>CM050414.1:46127883-46470575 GCA_027564155.1 Gymnocypris eckloni scoliostomus | reverse complement strand
ACCACTGAGAAAGCGGATGTCAGTGTGCCATTGTCTGATCTGTAACAACAACCGCCAGTGAACAATGTTAGATTGTTTGGGTCATCTGTTAATTGTGATGCAGTGAGGTTTTGTCTCACCCTGCAGGCCAATTCGGTGATGGGTGCACAGTCATGTGGCAAACCATCTGTCAGTAAATCAGCCATATTGACACCCTCATGTGTGTAAGTAACATTAGGTGCTGCCAGACATTTAGCCAATCGTCTTTGTCTCAATGGTGAGAACGTGAATGTAGCTGAGTTTACAAATGACATGACTGAATGGGTGGTGAGGACAGTTACCTGATGACCCATGACTATGTGTGATGTTTTCTCAATTATTTTGGCTAGGCCTGCTGCAAACCTGGCACATGTGGGCTGACGTTGCTCGATTCCATCCAGCAGCACACTGACATATGTCAAAACCCTTCTGGTCCCTGTCTGTTTTTGAAATAGGACTCCATGTGCACTGTTTCCTGTCTCAGATACATCTAGAAAAAACCCTAGAGAGTAATCTGCACAATTTAAATGGGCTGCGTGAGCCATTTCTTTTTTCAAGGCAATGAAAGCTTGTTCTGCCTCAGGGGTCCATGTCAACTCTGCCTGTAGATTTTTTACTCCAGGTTCCTTCACAAGCTGCCTTAAGGGCGTGGTCAGCGCTACATACATAGGGATGTAATTTCTGCTGAAGCCTGTGAGGCCAAGGAAAGACAGCATGTCCTTCACTGTTACTGGTTTAGGATGTGATAAAATGCTATTACGTTGGCTGGGGGAGAGTGTGGAGCCCTGTGCTGTTATTAATCTTCCCATAAACGCCACTGATGGCCTGCTTACTTGTAATTTTTCTTTACTGACTTTGAACCCTGATGCGTACAGCTGCTGTAGGATCAGGTCTGTTGCCTGTAAACACCCTTCATTTGTGGTGGCAGCAAGCAGCAAGTCATCAACATACATTATCAGCACACAGTCTGGAGGAAGCGTGCATTTCATCAATTGTTCTTTTAATACCTGATTAAAAATTCCTGGTGACAGGATGAAGCCTTGTGGCAATCTGTTATATGAGTACTGGCGACCTCTGTAGGTAAAGGCCAGACATGACTTACATTCCTCCGATAAGGGTATACAGAAAAATGCGTTTGCCAGATCAATGCATGTAAACCACTGGTGTGCTGGGGTCAAATTTGAGACTGTAATGTATGGGTTGGGGACTGCCAATGTTGGAGTCACCACCATACTATTGATTCGTCTGAGGTCATGTACCAGTCTGTATTTGTTAGTACCTGGTTTTGTACAGGAAAAATAGGAGTATTCCATGGAGATTTCCATGGGGTAATAACTCCTCTTTCTAGGAGTCCCTGAACAGTTGATGCAATACCCTCATCCGCCTCTGGTTTATTATGGTATTGAGATACCCATATTGGTTCATTAGATGATAAGTCAAATGTGACAGGTGCAATATTACACAGGCCAACGTCCGTTGGACCTTGTGACCACAGGTCAGGTGGCTGTTTTGCAATCAACTGCTCAGCTCCTGGGCCATCTGTCTGTTCCCTCCCATGACATCTAGAAATTTGGTTGTGAGTGAGTGACCCCATGTCCTCAGTCCTTCCTGCAATCCAATAAGCCTTAGCAGTATGGGAATACAAAACCATGTTGATGTCAGTGGGCTCCCAATCAGTTACAGCCCTTAATCTTTTAGTCATACCTCCTAACTCCCTTGCTTCATGGCCTGGATGTAATGCCATGGAGATGTTTGGGGCGGATGTATCAGTCATTTCATACCATTTTAGCTGTTCTGGAGTTAACAGAATAGGGCTACAACTCCTCCTTCCCTATAAATAGGCCCTCTCCTGTAAGACGCCACCTATCCCCTTCTATGCTGTTAAACATGTCTTGGTACATAACTGTGTCATGTCTGTCATAAAACAATGTACAGTGCAATGGGTCAATTGGTGGTAGGTAAACATCTAGATCCATAATCCATGGTCTGTGGTTGTTATATAGGGTTACTACACTCATTAGGGATGGTAAAATGTCTAATTCGACCCAATAAATGTCAGCTGCTTCTTTTAATGGTCCCCCCAACAAAACATTCTGTCTGCAACCTGTGGGGGCAGTCTGTGAACAATCAACCTGTGTGCCATCTGGAAACGTTATTATTACCCCTTGTGGTGAACATAAAATGCTGGCCCCTAATTTTATGAGTAAATCTCTTCCTAGCAGAGGTACGGGAGCATTAGAGGAGCATAGAAATTAGAGCGGTAAGCTTTGATTCGCCACCTGGACAGTCAATTGTTTTGTCATAGGCCAATGTTCCAACCCACCAGAGAAACCCATTACTCCCACTGTTTTATCACTTAGATCTTTATCTGTGATTGTGCCTCTTGTCACAGTAGAGTATGTGGCCCCAGTGTCTACCAGGGCCATTAGTGGTTTGTTGTCAACCACTATTTTCATGAGGGGTTCAGCCATCCCCCTCATGGTGGTCCTCTGTGGGCCCCTTCAACAATCCCCCGCGTCTCCCTCCGGGCCCCATGTTGAGTGCATGGGCGCCTGTAGGTTGGCTGGAGACGGGTGTCGTTGCCCCGAGTATCGTGAGGTGTATGGTCCCCTGCTACGACCACCAGGACCGCCCCTAAAAGGACCCCATCCCCTCGCAGGTGGCCCTGAAAATTGGCCGCCCCCTTGCTGTGAGGGGCATTCATTCCTCCAGTGTTCACTGCTACCACACACAAAACAAACACCTCTCTGCTGGCCCCCACCTCTGCCTCGTCCACCTCTAAAACCCATATTCCCTCCCAGCTGTCCTCTATTACCTCCCCAATTACCCCCCTGTTGCCCTGTTGGATGGTTGGTTTCTCCTGATCATACCCAAAATATGGGGAATGACTGATGGGGTAGGTGGGTCATTCACAGACTGCTGGGACATTTGTTTAGTTTTCTTTGGACCATTGTTTCTAGCTTGATCTAATTGTAATTTAAGCAGCTGATTTGTCAGCTTCTCTACATCCTCCTCTTCCTTGTTGAGCTTATCTACTGTCCTATCAATGTGGAATACCAAATGTCTTTCCCATACTTCATTAGTTGCCCCAGGTATATCTGGGTTACCTTCCATGGCCTGCTTTACACCATTGGGGCCCCTGACATCACTGCTGATCTGAAAATATCACGTGTTACAGGATTATTCAAACTGTTTTCCTCAACCATTTGTTCCCATTCTGCAGCACATCTGAAATAATAACCTGCTCCAGCCTCACCTGGTTTTATACGGAATTTAATGTTTTGGTATGTAGTTGGAGGTGTGGGAAATTGTTTTCTCAAAGTTGACCCCACACTTGTGCAGACTGCTGTGTATGGGAGATTATTTTGTGTGTTTGACATGCCTGCATCTTCCTCAAAAGCCCTCATCTGAGAAACAGTAAAATTTGGCCCAAAAGACACCTCAAATCTCCCACAATAACGTGGTTCCATGGCATAAGGCCATTAATTTATTCAACCATCGCCCTCCCCCTGAAGTGATTGGTGGCAGCTTTGCTAATACTGCAGTCATATCACTATGGCTCCAGGGCTGGTATTTGGGGCCTTGAGTCCCTGCCACTAATGGCATAACATATGCCTCTGATGCACCCTCACCGCCTGAGCATAGTTGGTGATGAGGGGTATAGTGGTTTCCTGCTCATTCTGTCTTTGAAGCTGGGGCTACATCCCCACTTGCCTCCCCAATAGCCTCAGGTTGTGCACTATACCTCCCACTAGCCTCAGACTGGCTGCGTTGTACCGTCTGTTTCTGCCTGGTTCTACTTGCTACAGGACTATTCATAGTCATAACTCCCTTAATGCATACTCGGTGTGTTCCTTTAACTTGTCCTTCATCATCACTTTCTATAACACTTCCTGTCTGCTTTTCTCATCTCCTTCATGCATACTTCCTTCTTGTTCTAACTCCCCTCTCAGTAAAGACCTACCTTGCTGCTCAGCAGCATCCATTCTTGCTGATAACAATTTAATTCGCTCATTCATCGTGTCCATTTCCTCTATTTCTACTTCCACAGCTCCCTCTTTCACCATAACTTGTACCTGTTGTAAATCCTGCTGTGGGACATAGGGGGGTGGCCTCACTGATTTCAGATCAGGATATAACCCTGGAGGCGGAGCCAACCCCATCTGCTCCAAAGCTCTACCTTGTCCATTTCCTGACTGTCTCTTCATTTCTTTCTCTGATGCCTCTGCTTTCACATGCTCTCCCCTTCCCTTTTTAAAAGGACTCAATGCAGTAGCTGTTATTGCTAGTTTTGTCCATAATCTGACCTCAGTTCTATATTCTTCCTCCTGATTAGTATGCCTTCGCTTGTTTATCCATTTAACTTTATCTTCTCCTTCAACATGCCGTTTCAGCTTATCGTGCGCTCTTTTTTCCATATCTCTAATTTTGGGTGCTAATGCTACGGACATTTTTTAGGATTATCCCACCCACTTTCAATACAAATCTGACTCCATTTCTTTTCCCACATTTTTTCCTCTTTTTTCTGATTTTTAGGCTCAGTTTGAGCCATCAACATATCAATTACGTTTCCCCATTGCTTTGTGACAGGTGGGCACCCGTATTCTTCACACTCACGTTCAAATTCAGACATTTTTAATAATACACACAATGCACTTTAATAATCTGACACTCTAGATTCACCAACTGCTGTAGGATTATAAAACCCTTCAGTCTTCTCAAAAAATGATTAAGTAGAAACAGAAAGAATTAGCAACAGAAAGAAATGATTACATAGGAATAAATGCACTCACTCACACAGTCAAAAAGCCCCCTCCTTTTTTACTCTCTCTGCCTCTCACAGACACACAGCTCAAACAGCCCCCTCCTTTTTTACTCTCTCTGCCTCTCACAGACATACAGCTCAAGCGAGAAAGACACAAATAGGTCTTGTTCCCTTTTTTCTTTAAATGTACAATCAAACAGTTTTATCTTTTATCAACAAATCACAAAAACAACATTTCATTCAACAGATGCAAAATAATAACCCAACACCACAAATAAAACGACTACAGCAATTTACACAGCAATTTCATATGTCAAATGTATACAATTGTTTACAGTCTTAACACTCTCTATACAATAAATGACCGGGTGGACTGGTTACCCCTCGGTACTTACAATAATGACTGGGTGGACTGGTTACCCCTCAGTTCTTGACTGGGTGGACTGGTTACCCCTCGGTACTTACAATAATGACTGGGTGGACTGGTTACCCCTCAGTTCTTGACCGGGTGGACTGGTTACCCCTCGGTACTTACAATAATTTCTGATCAATATATATCAACACTTGTTTTTATTTTCTTTAAATGGAACAGAATACAATTCAAATTCAACACATAAATTTAGAATGTCCAATTGCAGAATTTGGATTTAACAGGTTTCTGCTTACCTTTTTTATTCGGTACCGTGTGTTGAACTCAAATGCGTTCCGTCCCGGAATTGGCCCTCAACGGCCTCTTAGGTTTACAGCCTTGTTCTTCGATCACGTCGCGGTCACCAAATTGTTGGACTTCAAATCGTCCTGCGTGATCAAAAATCGAAGGAAGGCTTGCTCATGTCAAAAAGGTATTGAAGTTTATTAATCAGAAGTCATCAAAATTCAGCTGGGTTGTTTCTCAGACAAGAGTCTTACAAAGAAGCAACCCCAGGAAAACATTTCACAGAGAATTTATAGATATGTGTCGACGTGTGTCATCTTCTCGTTGGCCGCCAGAACCGTCCAACGCTCCTCCAACCAACATTCTCCTCCCTTTGTTCCCTTGGGTCCTGCAAAACAACATGTGACTCTCTCCCCCCTTCAGTTTCTGCTCCCTTATCAACTGATACCAAACACTCAACTGTTATGTATGTGTGTGGGGGTATTTTTCCCACTTCACCTTGGTACAGAATGTTCTCACAGTGTGTACTTCTTTGTTTTCTATGTGCTTGTAGCTTCTTCAAACTGCCCTCTGTGGTTTTCCTCTGCACACAAGGCTACTTACACACACACACACCCAATTCCACAATGTACCAAAAACACATCAGTTACAGCTCATAGCATTATACTCCCAGCAAGCACTGTAATTAAACTTTAATAAACAATCCCATAAAAATCATCACATATTGATTATATTCATAGTATAATATAACTACTATGAGTTAGAAAAATGTAAATCCCTCAAGAGTCAGCAGCACTAAATACCTGAGGATGCACATCACAGAGGACCTCTCCTGGACCACCAACACCATGTCAATCTCCAAGAAGGCACAACAGCGCCTACACTTTCTCCGCCGGCTGAAAAGAGAAGGCTCCCTCCACCCATCCCCAACACCTTCTACAGGGGAACCATTGAGAGTGTGCCGACCAGCTGCATCACTGTATGGTATGGGAACTGTAGTGTAGCAGACCGCAAGACCCTCCAGCGGACAGTGAACAGAGCTGTAAAATCATCTGTGCCCCTCTCCCCTCCATCCTGGATATTTTCCTTACACGATACTCCAGCAAAGCCTATAGTATCGTGAAGGACCCCACCCATCCTTCCCACAGTCTCTTCCAGCTCCTACCATCAGGAAGACGGTACCGGAGCATCAGAGCCCACTCCGCCAGACTGCTCAACAGCTTTTTCCCCCAGGCTGTGAGAGCCCTGAACTCAACTCACACCGCCCCTCTCTGAAACCCCATACAAACCCCCTACCTCCTGACAGTGGGTCAGTTGTGTATAGGTTTATACTGTTTTACTTCATTGTTGTATTTCTGTATTCATGTAGCACCATGGTCTTGTGAGGCGCGACATTTCATTCCACTTTATGTCCATACATGTAGCGGAATGACAATAAAGCTCAACTTGACTTGACTTGATTAAGTCAAGTCAAGTCACCTTTATTTATATAGCGCTTTTAATAATACAAATTGTAACAAAGCACAGCACAATATCAAAATAGGCAAATTACTGGTGATAATTGAGATGACTCGCTTAAATAAACAAAGTGGTAGCGATCGGACAGGTAGGATCTAAACCATCTTAGAGCCTGCCCTTGAATACCTGTATAGTTTTGTAATCGATCTATCAGTATGTCATGATCTATAGTGTCGAACGCAGCACTAAGATCAAGTAAAACTAGCAACGAGATGCAGCCTTGGTCTGACGCAAGAAGCAAGTCATTTGTAATTTTAACAAGTGCAGTTTCTGTGCTATGACGGGGCCTGAAACCTGACTGAAATTCTTCATAAATATCATTTTTTAGCAAAAAGGAGCACAGTTGAGCAGACACTACTTTTTCTAATATTTTTGACATAAACGGAAGATTTGAAATGGGTCTGTAATTTGCCAGTTCACAAGGATCTAATTTTGGTTTCTTAATAAGATGCTTAATAACTGCCAGCTTAAATGGTTTTGGGACGTGACCTAAAGATAACGAGTAGTTAATAATATTGAGAAGCGGTTCTTCTGCTACAGGTAATAACTCTTTCAATAGTTTAGTGCAGGGGTATTCAACTAAAATGTACAGAGGTCCAGTTAGAGAAAATTTCTTGAAGCAAAGGTCCGAAAATCATATTGTCTTACTATTTAGTGTGATAGCTTATAT
This sequence comes from Gymnocypris eckloni scoliostomus, assembly GCA_027564155.1. Taxonomy (NCBI): domain Eukaryota; kingdom Metazoa; phylum Chordata; class Actinopteri; order Cypriniformes; family Cyprinidae; genus Gymnocypris; species Gymnocypris eckloni. The sequence continues at coordinate 46,462,949 of CM050414.1, read as the reverse complement.
ATTTTATAGCTTTTATATATTTATGAGTAGCCTAGTTGTTGTTTCAGCATCTGCATGTAATAAATACCTGCCTAATCAAATTAATTCAGATCAATTCAAAAACTGGTTGACAATATTTATTGTCATGTTACATAGAACTGAACATATATGTATGACTGTAGATATGTATGTTTTTTTCATTAACAAAATAAAAGTAGGGCTGCATTTCAAAATAAGAGAAAATAAATAAAATGTGAAAATTGTGTATGTTCAAATAAAGTGCTTAACTTTAGACACATAAAATAAAGGGAGGAAAAGCTTTCTCCTTTTCTGTTTTATATCTTGACTCAACAATCGCAACCAATTTACAAATAATTAATTTCAACACATCTTAACAATTGAACAGTTTTAGAATATCACCAGTTTCTACCGCTCTCATATCCCACTCCTCCGCTTTTGGAGAACGATTTGTTCCTTATTTTTATCTCCCTTTCTCCGTCTTACGCCTGTTTCTCAACTTTCTCCGGCGCAGTCATCTGTATCTCTCCTTTGTTTTCTACATGTATCGCTATCTTTCTTTTCTTTCTATCGCCTTTTCATGTGTAACTAGCCGCGAACTCTCTCATCTGTCTGCACTCTGTCGAGTCGCAGTGTTTACCAGACTTGATTGGCTGAGTGGTATCACGTGGGATGGCTTAACTCGCATGCAATTGGTCTGTGTGATTCCGCTACCACTACAGTAAAGACAAAAGCTGCGCGGTTGAAATAGAAGCGCCCGCCAGGTTTTAGATCATAACCTTATATTTTGGCTGTAGGTCCGGTCCGTGTGGACGGCTTTTGTCCGGACCGGACCGCAGTCCGCCTGTTAGTGACCTATGTGGGTGCAGGATCTAATAAACATGTTGTTGGTTTAGATGCAGTTATAAGTTTATTTAGCTCATCCTGTCCTATAGTTGTAAAGCACTGCAGTATTTATTTGGGTGCGATGAATGAAGCTGAAGTACTAGACGCTGTAGGATCTACATTTGTTATTGTATTTCTGATATTATCTATTTTATCAGTAAAGAAATTCATAAAGTCATTACTATTAAAATGTGAGGGAATATTTAGATCGGGTGACATCTGTTTATTTGTTAATCTAGCCACTGTGCTAAATAAAACCTTGGATTGTTTTGGTGATTATCTATGAGTTTATGGATATACTCGGTTCTTGCAGTTTTTAGAGCCTGTCTATAGCTGGACATACTGTTTTTCCACGCAATTCTAAAGACTTCCAAGTTAGTTTTTCTCCATTTGCGCTCAAGAATACGAGTTTCTTTCTTGAGAGAATGGGTATAACTGCTGTACCATGGCACCGCACGTTTTTCTCTGACCTTTTTTAATTTGATGGGGGCAACAGTTTCTAACGTATTAGAGAAGATAGTTACCATGTTGCTAGTAATTGTGTCTAGTTCATCTGTATTTATGGGTACACAGAGCAGTTGAGATAAATCAGGCAGGTTATTTGTGAATCTGTCTTTAGTGGCTGGAATAATAATTCTGCCTGGACGATAACGCGGAGCCATATAGTTAATATCAGTAATATGCAGCATGCACGATACAAGGAAATGGTCAGTAACATCATCACTTTAAGGTGTGATATCTATATCAGTTAGATCAATTCCATGCGATATTATTAAATCTAGCGTATGATTAAAACGATGTGTCGGCCCGGTGACATTTTGCTTGACACCAAAAGAGTTTATTAGGTCAGTAAACGCAAGTCCTAACGCATCATTTGTATTATCAACGTGAATGTTAAAATCTCCAACAATTAGTGCTTTATCCACATTAACCAATAGGTCTGAGAGGAAATCTGCAAATTATTTTAGAAAATCTGTATATGGCCCTGGCGGTCTGTACACAGTAGCCAGAGCAAGGGATAGGACAGATTTATTTTGCTTATCTGACAGTTTAACATTGAGCATAAGTATTTCAAATGAGTCAAACCTGTATCCTGTTTTCTGAGTAACATTGAGAATATCACTATATATTGTTGCGACACCGCCGTCCACGACCAGTCTGACGAGGCTCGTGCTTATAACAGTAGCTTGGTGGAGTAGATTCATTTAGACCAAAATAATCATTTGTTTTAAGCCAGGTTTCAGTCAGACAGAGTACATCAAAACTATTATCTGTGATTATTTCATTCACGATAACTGCTTTCGTTGCCAGAGTGATCGGATATTTAGGAGCCCAAGTTTTAAAAAAAATTTTGTTCATTTATTTTGCATTAAACCCATTTGAAAATCATAATAAAACATAATGGTTTTCTGAATTAACAAACGCTATGATTCAATTAAATATATGCGATGCAGGTTTAATTATTTTTTTTTTTTCATTGAACGTACATAAAGCGAAAACAAAAATACATTTACAGCTCAAAACAGATTATAATAATAAAATAAGATAGTTTTAATATAAACAATATACAATATCTTGAAAAAAACAACAACATTAAGACAGGGATAATACATAAATGACAATAAATTACATTTGAGGGAAAAAAAGCTAAATCCAACTCTCCCAACACCTATCAATAGCGCATTATAAAAAAAAGCATACATATTATCATTTGTGCACAGTGTATAAGATTTTAAGGCTTTGACATTGCTGGATGAGAATATAGTATCCAAATAAGATTTCAGGTCTTTAAAAAACTAAAAAATAAATAGTGGATGGACACAATCCCAAAAAATGATGAGATACAGACTCATCTTCCACTCTGCAAAAGTAGCAGAGGGATCCATCTCAGATTTTTTTTAGATAAAGTTTGATCCATCTCAAGATTTTTTTTAGATAAAGTTTGACAGGGTAAAATCGGTGTAGTAACTTAAAGGGGTCATATGATGCGATTTGAAGTTTTCCTTTCTCTTTGGAGTGTTACAAGCTGATTTTGCATATATAAGATCCCCGAAGCTGCAAAGACTAACGTCTCAAAACCAAAGAGATATTCTTTATCAAAGTTAAGATTCTGCCATGCCCCCCTAAAATGGCTCATTCAATCTCATTGCTCTGACAATCTGGCACTTCTGAATCAGTGACTGTATGTTTTGTTATTAGAAGTATTAAAGTATTTGCTATTAAAGTATTTGGTATTGACTGTTTAAATGCAGAGTTTTGCGCGTCATGTGTGTGTGTGTGTATGTGTGCATGTTTATCTGGTTTATGAGGACACAAATTTGTATAATGACATGGGTATGACATTGTATTACAAGGAGAAGGTGATTTATGAGGACATTTTACATTTACATTTAGTCATTTAGCAGATGCTTTTATCCAAAGCGACTTACAATTGGGGAATACATGAAGTGATTAATCTTAAAGAGACAAACAAAAAGAGGAAGTGCTCGCAATACCAAGTCTCAGGCATTGTTCAATTTTTATTTTTTAATTTTTTTATTTAGGATGTCAAGTAGTGTCGAAAGAGATGAGTTTTCAGTTGTTGCTTGAAGGTTGACCGGAATACAGCATTCCGTATAGGGGTAGGAAGGTCATTCCACCAGCCAGGAGTGGTCAACGAGAATGTTCTGGAAAGTGATTTTGAGCCTCTCTGTGATGGTACCATGAGGCGTCGCTCACTAGCGGATCTCAGACTTCTGGAGGGGATGTAGATTCGTAACAGTGAGTGGAAGTAGAGCCTGTGGTTGTTTTATATGCAAGCATCAATGTTTTGAACTTGATGCGAGCTGCAACCGGTAGCCAGTAAAGTACAATGTTTAGTGTCCCCATGATTCAAAATGCTTATAAATCATACAGAGTGAGTGTGACAGTGGGCGGGGCCGAGAGCCGTGGGAACGGAGCGAGGCCGGTGGAGTGAATGATAATGAACGACACCTGCGCCACTCACCGGTCTCGAGTCCCACGGAGGAGCTTCGGAAGGAATAAAAGGAGGAGTGACGACATTGGAAGACGAGAGGACCAGGCCTGGGTTTTAGTTTGTGTTTTGTAGTCGTCCGTGAGGGGCTGCCGCTTTCATTTGTGTTTGTTTATTTGATTAAATGTGTTAAATGTTCGCCGGTTCCCGCCTCCTTCTTCCCGTATATACGAACAGCGTTACATTGGTGCCGAAACCCGGGATGAAGGAGGGACACGCTGTCAGAGAGCCCTCGCTGCTGAGTGGGATCGCGGTGCTGAGGAGATCGGGCAGCAGGAAGAAGCGGAGATCGCCAGTGGCTGCCCGGAGCGGTGGTGCTGGAGCAAAAGAAGAACAGGTGGGACGGAAGACTCGCTGCCGTGCTCCTGGGTCGAGGAGGGTGGCTGCCGTCCGAGAGGAGCGGAGGAGTCGCCCGTTCGCCTGGAGGCAAGCCTGCTGCCATCCGCCATGTTTGGGAGCAGGGAACGGGGACTCGCTGCCGGCTGCCCTCAACCGGAGGAGCCACCGCCGTCTGCCAGGAGGCGGATGAGCATCGGGCCGTCCACCAAAGATGTCCAGTACCATCGCATGGCACCGCGAGTGAGCCGCTCAGCTGGTTGAGGACCGAGCGGCAGTGTGTCCGGGAACCGGACCGAGATTTTTCTCTCCCTCTCTCGTCTCTGTCACTCCTCATCCTTCCGTCTCCTTTCTCTCGCCTGCCTGTCCTTACCCCAGGTGCGCCGCCGCCCTTGACGGGCTCCCCCCGGGAGAGGGGAGGGGTAGAGCGCAGTCTCGTGAGTACCCCCCGGCCTGCGAGGGGCGATGGGGGTATGTGACGAGTGGGGCGGGGCCGAGAGCCGTGGGAACGGAGCGAGGCCGGTGGAGTGAATGATAATGAACGACACCTGCGCCACTCACCGGTCTCGAGTCCCACGGAGGAGCTTCGGAAGGAATAAAAGGAGGAGTGACGACATTGGAAGACGAGAGAGGACCAGGCCTGGGTTTTAGTTTGTGTTTTGTTTGCGGCAGTCGTCCGTGAGGGGCTGCCGCTTTTCATTTGTGTTTGTTTATTTGATTAAATGTGTTAAATGTTCGCCGGTTCCCGCCTCCTTCTTCCCGTATATACGAACAGCGTTACAGTGAGTTTTTTGGTGGTGTTGAAAACTCTGTTCTTCTAAAGTAGAAAACTCAGAAGAGAAGACCAGGAGACTTCGGATTGGATTGTCAGCAGAATTTCTTTATTCTATGACATGTCTTGTTGTCTGTAGTCATCGAAAATCTCATCTTAAGTCATTTTTACAGGGTATCTTTATAGGCAGAATTGGAGGAGGGACTTTTTGGAGGTTGAGACAAAAACATCAAAGAAAGCAAACATCTGAGCGAGGCGTTAGTTCGCTACGGGAAGCTTCTGGCAACTCATCTTTTTGTTCAGACGACAAACACGAATTAACAGAGTTAACAAATGCCACTTCTTTTTTCGGAAAGTACTGCTTACGTTTCAAAGATAGACAGTCAGCTATCACATGTCCTTTCCTATGGCAATAAAAACATTCTCGAGTCTCTTTAGACTTCTCACCATTTGGTTTAGTCGGTTGAACGTTCACTGAAGACCTCTGTACAAAACTCTTTTCAGCTCCTATTGACTGAAAAACATTCTTATGAGTAAGCATGAACTCGTCCGCTAACACAGCAGCTTGTGATAGCGTTGTTACTTTCTGTTCATTTAAATACAATACCATCCTCTCCGGAAGACACTGCTTAAACTCCTCAAGCAACATAAGTTCTCGAAGTAAGACAAAGTCATCAGCCTTACTAGAGGTGCACCATTTATCAAAAGTATTGACTTATCTCGCAAATTCCACAAAAGTTTGAGTAGCGTGTTTCTTACGATTACGAAAGTGTTGTCTATAGGCCTCTGGAACTAACTCATACGCTCTCAATATGGCCAGTTTTACTACGTCATATTTCAGACCATCTTCCAAAGATAAGGTGGAGTACACTTCTAAAGCCTTGCCTACTAATTTGCATTGAAGTAGTAATGACCACACATTTTTAGGCCAACCCAAAGAAGTTGCAATTTCCTCGAAAGCGTTAAAATAACTATCCACTTCAGATTCCCTAAAATTCGGTACCAAAGCAATATGTTTGCCCACCTCAAATGTAGTGGGACCTGAGTTAGCTGAATTATTACTCACCGACAAGGAGCTTTGCTGAACAGCGGGGACCGAAGTAACCTTAGCCGCATCGATCTCCAACTTACGTAGCCTAACCTCCTTGTCTGCTTGAATTTCGAGCCTGCGGACTTCTAGACGGAAATCCAGCTCTGCTTGGCGGGCCTGCGCTCGGTCCTGCGCCTCCATATGGAGCCGTGCGATGCGCACTTTCGTCTGTGTCTCCCCTTTCGAACTGGGAGTACCTGGTGAAAAAGGTTCAAAAGGTGGCAAAACAACCCCGACATCAACCTCGGTCTCCGTCGCGGCCCTCTCTACCTCCTCTTTACCTACTTCAAATTCATCCTGCCCCTCGCCAACAGGATCTGTCTCTTCGTCCAGGCTGTTTTAAAATCCCCAAATCACAAAGCCAATCTATCACTTCAGTTTTAATCTGTTTCTTTAACGATTGCTTTGCAATTGGAATTTTGAAGTGGGTAGCTATTAAACACATCTTTCCTACATTTTTCAATCACCTCCAACGAGGGATTCTCAAGAAAATCTTGCAAATTAAAGGCCATGAGTAATCTTAATATTATCACAATTTGCAATAACATACTTCATAATAAAGAACAAGTACTCTACCCATCAACTAATTCACGCTGTCCACCACCAACTGCGTTTGCATCAGAACAACACACAACTCCTTATTCAATAACAATACTGTTAACAAAACAACTCCCCAATTACAGCAGTAAATAAACTTTTGGGACGAGCCCCAATTATGTTACGACTCCCTATTTTGGCTGTTGATATTAATATAAATGTCTAGGGAAATAAGGAAGTCAACACAAAAAGGATAAATTAATATAAAATAATTAAAGATGTTTTAGAATCGGGAAGCTGCCTGTTAGTCAAAGAATAAGATGTGTGACGTAATGAATCAAACAGAAACCACAAGTGCTTTGTCAGAAAACTTTAGTGAGGAATTATATTAATCACAAAGTTTCATTCAGTTACTTTATATTTACAATAATGACGAAAACGTCAAAGAGGAAAATGAATGATTACATTGTATATACATTGGAAAAAACTCAGCAGTTTGAGACGTGAGTGGAGCTGAAAGCAAAGAAATTAATAAAACAAAACCACCTACTATCTTCAACCAATTCAACGCTAATCTAAGTAAAGAAAAGAAAGCAAATCTTCGTGAACGCCAACTAACTACACTCACTAACAAAACATAAATACACACCACAGCTCTCACTCCTATCCTAGTGTTTCTATACAAGCGATACACTACATGTTGCATTGTGTAGGTCACGTGACATACTAACCTCAGCGCTATGAGTCAAGAAATAAATCCAGTCATCAACACTTGATGAGAAAGTGAGAATCGAGTTGAGTCAAATTGAGCACATACAAGTGGTGGAAAACACTTGATGAGAAAGTGAGAATCGAGTTGAGTCAAATTGAGCACATACAACAAGTGGTGAATAGAGCAATCAGAAATAACTCGAAGTAAACAACAAATCACAATTACAACAAAACACGAATATGATGGACAGCGTTACAGACCAGTGAGAGCAATCTAAGAAAATACGCTCTCCCGTCTTGCGTCACTTCCGAGTCCTTATAGGAGATGAGGATGCCTGATTGGTTCAGAGATCGTTGTCGTCATCACGTTGACTGGGAGGATTGATTGGGCTGACATCCAATCACCGGATCTGAAAGTACTAACCAGTCAGAACAAGGCAGACATAAAAAGAAACACCTCCCACAGCATTACGGGACGTAACAGACATATGTGAGAACACCGTCTCTTAGATGCAGCATGTGCTTGATAGTGTGGAGCGTGCGGAGCTCGGAGGATATGTTTAGGTCCGTGGTGGAAATGGGATGTGTTAATGGGTCGGATATGTGAGCTGCCATGGTTCGTAGTGACGAATCCGCAGTTTGGAGGGTGAGGAGATCGTCAGCAGCGAACTGAGCTGATAGGGGAACGTGGGAGGAGGCAGGGATGCGCGCACCAGTGGCATGCTAGCGGCAGGTTACTGCTGCCACCGAAGGTTTGGGTGGGAGGGCATGAAGTGTCCAGGACTCTCCATGTAATGCACCTGCTTTGGTGCTTTACAATATGCTTTGCAATTGTAGGAGCAGCCATCGACATATGCTGTGTGCATTCCTTCACACACATTCTCCTCGAAGTACCTGTGATTAGTCAGTTACAGTTGTGGCGGTTCTTTCAGTTCTGCTGAGGTGTACAGTGTGTCCGTTGAACAGTTTTGGCAGGCCGCAAGCCCGTTTCAGTGAGGATTTGTAGTTTTGGGCATATCTTGCCTCAACGTCCCGCAATGCAATGCAATGCTTTTTCGCAGTTTGAATACTTGCATTCTGGGGGAAGCAGCATTTTGCTGGCATAAGCGACCACTTGCTTGTCTTTGTCATGGAGCTGGTATAGGCCTGCGCTGAGGCACTGATTAGAGAATCCAGCGTCCAGATATAATTATTTTCCTGGGTCTGGGTAGGCAAGGCACGGAGCAGAGCACAGGCACTTTTTGAGCTGGCTCATAGCTGTGTCCTGGGCTTTCGTCCAAACGAAGGGTTCGTCCTTTTTCAGGAGGGAAGTTAGTGGTCAGCGTAGTTTTCGATGAACTGTCCTGAGTAATTGCACACTCCCAGAAAGCTTCGCAGTTCAGAGACGTTAGTTGGTGTCTTTATGCTTTGGATTTCTTTGGCACGGATAGATTGTGGCTCTTTGCCGCTTTCTTCCGACAAGCAGTCCGACATAGTTCACATTGATTTTGCACCGTTGTCCTTTGTGAATGGCAATTTTAGCTCCTGCTGTTGTCAGTTGGTTTAGGACGTGATCGATTTCCTTGAGGTGGTCTTAACACTTGAGCTTTTCATTAAGACTTCGTCTTAGTAGATGAGGTTGCCTCTGACTCTGGCATCAGGGCATGCTTTGTTAAGGAAAATGTGGAATTCTGCTGGTGAGTTGGCATAGCCTGAGGGGCACCGTGTGAAGGTGTACTGTCGGTTGTCAAGAAGTAGTGACTCAGATGTCTGTTGTTCCATCTATGTCCAGAGCGCAGATGATCTTGAAGGTCGTCATGTTTGTCGACCAGGGACTGAGAGGGAAACGGCTGTGCTTAGCGACATGTGGTAGACTCTGATGTCTTTGCTTCAGTGTTCTGGATAGCTTCAGGCTGATGGCTGAGTTCTCTGCTCACAGAGCTAGTGCCGTGTCGGACACTGATGTGCCTTGGATATCTATTGCAGTCATGATTCGAAGGGGGCCTGCGTTTGATTCAGGCTCCTCAAGGTTCAAGGTTTGTTTATTCGTCACATACTAAATTATACAGGGTATAATCAGAAGTGAAATGTAAATCAAGTCAGGTCCGCTCAGTGGACAGTGCAATTTTTTTTTTTAAATAAAAGTAACAACACAAGAGCATATATATAAATATAGGTAAAAAAAAGAACAAAAGAACAGAAATATAGTGTAAAATGTGCAATAGAATAAAAGTGCAAAACACATAAGATGTGCAAAACAGTATAATGGGACTTAATAAATAGTAATATGAACAGGGATGTGCAAGAGGGATGTGCAAACGGGTTGTACTGGGTATGTACACATAGCAGCAATACGGATGATGAGAATATGAATGTTTTGCAGTTAATAAATTGAGTCTTGTAAATGTTTATGAAACTGAGTTTGTGTTAAGGAGCCTGATGGCCTGAGGGAAGAAGCTCCTCCTCAGTCTCTCAGTTTTTGCCATCATGCTCCTGAAGCGCTTGCCAGATGGCAGTAAACAGAAAAGATGGTTACCGGGGTGATTTGAGTCTTTGAGGATTTTTGCAGCTCTGCTTTTGCAGCGTTTGAGTTAGATGTCCTGCAGAGAGGGGAGAGCAGACCCTGAGATGCGCTCAGCTAAGCGCACAACTCTCTGTAGAGCTTTGCAGTCCTGGTTTAATGAGTTACCATACCACACTGAGATGCACACTGAGTCAGTATACGTTCTATGGCCCCTAAATAGAAAGTTTTCAGGATTGCTGGTGGGACCCTGAATTTCCTCAGCTGTCGTAGATGGTACAGTCTTTGCCTGGCTTTCTTAACCTGAGTCTGAATGTGTGTAGTCCATGTCAGGTCCTCGGAGATGTTTACACCGAGGTACTTGAAGCTACTCACCCTACCCACAGGGGTCCCACTGATCATAAGAGGAGTGTAGGGCCGCTGTTGTCTTTTCCTGAAGTCCACGATCAGCTCTTTAGTTTTGCTCACGTTCAGAGAGAGACAGTGGTCCTGGCACCATGATGTAAGTCTCTCTACCTCATCCAAGTATGCGGCCTCATCATTGTTGTTAATGAGGCTCAGAACAGTATCATCAGCAAATTTAACGATAGAAGTGGAGCTGTGAGAGGACACGCAGTCGTGAGTGTATAGAGTGTAGAGCAGGACACAGCCCTGTGGGGCTCCTACGTTCAGGGTGATGGAGTTGGAGGTGAACTGGCCGACTTTCACCACTTGAGGTCTGCCGGTGAGGAAGTCTTGAATCCAGTCACAAAGTGAAGAGGTTATGCAGAGGTTTGAGAGTTTAACAGCCAGCTTGGTGGGGACTATAGTATTGAAAGCTGAGCTATAGTCGATGAAAAGCAGCCTTACATAGTTGCCATTTTTGCTGTCAATGTGAGTGAGGGACGAGTGCAGGACCTGAGAGATGGCATCATCAGTAGACCTATTTGGGCAGTAGGCAAACTGAAGAGGGTCCAAAGTAACAGGGATGGAGGAGCAAATGTGGTTCTTTAATAGTCTCTCAAAACCTTCATGACTGTTGATGTGAGGGCAACTGGACGATAGTCATTAAGGCAAGAGGGTTTACTGTTCTTAGGCACAGGGATGATGACAGATTTTTAAAGGAGGTGGGAACAACAGAGGTAGCGAGGGACTCATTAAATATGGATGTAAACAAACCAGCAAGCTGATCAGCACAGGACCTCAGAACGCGGCCAGTAATCCCATCAGGTCCTGCTGCTTTCCTGACGTTCACTCTCTTTAGTTCCCTTCGGACCTCGTCCTCCGACACGTTGATTATATGATCATCGCTGCTCTGTCTGCTGCTTCCTGACGCGCTGATCGGCAGAGTCGCGCTGCCGCCGATACATTCAAAGAGGCCGTAGAAGGTGTTTAGCTCTTCGGCCAGCAACGGATCTGCTTTCACCTCTGCAGAGGAGTTATTTCCAGAGGAACAGATGGTCTTCAGTCCCTGCCACATGCGTCGAGAGTCATTGAGCTGAAAATGTATCTCAATTCTCTCCCTGTATCGGCATTTAGCAGCTCTAACTGGCCATCGGAGAGCATAGCACGATGCGTTGTACTCGCTCATGTTTCCTGACAATATACTGGCGTTGTATGTGGCAGTGCGATGGTTAACCGCATCTCAGATTGATCTGTCCACCCACGGTTTCTGATTAGAGAATGACCTTATTGTTACCGTTTCAGTGGCTTGCTCGGTTAGCGTGTTGATAAAGCTTAATGCTACATCGTGAACTCGCTGACGTCAGCTGAACTCGCCCGAACATGTCCCAGTCGACGTCATCAAGAGCCACCTGTAGCATAGCTTCAGAGTGGGAGGACCAGCGCCACTTCCTCTTCACCGGGGTTTCCTGAACGATCCATTGTTTATATTCCGTGTGAGGAAAATGGCGGCATGGTCCGATTTTCCAAATGCCGCAGTCAGTGGGCTTTGTAGGCATTTTTAAACTGAGTGTAGCAATGATCAAGTGTATTCGGTCCTCTAGTTGGACAGGATACATGCTGCTGGAAGTTCGGCATGACCTGCCTGAGGTTGACTTTGTCAAAGTCCCCCGCGATGATACATGCAGCGTCAGGATGTTTGTTGATATATCCGCTGAGCACATTGTGGAGTTTGGGCAAAGCCAAGCTAGTATCTGCCTGTGGTGGAATGTAAACAGCAGAACGATTGATGAAAACTCCGGGGCAGATAGAATGGGCGGCAGATAATGGAGAGGTGTTCCAGATGAGGCGAGCAGGAACACGACAGAATGGAGATATTTCTGGGGTCACACCATTTCTTGTTAATCATGAAACACACTCCACCACCTTTGGTTTTACCGGCCTCGGCTGTTCTGTCCATCCGTAAAACAGAAAAGTTATCAGGCGGTGTTACCGCCGGGACCGAGGGCGTGAGCCATGTTTCAGTCAAACAAAAGATGTTACAGTCCCTTATGTCTGTTGGAAACTAATCCTGGCTCTAAGATCGTCCATCTTATTCTCCAAGGATTAGACATTAGCGAGCAGAATACTCGGTAGAGGAGGACTGTTAGCCCTTTTCATCAGTCTGTTGTGGATTCCAGCATGTCTCCGTGGTGTTTCCTTCGCCTCCTGGGATTATTCAGGCGGCCATTGTTCTCGGTGTGCCGAAATATCTCCAATGGCCACGTTGGATTTGTGGACAAAGTGTCCTGAATCAGGTTAGTGTAGCTGTCCAATGTCCAAAAGTGTTTTTTGTCGTAAATAATCATTGCAGACGTTACATGTGTAAAAATAGAAAGTAAAATAAGTTAAAAAACACATAAAAGCACAATTCTGAGCGGAGCTAATTCACAGGCGACTGAACTCAGCAGCGCCATGGTCTAATTTTGTCTAATACACTGTCTAATTCCTGCAGTGAGCAGAGGAGAGGGTCCTGGTCCTTGCTGTTTGTGCTCAGTCCAGATCCTGACTTTGCTACTGCCTCATCTATCAGTGACTTAGGGGCAGTGTCTGTGACTTGACACTGCGACTCATTGAGTCTAATTACTGGCAGGGCAGAGGATCATGGACTTGTGTCCAAATCTTTAGGTGCTTGAAGTTTATTAGAGGTTTGAAGCGATTAAGCAGATCTTTCCCAATGAGGAGTGGATACGTGTTGAGTGCTGACACGTATACTGGATGGACGAGGTCCATGGGTCCCACTGTTAGATGAATTGGGGCCATATGTTTTAGTTGTAGGCCCGTATGGGTGTATGCTTGGAGATCTAGTTTGCACATTTGGAGCTTGAGGGTTCCGTTAGTCCTCTTCGTTCTTTCTTGGACTTCTTTGAGAAGTTCTGTAGACACTAGAGTAATGTCGGCTCCCGTATCGAGAGAAGGGCTTCAACTTTGATGTGTCAATGATGATGATGGAGAGGTAAAACTTTCTTGCTATACCTTTTTTGATGAGATTGCCTAGTAGTTGAGGGACTGGAGTTTGGGAGGAAATGTTTAGGATGTCCGAACTGATCTGGTGTTCTTCGGAGGAGTGGCAGACGACTAAGACAGCACTTTCAGGAACTTGAGGGATTTCATCAGCAGGTGTTTATTGGAAGCTGCTATGATCTGGAGCATTGGGTGTTGAGTTAGTGTTTAACTCTTTTGCTGGGTTTTCAGGTGGGGTTTCGTGTCCATCTGAAGTTAGAGTGTTTACTGTTCTTTGAGAGTGAGGTGAAGGAGTGCTGTTTTCTGTGGCTTAGTGGGTCAGCTTGTCGCTGTCTTTTTGTCCGATTGCTAGTCAGGCTGAATCTGGTTTCTCTTTTTTTCCCACTTCCGATTCTCCTCCTTTCGTTGGAAGAACTCTTTCATCATCATTTCCATCAGCTTTTGTGAGTCGAAGTACGGTGGTGTCTTTTAATCTTGTGTGGATTCATTTTGAGCTCGGTCAGCTTGTAATCCTTGTGAATACTCACGTTGATTCTTTGGGCTGGTTGCTCCAGGGTGAGTTTGTCGTTTTTCCTTGGAGTTGCCATTGAATTCCCATGGGCTTTTCTCTCTTGAGTTTCCAAATGAGGTTCCACTTGAGGTTCCGCAATCTCTCCCATCGACTCTCATGAGGCCTTGCTTGGTCCTATGACTTATCCCAGTGTCGTCCAGGTGAGCATTGACATCCACGTGGTCCATCCCAGCAGTCATACCTCTGTTTAGATCGGGTGCCCACGAGTGAGTCTCATTCTTTGTTGGACAGGGGGTGCATTCCACTCTCTGTGTGGCGGCTTGGCGCTGTCTTTGCGTTGGGTTCCCTCTAGAGCCAGTCCGTGACTTTGAGTGTTGAAGTCAAGAACTGCTGGTGTTTTGGCACTCTTTTCTGAGGCCCTCTATTGTTTTCCATAGGGCTTTCTGCACCAAATCTCGCAACTGCTGAGTGTTCATTGTTCGTGGACATGTGAGAACACCAAGATGGTGGCTTATGCCCGGATTGAAGGTACCTTAGGAAGAGAGTTTTAAAGTTCAGTTCATCCTCCATGTCGGGTTCGTTGCGAGTTCCAAAGTACGCTCATCTGAGTCGACTGTAGTAGACTTGAGGAGGTTTGTGACATCCTTGTCTCGTCTCCAGGGCAGCCACTAAACCTTGATCAGACTGAGGATCAGTGAACTCTTTAATGAGGGCTTTTTGAAACAGTTTATAATCAGTCTTTGTATTAGCAGGCTGCCAGTCAAGGAAGCTGCAAACTTCAGGACTAGATGTCGTTCGGAGTAAATAGAGTTTATCTTTGTCCGTAACATTAGGTCGCATTTCCAGAAGGAAATCAAAATCTTGAAGATAAGCTTGGACATTTTGACTATTTGGCACGCTGGGGTTGAATTTGCCAATCTTCCTGGCGAGCTTGTCGAGATCTTTTAGTTCCAAGATGCGACCATCTGCGGCTGGCTGCAGCAGATTTTGGCTTTGTCGTGAGGTAAAGTTCTTCAGAGGGAGCTGGTGACTGTTTTAACACCACCTCCTCCATCTTTTGCTCACGGGTCAGTCCAGGAACAGGTGACCCGGTCCTGCTTGGCAGGTGAGGTCGGTGCACATCCTGTCCTTGACGGCTCATAGCGTAATTCATAAGCATGCTTGAGTTTCTCTTGGAAACTTTCATACTCCCTTTTGAAGGAGTCGAGCTGTCGTGTTAGGTGAATGATCTCGTTTATTGACTCATTCAAGTGAGCTTCAAGGGCTTTGATTCTGCTGTTATTGTTCCTGAAGTCAGCCTTTGCCTTCTCTAGTAGCTGCTCTGCATACTGTAGCTTGTCAGCACGATCAGCGTAGTCTTCTTTGATTTGCTTCATTTTGTGGCTAGTAGCTGCTAGAGTATCTTTTAACCTGTTTATCTCCTTCTCAACGCCTTGTTCCACCTCATCAGTCCCTTCCTGTCGTTCCTGAGCTTCAAGTTCCAGCTGCTCTATGCGTCATTGTGCGCTTGTCAGCTCCTGCTGGCGTTGTGTAGCATGGTTGTCGCTCAACTTGAGGGTGGCGATGAGTGTGTGACTTAAGGAGCCGGTGATCTTGGATAATTCTTTGTGACTGTAGCTTTGCCCTGGGTCTTGTCCCATGAGGCTTGTTAGGTTGTCATCCAGCTGGTCCTGTGTCTGATGTTTGAGTGATTCAGCAGCCTTAGGGAGGAGGCTGTCTGTCGCAATAATTAGCCATGTTTCCAGATCCTCCCAGTGACCGACATGTTCCTGACATGTTCTGTTTTGTGAGACATGTTTTGATGGGGTGAGGAGATCTCGAACCGAACTGACACAGACCTTGAATAGGAAACAAAACAAAACAAAACAAAGCAAAACAGGGGTGTAAATGTGCAACGTGTAGTGTGCTGATGTTGAGTGTGCTTCTCTGCGACTGTGATCCTCTGGTGGGGTGCTTCTAATTTGTAGACTCTGTGGATAAATTTTTGAGCACACAAAGTTAGCACAGCTGGGAAACAGAGAAAGAAAAGGACACCAACATAATAAGTACACAGGGGTAATAATTGGATGTTTCACCTTTTCCTGTAAGAGAATGTCTCCTTGTTTTTGAGGAAGGAGGTCAGTCTAATACGAAGGCGAGGGACAATAACAAAATATCTCTTTCTGGTAAAAGATTTTCCTCTTGTTGCTCCTTTTTTCAGTCTGATTTAGAAGGACGCTTCTAGTCAGAGGATTGTAAACGTGTTTTCTTTTGTAATAGGACTGTGATTGCTAGGATTAACCCACACATGGCTGCGGGTCCTGACAACATACCTGGCCGTGTACTGAAAGACTGTGCTGAACAGCTGACAGATGTCCTAAAGGATATCTTCAACACCTCGTTGTCTAAACGACTAGTCCCATAGCACTAACTCCAATCATAATGAAGTGCTTTGAGAGGCTAGTCATGCACACCATCAAAACCAGCCTTCCCAAGACACTTCGCTCCAGTTTGCAAACAGCCCAAACCGCTCTTTGGATGATGCAATTTCCTCCACCCTCCACCTGGCTCTTACCCACCTAGAAAATAAAGACTCCTATGTTAGAATCAGAGGTGGAAAGAGTACACAAATATTCTACTCAAGTAAAAGTACCATTACATTACTGAATTTTTACTTAGGTACAAGTAAAAGTACCAGTAAAAGTACCAGTCTAAAAATATACTCAAGTAAAAGTAAAAAGTAGCTCATTTACAAATATACTCTGAGTAAAAATTACTTAGTTACATTTTAACAATGGGAGGGAGGAAAAATGGGATAGACCAAGGTGTCAAACTCAGTATCTGGAGGTCCACAGCCATACACAGTGTAGATATTACCCTAATTAAACACATCTGATCCAGCTAAACTAATCATTTAGGCTTATTTGAAAACTACATGGTGTGTGTATTGGAGCAGGGTTGGAACTAAACTCTTTAGGGCTGTGGCCCTCCAGGAACTGAGTTTGACACACCTGGGATATGGGCCTATAAATCTCAAACTAGGTGTTTTTAATTAAATGAATCGGTTAATTAGAATAATAAGACATTTGGGCTGTTACCAGGCAAATTAAATCAGTATCAACAAAATTCATCTTTGCAATGCAGAGGAAATGCAGAAGCTTCATCTGAAGTGGCATAGATGTATTATTACACACTGACATGAATGCATTTAGCCTGCAGTTACAAATGCAGAAATAATGTTTAGATAAATAAGGCATAAAATGTGACCCTAAACCACAAAACCATAAGGGTCCATTTTCCTAAATTGCGATTTATACATCATCTGAAAGCTGAATAAATCATATTTCCATTGATGTATGGTTTGTTATGTGTGGCGAGTGGGGCGGGGCCGAGAGCCGTGGGAACGGAGCGAGGCCGGTGGAGTAAATGGTAATGAACGACACCTGCGCCACTCACCGGTCTCGAGTCCCACGGAGGAGCTTCGGAAGGGTTAAATGAGGAGTGACGACAGTGGAAGAGGAGAGAGGACCAGGCCTGGATTTTAGTTTGTGTTTTGTGTGCGGCAGTCGTCCGTGAGGGGCTGCCGCTTTTCATTTGTGTTTGTTTATTTTATTATTAAAATGTGTTAAATGTTCGCCGGTTCCCGCCTCCTTCTTCCCGTATCTATCAACTTTGTTACATTATGATAGGACAATATTTGAAAATCTGGAATCTGAGGGTGCAAAAAATCCAAATATTGAGAAAATCTCCTTTAAAGTTGTTCAAATTAAGCTCTTAGTTTTGATATATCTACAGTAGGAAATTTACAAAATATATTAATGGAACATGATCTTTACTTAATATGCTAATGATTTTTTGCATAAAAGAAAAATTTATAATTTTAACCCATACAATGTATTGTTTTGGCTATTGCTACAAATATACCCCAGCGACTTAAGAATTTTTTGGGGGGGTTTGTGCTCCATGCCAGGGTCACAAAGGTTAAATAGTCATTTGAAATAAAAAAAATTATAAATCAAAAGATACTTTAAATGTTAAATTAGAACCACCAGTAGGTGTCAGCAAGTCACTGATAAGTGAGTCATTGCGATTGAACAGAATCATTTAAACGGTTAATTCAAGGAATGAAACACCGTCATTGCTCAGAGTCAGAGACGCAAAACTGTGTATGGAATTATTTTTGTTGTCGAAATAAAGCAAAAACAGGCAATATGGTGTCTAAAACGTAAGTCTCTTAATTAACTTCTTGTTTTTTGAACTGTGTAAAAAGAAAAACTACAGGCCTATGTAATCATGGTGATTTTTTTGAGAAAAATGGCATTCTTCATGTGATGTTGACTTATTATATTAAATTATATAAATATATACATTTTCTGCTTCTATATCTTAAATTTTGTGATCATGCTAAACGCATTTTAATAGACTGAATCACGCAGTGAAAGAAAGCACTCCATATGCATGCGGATTAGTCTTATCTAACGTTCGGTTTTTGGCAAAATACTGATAATGTCAAATCGCACATCGTTAAAACAACAATTATTATATTATCGCGATATTGCACAACCTGCACCACTGTCTTTTTGGCTCATTTGTGCAAAACCTTTTGCTAAACCATCAAAGCTTCATTTTAACCACCAATGCAACGATGCAAGTAATTTACCTTACGTTACCTCTACATGCTTGCGAAGGGTTGATGTTGAGATGTTATAAGCTGCTAGTTCGGTCTCCCGAGGCAAACACAGCTTACACTGCATAATAGAGCATGAATATGGCCAGGGGTTCACTTCATTTCTTTGAGTTCAACTTCAGCAGAGTACGACGGGGTTTGGTTTTCAGCTGGGTCTGCATCATTAACGCCTGTCTTGTCCATCTGCATCTTTCTTGTGATTTTAGCGCCAGTTTCTTCTTCTGCCCATCATTTGCTGCAGTTATTTCCACGGAGCGATTTTTTTTTTTTACTCAGTAATTCATGTGTTTTAAAATGTAGCGAAGTACAATACTTAACACAAAATATACTTAAGTAAAAGTAAAATTACAGATTAAAAAAATTACTTAAAGAAGTACAAGTACACAAAAAAGCTACTCAATTACAGTAACGCGAGTAAATGTAATTAGTTACTTTCCACCTCTGGTTAGAATGCTCTTCAGCTCAGCATTCAACACAATAATCCCACAACAGCTCATCAATATATTAAAACCTGCTGGGCCTCAACAATTCCCTCTGTAATTGGATCCTGGACTTTCTAACCGAAAGACCTCAGTCAGTCCGTGTCGGCCATAACACCTCGAACACTACCACACTGAGCACAGGTGCCCCACAGGAATGTGTGCTCAGCCCACTGCTCTTCACGCTGCTTACGCACCACTGCACTGCTAAGTTCAGCTACAACCACATCATCAAGTTTGATGACACATCAGTGGTAGGTCTCATCAGCAACAACGATGAAACACACTACAGAGAAAAAGTGGCACACCTGGCTGAATGGTGTGGTGCAAACAACCTGTCCCTCAATGTGAGTAAGTCAAAGGAGGTTGTGATGGACTTCAGGAGAAACTCCATTGACCACCCCCCACTGACCATCGACAGCTCGACTGTGGAGAGAGTGTTGGACTTCAAATCGTCCTGCGTGATCAAAAATCGAAGGAAGGCTTGCTCACGTCAAAAAGGTATTGAAGTTTATTAATCAGAAGTCATCAAAATTCAGCTGGGTTGTTTCTCAGACAAGAGTCTTACAAAGAAGCAACCCCAGGAAAACATTTCACAGAGAATTTATAGATATGTGTCGACGTGTGTCATCTTCTCGTTGGCCGCCAGAACCGTCCAACGCTCCTCCAACCAACATTCTCCTCCCTTTGTTCCCTTGGGTCCTGCAAAACAACATGTGACTCTCCCCCCCCTTCAGTTTCTGCTCCCTTATCAACTGATACCAAACACTCAACTGTTATGTATGTGTGTGGGGTATTTTTCCCACTTCACCTTGGTACAGAATGTTCTCACAGTGTGTACTTCTTTGTATGTGCTTGTAGCTTCTTCAAACTGCCCTCTGTGGTTTTTCTCTGCACACAAGGCTACTTACACACACACACCCAATTCCACAATGTACCAAAAAACACATCAGTTACAGCTCATAGCATTATACTCCCAGCAAGCACTGTAATTAAACTTTAATAAACAATCCCATAAAATCATCACATATTGATTATATTCATAGTATAATATAACTACTATGAGTTAGAAAATGTAAATCCTCAATCCTCTCTTGACCTCTGAAAGAGGTCACTCATCATTTTCCTCTTCATCATCGTCACTCTCGTGGTTCTGGTCTACTGATAGCAGTGGCATACTGTAAGGCGGGGGTGAGGTGTCTTTTTTCTCTATTGCTGCCACTATTAAGCGATTACATAATGACCTAATACAGGGAATGCAGCAACATCCACAGGTGACTAGTATGGACACAAATACTGCTATTGAGACCAGGATAGATAGTATGAGGGTCTTCCATTTACCCAAAACTCCGTCCAGCCACTGTCCCACAGGGTTATCTACTCCAGAATGTTCCTTCATTTCTATTGATAACACCCGCAGGCCCTCTAATGCTTTAGTGACTGATCCATCAGGTGCAGTATTATTGGGAATAAATGTACAACACAAATCACCAAACATGTGGCACACTCCTCCTTTTTCTGCTAGTAGCATGTCTAGTGCCAATCTATTCTGCACAGCCATCAATGAGGTGGGGGCCAATTGTTCAGACAGTCCTTGTACTGCGTCTCTGGACAAATTAGCCAATCTCATCACATTGTAATGTACATAGTTTATTCTGTCTACATTTTTATTAGGGGTTATTGGAAATAGGGCAGCTATAATGGGTATGTTTTCAAATCCTGCAGCTACCTGATCAGCTAATTTATATTCATCAGGCACCCCCCTGGGTACTCCTATAATATCAATGTATGTGGGGCTATTTAATGATAAATCTATGCCAGCTGCTCGTCTCCTAATCACGTGGCGCCTTCTTCTACTTGTTAACTGTCCTGTGGTTCCTTCCTTCATTTCAACTACTCTTCCACCAATTAATGTTAGAGGTGCTCCTAATCGAACCATAGCACACAAGCCTTTTGTATTGGGTGGCACTCTAGTAAACAGTCGCCTGTCACCACAGTAGTAATAGAGGCCTGCTCTTGCCCAAGGTCCTATTATTGTACCATTGTCTTTTATTATGACGGTACACCATTCTTCATTAATGCGTCCGTAATTAATTGATGCACTAGACGGTGTAAAATTAAAACACGTAATTATTTTGTCTGGGTACAAACGGGCCTGTTCGGGTATCATTTGAAATTGGGGAAATATAGATGCCAATGTGGTGCAATTGGTTGACCCCACCTCTCTCGTTAATGACAACATACAGTTATATCCCCATGTATCATTCGGATGCAGGGGAGCTGGTTCAATGTGCAGTCTGGGTCTGGCACCAGCACATGCTACACAGTCATCTATTTTTTGTTCTTTGGCAGTGTTAATCAACCATTCTAACCACAAATTAGTCTCTCCATATCCTGTTGCCTTTTCTATTATGTCTTCCGTGGTTAATTTAGTATAGTCTTCACCTACTATCATTTCTTTGGGGTCCCTGACAGCTAATTTAGTAACATTAACATTCGTGACCTGTGGTTCCCTCAAGTTAATCTTAACCAATCCTAGTGGATCCGACCCCGTCACATCTACTCCTAATAACAGATAAAACTGTCCCTGCTCATTGCCCCAACACTGGTTCGGTACTCCTGTGGGCTTTGATTTATATAAATCCTGTTTAAGTTCCAATATAGACATTGTTATGGGATTTTGTGTCGAACTAAAATCTCTTTGTAATTTCAAATATCCTGCCATTTTTGCCTTTCCATCTCTGGTCACTTTATCTGTGGAACCTTGAAAATCCCTATTTGTTGCCTGTAGCACGTGGTCCCATGTAGGACACCACCTCTGATTTCCTGGGTATCCCAGTTGACACAGATAAACATCATACCCTCTCCATGAGCTATTCCGTCCTCCACATTTGATAACACTGCATAGATCAAATGTGAACGATGTGGTTGACCCCTTGGTATAATTTAGTTCTATGCCCCCATATTTTTTCAGACACGCCCTCTCTAGTGATCTCTTAGGCCTGGTTACGCTTTGAGTCTTGCTGTAATTTTTCTATGCCTAAAATAATACCTCGATAGTGATGGAGATGATGAGGAGGAAACCCATACATGGCCAGTTTTCCCACGGCCTGTCCCTCAGCATTCTCTTCAAACACAACATTGTTATTAATAAGGAAAAAACAATCAAAAGAAAAATCAAGAATTTTAACACATCAAATACACATATGTAGTTTAAGACTACCTACCTATCCTTATACGATTCTACAGTGAATATATGGTTATGACAATATCAACTCCTGTAAAGACTTTACTCAAAATATTCTGTACTCTTTGGAAGTCTAGTTTGTCCAGACCACACCCCAGCCGGGGTACAGAAACACTTTTCACTCTTTGTTTGACACACCAATCTCTCATATGTTTCAAACTGTTAGTGAAATCTTCATATGTGGGGAGATCAGTACACTTTCTTTTTGTGATTAAATGAAAAATTGTTCTGCCGTCTTCCTCATGTGTGACTGCACATTCACCAGGTTTTTTGTTTTGCTGTCTCACTTTCTCCACCCCATACTTGTCTTTGAATGTCACTGCAATGCCTGCACCATATGCACAATCTGCACTCACACAATGTGCCAAAGGTTCTAGTTGTGGGCTTGAAAAAATATCACCTTTCCTGTGTAGTATTTCTGGTATTGGCAGCAGCTCACCTCACCTGGCAGCTCCTCACCCTCCTCTCTTGGACCTGAGTCTTCAGGTCCACTGCAGTCTGTGTTAGAGACCTGTTAGGGGGGTCACACGGAGTACAAGCAGACAAATGATACCAGGTGTCGCCTTTTCCTGCTAGGCGGACACAGTGTGAGGTCCGTGCAGTCACTTTCAGGGGATCAGACCATCTGGCTTCGTTCCATTTCCTGCGAAACTTCTTCAGTCGAACCCACTCGGTTGGCGCTGGAATTGGTTCTGGTTCAGTGTCAGGGGTGACCTGCTGGGAAAATTGTTTAATCAGAGCAGTTAGTTTGTCAAAATACACACAGTGTGATAAAGGTGTGATGTGATCTGGTCTCAGCGGTGTTGAAGGTCCAGGGAACGAACGACCTGTAAGCAACTCAAAAGGTGTAAAACCAGAAATCCTGTTAACAGAGGAACGTACAGACATTAATGCCAATGGAAGGGCAGATAACCAGGTCAATTTGGTCTGTGCACAGATTTTAGCCAATTTTAATTTCAACGTAAGGTTCATACGTTCCACCTTGCCTTGTGATTGGGGGTGGTAGACTGCCCCAAAGGCATGTGTCAGTCCCAGAGATTGTTCTACCATTCTCAAATTCTCATTCTTAAAATGAGTGCCGTTATCTGACCTGATGCGTCTGGGAAAACCATGGTGGGGAATGTAATGATTAATGAGACATTTGATCACTGAGGTGCTGTCTTCACGGCCAGTTGGATAGGCCTCAGGCCATCCAGTGAAAGAATCAACAATGACCAACATGTATTGCTTACCCTGGACCTTGGTAATCATGTCTGTGTAGTCAACCACTATTTCTTCCCCAGGGCCATAAACAGGTGAGAATGTACCCTGCAGTTGTTTTAGAGTCGGCTTGACATTGTGGGCCTGGCAAATGTCACATGTCAGGACGAAGTTTGACACCATGGTCGATAAAATGGATGCCACCATGGTTTTAATGCTGTCATCATTTGTTTGGACCCTACATGTGCTGGACCATGGACTTGTCTGAACACAGATGTGGTGAGTACCGCTGACAATGCTGGTCTACCATCTGGTGCCTGCCAGAGGCCATCTGTGGCCCTTAATGCACCATGTTCTGCCCAGACAGATTTTTCTTCTGGTGCACATTTGTCATGTTCTGCAACCAGATATTCTCTGCTAAATGAAGGTAACAAGTTATCAACCAGCTGGTGAGTCTGTACCATCATTTGCATCTTGTATCCAGCAGCTAATTTAGCTGCTGCATCTGCAGCATCGTTACCACGTGAGACAACTGAATCACCTTTTGAGTGGCCTTGACATTTTATTACAGCCACAGCTTCAGGAATCAGTAGTGCTTCCAACAGCAACCTGATTTCACTTTCATGGGTGAGTGGTCTGCCAGATGCTGTGACAAAACCAGCTCTACGCCAAACTGGAAGTTCCACATGTACTGCAGTAACCACATATGCCGAATCAGTGTATATGTTTACTCTGTTTGTCCCTGCAAATTTCAATGCTTCAGTCACTGCTATCAATTCTGCTCGCTGTGCTGATTGCTTTCCCTGCAGCTTCGCTGCTTTCACTGTGAGAAACCCCTGATCTGTTTGTTGAACCACTGAGAAAGCGGATGTCAGTGTGCCATTGTCTGATCTGTAACAACAACCGTCAGTGAACAATGTTAGATTGTTTGGGTCATCTGTTAATTGTGATGCAGTGAGGTTTTGTCTCACCCTGCAGGCCAATTCGGTGATGGGTGCACAGTCATGTGGCAAACCATCTGTCAGTAAATCAGCCATATTGACACCCTCATGTGTGTAAGTAACATTAGGTGCTGCCAGACATTTAGCCAATCGTCTTTGTCTCAATGGTGAGAACGTGAATGTAGCTGAGTTTACAAATGACATGACTGAATGGGTGGTGAGGACAGTTACCTGATGACCCATGACTATGTGTGATGTTTTCTCAATTATTTTGGCTAGGCCTGCTGCAAACCTGGCACATGTGGGCTGACGTTGCTCGATTCCATCCAGCAGCACACTGACATATGTCAAAACCCTTCTGGTCCCTGTCTGTTTTTGAAATAGGACTCCATGTGCACTGTTTCCTGTCTCAGATACATCTAGAAAAAACCCTAGAGAGTAATCTGCACAATTTAAATGGGCTGCGTGAGCCATTTCTTTTTTCAAGGCAATGAAAGCTTGTTCTGCCTCAGGGGTCCATGTCAACTCTGCCTGTAGATTTTTTACTCCAGGTTCCTTCACAAGCTGCCTTAAGGCGTGGTCAGCGCTACATACATAGGGATGTAATTTCTGCTGAAGCCTGTGAGGCCAAGGAAAGACAGCATGTCCTTCACTGTTACTGGTTTAGGATGTGATAAAATGCTATTACGTTGGCTGGGGGAGAGTGTGGAGCCCTGTGCTGTTATTAATCTTCCCATAAACGCCACTGATGGCCTGCTTACTTGTAATTTTTCTTTACTGACTTTGAACCCTGATGCGTACAGCTGCTGTAGGATCAGGTCTGTTGCCTGTAAACACCCTTCATTTGTGGTGGCAGCAAGCAGCAAGTCATCAACATACATTATCAGCACACAGTCTGGAGGAAGCGTGCATTTCATCAATTGTTCTTTTAATACCTGATTAAAAATTCCTGGTGACAGGATGAAGCCTTGTGGCAATCTGTTATATGAGTACTGGCGACCTCTGTAGGTAAAGGCCAGACATGACTTACATTCCTCCGATAAGGGTATACAGAAAATGCGTTTGCCAGATCAATGCATGTAAACCACTGGTGTGCTGGGGTCAAATTTGAGACTGTGTATGGGTTGGGGACTGCCAATGTTGGAGTCACCACCATACTATTGATTCGTCTGAGGTCATGTACCAGTCTGTATTTGTTAGTACCTGGTTTTGTACAGGAAAAATAGGAGTATTCCATGGAGATTTCCATGGGGTAATAACTCCTCTTTCTAGGAGTCCCTGAACAGTTGATGCAATACCCTCATCCGCCTCTGGTTTATTATGGTATTGAGATACCCATATTGGTTCATTAGATGATAAGTCAAATGTGACAGGTGCAATATTACACAGGCCAACGTCCGTTGGACCTTGTGACCACAGGTCAGGTGGCTGTTTTGCAATCAACTGCTCAGCTCCTGGGCCATCTGTCTGTTCCCTCCCATGACATCTAGAAATTTGGTTGTGAGTGAGTGACCCCATGTCCTCAGTCCTTCCTGCAATCCAATAAGCCTTAGCAGTATGGGAATACAAAACCATGTTGATGTCAGTGGGCTCCCAATCAGTTACAGCCCTTAATCTTTTAGTCATACCTCCTAACTCCCTTGCTTCATGGCCTGGATGTAATGCCATGGAGATGTTTGGGGCGGATGTATCAGTCATTTCATACCATTTTAGCTGTTCTGGAGTTAACAGAATAGGGGCTACAACTCCCTCCTTCCCTATAAATAGGCCCTCTCCTGTAAGACGCCACCTATCCCCTTCTATGCTGTTAAACATGTCTTGGTACATAACTGTGTCATGTCTGTCATAAAACAATGTACAGTGCAATGGGTCAATTGGTGGTAGGTAAACATCTAGATCCATAATCCATGGTCTGTGGTTGTTATATAGGGTTACTACACTCATTAGGGATGGTAAAATGTCTAATTCGACCCAATAAATGTCAGCTGCTTCTTTTAATGGTCCCCCCAACAAAACATTCTGTCTGCAACCTGTGGGGGCAGTCTGTGAACAATCAACCTGTGTGCCATCTGGAAACGTTATTATTACCCCTTGTGGTGAACATAAAATGCTGGCCCCTAATTTTATGAGTAAATCTCTTCCTAGCAGAGGTACGGGAGCATTAGAGGAGCATAGAAATTAGAGCGGTAAGCTTTGATTCGCCACCTGGACAGTCAATTGTTTTGTCATAGGCCAATGTTCCAACCCACCAGAGAAACCCATTACTCCCACTGTTTTATCACTTAGATCTTTATCTGTGATTGTGCCTCTTGTCACAGTAGAGTATGTGGCCCCAGTGTCTACCAGGGCCATTAGTGGTTTGTTGTCAACCACTATTTTCATGAGGGTTCAGCCATCCCCTCATGGTGGTCCTCTGTGGGCCCTTCAACAATCCCGTCTCCCTCCGGGCCCCATGTTGAGTGCATGGGCGCCTGTAGGTTGGCTGGAGACGGGTGTCGTGCCCGAGTATCGTGAGGTGTATGGTCCCCTGCTACGACCACCAGGACCGCCCCTAAAGGACCCCATCCCTCGCAGGTGGCCCTGAAAATTGGCCGCCCCTTGCTGTGAGGGGCATTCATTCCTCCAGTGTTCACTGCTACCACACACAAACAAACACCTCTCTGCTGGCCCCCACCTCTGCCTCGTCCCACCTCTAAAACCCATATTCCCTCCCAGCTGTCCTCTATTACCTCCCAATTACCCCCTGTTGCCCTGTTGGATGGTTGGTTTCTCCCTGATCATACCCAAAATATGGGGGAATGACTGATGGGGTAGGTGGGTCATTCACAGACTGCTGGGACATTTGTTTAGTTTTCTTTGGACCATTGTTTCTAGCTTGATCTAATTGTAATTTAAGCAGCTGATTTGTCAGCTTCTCTACATCCTCCTCTTCCTTGTTGAGCTTATCTACTGTCCTATCAATGTGGAATACCAAATGTCTTTCCCATACTTCATTAGTTGCCCCAGGTATATCTGGGTTACCTTCCATGGCCTGCTTTACACCATTGGGGCCCCTGACATCACTGCTGATCTGAAAATATCACGTGTTACAGGATTATTCAAACTGTTTTCCTCAACCATTTGTTCCCATTCTGCAGCACATCTGAAATAATAACCTGCTCCAGCCTCACCTGGTTTTATACGGAATTTAATGTTTTGGTATGTAGTTGGAGGTGTGGGAAATTGTTTTCTCAAAGTTGACCCCACACTTGTGCAGACTGCTGTGTATGGGAGATTATTTTGTGTGTTTGACATGCCTGCATCTTCCTCAAAAGCCCTCATCTGAGAAACAGTAAAAATTTGGCCCAAAAGACACCTCAAATCTCCCACAGCCAACGTGGTTCCATGGCATAAGGCCATTAATTTATTCAACCATCGCCTCCCCTGAAGTGATTGGTGGCAGCTTTGCTAATACTGCAGTCATATCACTATGGCTCCAGGGCTGGTATTTGGGGCCTTGAGTCCCTGCCACTAATGGCATAACATATGCCTCTGATGCACCCTCACCGCCTGAGCATAGTTGGTGATGAGGGGTATAGTGGTTTCCCTGCTCATTCTGTCTTTGAAGCTGGGGGCTACATCCCCCACTTGCCTCCCCAATAGCCTCAGGTTGTGCACTATACCTCCCACTAGCCTCAGACTGGCTGCGTTGTACCGCCTGTTTCTGCCTGGTTCTACTTGCTACAGGACTATTCATAGTCATAACTCCCTTAATGCATACTCGTGTGTTCCTTTAACTTGTCCTTCATCATCACTTTCTATAACACTTCCCTGTCTGCTTTTCTCATCTCCTTCATGCATACTTCCTTCTTGTTCTAACTCCCTCTCAGTAAAGACCTACCTTGCTGCTCAGCAGCATCCATTCTTGCTGATAACAATTTAATTCGCTCATTCATCGTGTCCATTTCCTCTATTTCTACTTCCACAGCCCTCTTTCACCATAACTTGTACCTGTTGTAAATCCTGCTGTGGGACATAGGGGTGGCCTCACTGATTTCAGATCAGGATATAACCCTGGAGGCGGAGCCAACCCCATCTGCTCCAAAGCTCTACCTTGTCCATTTCCTGACTGTCTCTTCATTTCTTTCTCTGATGCCTCTGCTTTCACATGCTCTCCCCTTCCCTTTTTAAAAGGACTCAATGCAGTAGCTGTTATTGCTAGTTTTGTCCATAATCTGACCTCAGTTCTATATTCTTCCTCCTGATTAGTATGCCTTCGCTTGTTTATCCATTTAACTTTATCTTCTCCTTCAACATGCCGTTTCAGCTTATCGTGCGCTCTTTTTTCCATATCTCTAATTTTGGGTGCTAATGCTACGGACATTTTTTCAGGATTATCCCACCCACTTTCAATACAAATCTGACTCCATTTCTTTTCCCACATTTTTTCCTCTTTCTTCTGATTTTTAGGCTCAGTTTGAGCCATCAACATATCAATTACGTTTCCCCATTGCTTTGTGACAGGTGGGCACCCGTATTCTTCACACTCACGTTCAAATTCAGACATTTTTAATAATACACACAATGCACTTTAATAATCTGACACTCTAGATTCACCAACTGCTGTAGGATTATAAAACCCTTCAGTCTTCTCAAAAAATGATTAAGTAGAAACAGAAAGAATTAGCAACAGAAAGAAATGATTACATAGGAATAAATGCACTCACTCACACAGTCAAAAGCCCCTCCTTTTTACTCTCTCTGCCTCTCACAGACACACAGCTCAAACAGCCCCTCCTTTTTACTCTCTCTGCCTCTCACAGACATACAGCTCAAGCGAGAAAGACACAAATAGGTCTTGTTCCCTTTTTCTTTAAATGTACAATCAAACAGTTTTATCTTTTATCAACAAATCACAAAACAACATTTCATTCAACAGATGCAAAATAATAACCCAACACCACAAATAAAACGACTACAGCAATTTACACAGCAATTTCATATGTCAAATGTATACAATTGTTTACAGTCTTAACACTCTATACAATAAATGACCGGTGGACTGGTTACCCTCGGTACTTACAATAATGACTGGGTGGACTGGTTACCCTCAGTTCTTGACTGGGTGGACTGGTTACCCTCGGTACTTACAATAATGACTGGGTGGACTGGTTACCCCTCAGTTCTTGACCGGGTGGACTGGTTACCCCTCGGTACTTACAATAATTTCTGATCAATATATATCAACACTTGTTTTTATTTTCTTTAAATGGAACAGAATACAATTCAAATTCAACACATAAATTTAGAATGTCCAATTGCAGAATTTGGATTTAACAGGTTTCTGCTTACCTTTTTTATTCGGTACCGTGTGTTGAACTCAAATGCGTTCCGTCCCGGAATTGGCCCTCAACGGCCCCTTAGGTTTACAGCCTTGTTCTTCGATCACGTCGCGGTCACCAAATTGTTGGACTTCAAATCGTCCTGCGTGATCAAAATCAAGGAAGGCTTGCTCATGTCAAAAGGTATTGAAGTTTATTAATCAGAAGTCATCAAAATTCAGCTGGGTTGTTTCTCAGACAAGAGTCTTACAAAGAAGCAACCCCAGGAAAACATTTCACAGAGAATTTATAGATATGTGTCGACGTGTGTCATCTTCTCGTTGGCCGCCAGAACCGTCCAACGCTCCTCCAACCAACATTCTCCTCCTTTGTTCCCTTGGGTCCTGCAAAACAACATGTGACTCCCCCTTCAGTTTCTGCTCCTTTATCAACTGATACCAAACACTCAACTGTTATGTATGTGTGTGGGGTATTTTTCCCACTTCACCTTGGTACAGAATGTTCTCACAGTGTGTACTTCTTTGTTTTCTATGTGCTTGTAGCTTCTTCAAACTGCCCCTCTGTGGTTTTCCTCTGCACACAAGGCTACTTACACACACACACCCAATTCCACAATGTACCAAAAAACACATCAGTTACAGCTCATAGCATTATACTCCCAGCAAGCACTGTAATTAAACTTTAATAAACAATCCCATAAAATCATCACATATTGATTATATTCATAGTATAATATAACTACTATGAGTTAGAAAAATGTAAATCCCTCAAGAGTCAGCAGCACTAAATACCTGAGGATGCACATCACAGAGGACCTCTCCTGGACCACCAACACCATGTCAATCTCCAAGAAGGCACAACAGCGCCTACACTTTCTCCGCCGGCTGAAAAGAGAAGGCTCCTCCACCCATCCCCAACACCTTCTACAGGGGAACCATTGAGAGTGTGCCGACCAGCTGCATCACTGTATGGTATGGGAACTGTAGTGTAGCAGACCGCAAGACCCTCCAGCGGACAGTGAACAGAGCTGTAAAATCATCTGTGCCCCTCTCCTCCATCCTGGATATTTTCCTTACACGATACTCCAGCAAAGCCTATAGTATCGTGAAGGACCCCACCCATCCTTCCCACAGTCTCTTCCAGCTCCTACCATCAGGAAGACGGTACCGAGCATCAGAGCCCACTCCGCCAGACTGCTCAACAGCTTTTTCCCCAGGCTGTGAGAGCCCTGAACTCAACTCACACCGCCTCTCTGAAACCCCATACAAACCCCTACCTCCTGACAGTGGGTCAGTTGTGTATAGGTTTATACTGTTTTACTTCATTGTTGTATTTCTGTATTCATGTAGCACCATGGTCTTGTGAGGCGCGACATTTCATTCCACTTTATGTCCATACATGTAGCGGAATGACAATAAAGTTAACTTGACTTGACTTGATTAAGTCAAGTCAAGTCACCTTTATTTATATAGCGCTTTTAATAATACAAATTGTAACAAAGCACAGCACAATATCAAAATAGGCAAATTACTGGTGATAATTGAGATGACTCCCCGTTTAAATAAACAAAGTGGTAGCGATCGGACAGGTAGGATCTAAACCATCTTAGAGCCTGCCCTTGAATACCTGTATAGTTTTGTAATCGATCTATCAGTATGTCATGATCTATAGTGTCGAACGCAGCACTAAGATCAAGTAAAACTAGCAACGAGATGCAGCCTTGGTCTGACGCAAGAAGCAAGTCATTTGTAATTTTAACAAGTGCAGTTTCTGTGCTATGACGGGCCTGAAACCTGACTGAAATTCTTCATAAATATCATTTTTAGCAAAAGGAGCACAGTTGAGCAGACACTACTTTTTCTAATATTTTTGACATAAACGGAAGATTTGAAATGGGTCTGTAATTTGCCAGTTCACAAGGATCTAATTTTGGTTTCTTAATAAGATGCTTAATAACTGCCAGCTTAAATGGTTTTGGGACGTGACCTAAAGATAACGAGTAGTTAATAATATTGAGAAGCGGTTCTTCTGCTACAGGTAATAACTCTTTCAATAGTTTAGTGCAGGGTATTCAACTAAAATGTACAGAGGTCCAGTTAGAGAAAATTTCTTGAAGCAAAGGTCCGGAAAATCATATTGTCTTACTATTTAGTGTGATAGCTTATATATTTTATAGCTTTTATATATTTATGAGTAGCCTAGTTGTTGTTTCAGCATCTGCATGTAATAAATACCTGCCTAATCAAATTAATTCAGATCAATTCAAAACTGGTTGACAATATTTATTGTCATGTTACATAGAACTGAACATATATGTATGACTGTAGATATGTATGTTTTTTCATTAACAAAATAAAAGTAGGGCTGCATTTCAAAATAAGAGAAAATAAATAAAATGTGAAAATTGTGTATGTTCAAATAAAGTGCTTAACTTTAGACACATAAAATAAAGGGAGGAAAAGCTTTCTCCTTTTCTGTTTTATATCTTGACTCAACAATCGCAACCAATTTACAAATAATTAATTTCAACACATCTTAACAATTGAACAGTTTTAGAATATCACCAGTTTCTACCGCTCTCATATCCCACTCCTCCGCTTTTGGAGAACGATTTGTTCCTTATTTTTATCTCCCTTTCTCCGTCTTACTCGCCTGTTTCTCAACTTTCTCCGGCGCAGTCATCTGTATCTCTCCTTTTGTTTTCTACATGTATCGCTATCTTTCTTTTTCTTTCTATCGTTTTCATGTGTAACTAGCCGCGAACTCTCTCATCTGTCTGCACTCTGTCGAGTCGCAGTGTTTACCAGACTTGATTGGCTGAGTGGTATCACGTGGGATGGCTTAACTCGCATGCAATTGGTCTGTGTGATTCCGCTACCACTACAGTAAAGACAAAAGCTGCGCCGGTTGAAATAGAAGCGCCCCGTCAGGTTTTAGATCATAACCTTATATTTTGGCTGTAGGTCCGGGTCCGTGTGGGACGGCTTTTGGGTCCGGACCCGGACCGCAGTCCGCCTGTTAGTGACCTATGTGGGTGCAGGATCTAATAAACATGTTGTTGGTTTAGATGCAGTTATAAGTTTATTTAGCTCATCCTGTCCTATAGTTGTAAAGCACTGCAGTATTTATTTGGGTGCGATGAATGAAGCTGAAGTACTAGACGCTGTAGGATCTACATTTGTTATTGTATTTCTGATATTATCTATTTTATCAGTAAAGAAATTCATAAAGTCATTACTATTAAACTGTGAGGGAATATTTAGATCGGGTGACATCTGTTTATTTGTTAATCTAGCCACTGTGCTAAATAAAAACCTTGGATTGTTTTGGTGATTATCTATGAGTTTGGATATACTCGGTTCTTGCAGTTTTAGAGCCTGTCTATAGCTGGACATACTGTTTTTCCACGCAATTCTAAAGACTTCCAAGTTAGTTTTTCTCCATTTGCGCTCAAGAATACGAGTTTCTTTCTTGAGAGAATGGGTATAACTGCTGTACCATGGCACCGCACGTTTTTCTCTGACCTTTTTTAATTTGATGGGGCAACAGTTTCTAACGATTAGAAGATAGTTACCATGTTGCTAGTAATTGTGTCTAGTTCATCTGTATTTATGGGTACACAGAGCAGTTGAGATAAATCAGGCAGGTTATTTGTGAATCTGTCTTTAGTGGCTGGAATAATAATTCTGCCTGGACGATAACGCGGAGCCATATAGTTAATATCAGTAATATGCAGCATGCACGATACAAGGAAATGGTCAGTAACATCATCACTTTAAGGTGTGATATCTATATCAGTTAGATCAATTCCATGCGATATTATTAAATCTAGCGTATGATTAAAACGATGTGTCGGCCCGGTGACATTTTGCTTGACACCAAAAGAGTTTATTAGGTCAGTAAACGCAAGTCCTAACGCATCATTTGTATTATCAACGTGAATGTTAAAATCTCCAACAATTAGTGCTTTATCCACATTAACCAATAGGTCTGAGAGGAAATCTGCAAATTATTTTAGAAAATCTGTATATGGCCCTGGCGGTCTGTACACAGTAGCCAGAGCAAGGGATAGGACAGATTTATTTTGCTTATCTGACAGTTTAACATTGAGCATAAGTATTTCAAATGAGTCAAACCTGTATCCTGTTTTCTGAGTAACATTGAGAATATCACTATATATTGTTGCGACACCGCCGTCACGACCAGTCTGACGAGGCTCGTGCTTATAACAGTAGCTTGGTGGAGTAGATTCATTTAGACCAAAATAATCATTTGTTTTAAGCCAGGTTTCAGTCAGACAGAGTACATCAAAACTATTATCTGTGATTATTTCATTTACGATAACTGCTTTCGCTAGAGTGATCGGATATTTAGGAGCCCAAGTTTTAAAAAATTTTGTTCATTTATTTTGCATTAAACCCATTTGAAAATCATAATAAAACATAATGGTTTTCTGAATTAACAAACGCTATGATTCAATTAAATATATGCGATGCAGGTTTAATTATTTTTTTTTCATTGAACGTATAAAGCGAAAACAAAAATACATTTACAGCTCAAAACAGATTATAATAATAAAATAAGATAGTTTTAATATAAACAATATACAATATCTTGAAAAAAACAACAACATTAAGACAGGGATAATACATAAATGACAATAAATTACATTTGAGGGAAAAAAAGCTAAATCCAACTCTCCCAACACCTATCAATAGCGCATTATAAAAAAAGCATACATATTATCATTTGTGCACAGTGTATAAGATTTTAAGGCTTTGACATTGCTGGATGAGAATATAGTATCCAAATAAGATTTCAGGTCTTTAAAAAACTAAAAAATAAATAGTGGATGGACACAATCCCAAAAAATGATGAGATACAGACTCATCTTCCACTCTGCAAAAGTAGCAGAGGGGATCCATCTCCAGATTTTTTTTTTTAGATAAAGTTTGATCCATCTCAAGATTTTTTTTTTTAGATAAAGTTTGACAGGGTAAAATCGGTGTAGTAACTTAAAGGGGTCATATGATGCGATTTGAAGTTTTCCTTTCTCTTTGGAGTGTTACAAGCTGATTTTGCATATATAAGATCCCCGAAGCTGCAAAGACTAACGTCTCAAAACCAAAGAGATATTCTTTATCAAAGTTAAGATTCTGCCATGCCCCCCTAAAATGGCTCATTCAATCTCATTGCTCTGACAATCTGGCACTTCTGAATCAGTGACTGTATGTTTTGTTATTAGAAGTATTAAAGTATTTGCTATTAAAGTATTTGGTATTGACTGTTTAAATGCAGAGTTTTGCGCGTCATGTGTGTGTGTGTGTATGTGTGCATGTTTATCTGGTTTATGAGGACACAAATTTGTATAATGACATGGGTATGACATTGTATTACAAGGAGAAGGTGATTTATGAGGACATTTTACATTTACATTTAGTCATTTAGCAGATGCTTTTATCCAAAGCGACTTACAATTGGGGAATACATGAAGTGATTAATCTTAAAGAGACAAACAAAAAGAGGAAGTGCTCGCAATACCAAGTCTCAGGCATTGTTCAATTTTTATTTTTTTATTTTTTTATTTAGGATGTCAAGTAGTGTCGAAAGAGATGAGTTTTCAGTTGTTGCTTGAAGGTTGACCGGAATACAGCATTCCGTATAGGGGTAGGAAGGTCATTCCACCAGCCAGGAGTGGTCAACGAGAATGTTCTGGAAAGTGATTTTGAGCCTCTCTGTGATGGTACCATGAGGCGTCGCTCACTAGCGGATCTCAGACTTCTGGAGGGGATGTAGATTCGTAACAGTGAGTGGAAGTAGAGCCTGTGGTTGTTTTATATGCAAGCATCAATGTTTTGAACTTGATGCGAGCTGCAACCGGTAGCCAGTAAAGTACAATGTTTAGTGTCCCCATGATTCAAAATGCTTATAAATCATACAGAGTGAGTGTGACGAGTGGGGCGGGGCCGAGAGCCGTGGGAACGGAGCGAGGCCGGTGGAGTGAATGATAATGAACGACACCTGCGCCACTCACCGGTCTCGAGTCCCACGGAGGAGCTTCGGAAGGAATAAAAGGAGGAGTGACGACATTGGAAGACGAGAGAGGACCAGGCCTGGGTTTTAGTTTGTGTTTTGTTTGCGGCAGTCGTCCGTGAGGGGCTGCCGCTTTTCATTTGTGTTTGTTTATTTGATTAAATGTGTTAAATGTTCGCCGGTTCCCGCCTCCTTCTTCCCGTATATACGAACAGCGTTACATTGGTGCCGAAACCCGGGATGAAGGAGGGACACGCTGTCAGAGAGCCCTCGCTGCTGAGTGGGATCGCGGTGCTGAGGAGATCGGGCAGCAGGAAGAAGCGGAGATCGCCAGTGGCTGCCCGAAGCGGTGGTGCTGGAGCAAAAGAAGAACAGGTGGGACGGAAGACTCGCTGCCGTGCTCCTGGGTCGAGGAGGGGTGGCTGCCGTCCGAGAGGGAGCGGAGGAGTCGCCCCGTTCGCCTGGAGGCCGAAGCCTGCTGCCATCCGCCATGTTTGGGGAGGAGCAGGGAACGGGGGACTCGCTGCCGGCTGCCCTCAACCGGAGGAGCCACCGCCGTCTGCCAGGAGGCGGATGAGCATCGGGCCGTCCACCAAAGATGTCCAGTACCATCGCATGGCACCGCGAGTGAGCCGCTCAGCTGGTTGAGGACCGAGCGGCAGTGTGTCCGGGAACCGGACCGAGATTTTTTTTTCTCCTCTCTCCCCTCTCTCGTCTCTGTCACTCCTCATCCTTCCGTCTCCTTTCTCTCGCCTCGTCTGTCCTTACCCCCAGGTACGCCGCGGCCGCCCTGACGGGCTCCCCCCGGGAGAGGGGGGAGGGGGGGAGTAGAGCGCAGTCTCGTGAGTACCCCCCGGCCTGCGAGGGGCGATGGGGGTATGTGACGAGTGGGGCGGGGCCGAGAGCCGTGGGAACGGAGCGAGGCCGGTGGAGTGAATGATAATGAACGACACCTGCGCCACTCACCGGTCTCGAGTCCCACGGAGGAGCTTCGGAAGGAATAAAAGGAGGAGTGACGACATTGGAAGACGAGAGAGGACCAGGCCTGGGTTTTAGTTTGTGTTTTGTTTGCGGCAGTCGTCCGTGAGGGGCTGCCGCTTTTCATTTGTGTTTGTTTATTTGATTAAATGTGTTAAATGTTCGCCGGTTCCCGCCTCCTTCTTCCCGTATATACGAACAGCGTTACAGTGAGTTTTTTGGTGGTGTTGAAAACTCTGTTCTTCTAAAGTAGAAAACTCAGAAGAGAAGACCAGGAGACTTCGGATTGGATTGTCAGCAGAATTTCTTTATTCTATGACATGTCTTGTTGTCTGTAGTCATCGAAAATCTCATCTTAAGTCATTTTACAGGGTATCTTTATAGGCAGAATTGGAGGAGGGACTTTTTGGAGGTTGAGACAAAAACATCAAAGAAAGCAAACATCTGAGCGAGGCGTTAGTTCGCTACGGGAAGCTTCTGGCAACTCATCTTTTGTTCAGACGACAAACACGAATTAACAGAGTTAACAAATGCCACTTCTTTTTCGGAAAGTACTGCTTACGCTTTCAAAGATAGACAGTCAGCTATCACATGTCCTTTCCTATGGCATAAAAACATTCTCGAGTCTCTTTAGACTTCTCACCATTTGGTTTAGTCGGTTGAACGTTCACTGAAGACCTCTGTACAAAACTCTTTTCAGCTCCTATTGACTGAAAAACATTCTTATGAGTAAGCATGAACTCGTCCGCTAACACAGCAGCTTGTGATAGCGTTGTTACTTTCTGTTCATTTAAATACAATACCATCCTCTCCGGAAGACACTGCTTAAACTCCTCAAGCAACATAAGTTCTCGAAGTAAGACAAAGTCATCAGCCTTACTAGAGGTGCACCATTTATCAAAAAGTATTGACTTATCTCGTGCAAATTCCACAAAAGTTTGAGTAGCGTGTTTCTTACGATGAAAGTGTTGTCTATAGGCCTCTGGAACTAACTCATACGCTCTCAATATGGCCAGTTTTACTACGTCATATTTCAGACCATCTTCCAAAGATAAGGTGGAGTACACTTCTAAAGCCTTGCCTACTAATTTGCATTGAAGTAGTAATGACCACACATTTTTAGGCCAACCCAAAGAAGTTGCAATTTCCTCGAAAGCGTTAAAATAACTATCCACTTCAGATTCCCTAAAATTCGGTACCAAAGCAATATGTTTGCCCACCTCAAATGTAGTGGGACCTGAGTTAGCTGAATTATTACTCACCGACAAGGAGCTTTGCTGAACAGCGGGGACCGAAGTAACCTTAGCCGCATCGATCTCCAACTTACGTAGCCTAACCTCCTTGTCTGCTTGAATTTCGAGCCTGCGGACTTCTAGACGGAAATCCAGCTCTGCTTGGCGGGCCTGCGCTCGGTCCTGCGCCTCCATATGGAGCCGTGCGATGCGCACTTTCGTCTGTGTCTCCCCTTTCGAACTGGGAGTACCTGGTGAAAAAGGTTCAAAAGGTGGCAAAACAACCCCGACATCAACCTCGGTCTCCGTCGCGGCCCTCTCTACCTCCTCTTTACCTACTTCAAATTCATCCTGCCCCTCGCCAACAGGATCTGTCTCTTCGTCAACGTCAGGCTGTTTTAAAATCCCCAAATCACAAAGCCAATCTATCACTTCAGTTTTAATCTGTTTCTTTAACGATTGCTTTGCAATTGGAATTTTGAAGTGGGTAGCTATTAAACACATCTTTCCTACATTTTTCAATCACCTCCAACGAGGGATTCTCAAGAAAATCTTGCAAATTAAAGGCCATGAGTAATCTTAATATTATCACAATTTGCAATAACATACTTCATAATAAAGAACAAGTACTCTACCCATCAACTAATTCACGCTGTCCACCACCAACTGCGTTTGCATCAGAACAACACACAACTCCTTATTCAATAACAATACTGTTAACAAAACAACTCCCCAATTACAGCAGTAAATAAACTTTTGGGACGAGCCCCCAATTATGTTACGACTCCCTATTTTGGCTGTTGATATTAATATAAATGTCTAGGGAAATAAGGAAGTCAACACAAAAAAGGATAAATTAATATAAAATAATTAAAGATGTTTTTAGAATCGGGGAAGCTGCCTGTTAGTCAAAGAATAAGATGTGTGACGTAATGAATCAAACAGAAACCACAAGTGCTTTGTCAGAAAACTTTAGTGAGGAATTATATTAATCACAAAGTTTCATTCAGTTACTTTTTATATTTACAATAATGACGAAAACGTCAAAGAGGAAAATGAATGATTACATTGTATATACATTGGAAAAAACTCAGCAGTTTGAGACGTGAGTGGAGCTGAAAGCAAAGAAATTAATAAAACAAAACCACCTACTATCTTCAACCAATTCAACGCTAATCTAAGTAAAGAAAAGAAAGCAAATCTTGGCGTGAACGCCAACTAACTACACTCGCTAACAAAACATAAATACACACCACAGCTCTCACTCCTATCCTAGTGTTTCTATACAAGCGATACACTACATGTTGCATTGTGTAGGTCACGTGACATACTAACCTTGTCTCAGCGCTATGAGTCAAGAAATAAATCCAGTCATCAACACTTGATGAGAAAGAGAGAATCGAGTTGAGTCAAATTGAGCACGCATAACAAGTGGTGGAAAACACTTGATGAGAAAGTGAGAATCGAGTTGAGTCAAATTGAGCACATACAACAAGTGGTGAATAGAGCAATCAGAAATAACTCAAGTAAACAACAAATCACAATTACAACAAAACACGAATATGATGGACAGCGTTACAGACCAGTGAGAGCAATCTAAGAAAATACGCTCTCCGTCTTGCGTCACTTCCGAGTCCTTATAGGAGATGAGGATGCCTGATTGGTTCAGAGATCGTTGTCGTCATCACGTTGACTGGGAGGATTGATTGGGCTGACATCCAATCACCGGATCTGAAAGTACTAACCAGTCAGAACAAGGCAGACATAAAAGAAACACCTCCCACAGCATTACGGGACGTAACAGACATATGTGAGAACACCGTCTCTTAGATGCAGCATGTGCTTGATAGTGTGGAGCGTGGAGCTCGGAGGATATGTTTAGGTCCGTGGTGGAAATGGGATGTGTTAATGGGTCGGATATGTGAGCTGCCATGGTTCGTAGTGACGAATCCGCAGTTTGGAGGGTGAGGAGATCGTCAGCAGCGAACTGAGCTGATAGGGGAACGTGGAGGAGGCAGGGATGCGCGCACCAGTGGCATGCTAGCGGCAGGTTACTGCTGCCACCGAAGGTTTGGGTGGGAGGGCATGAAGTGTCCAGGACTCTCCATGTAATGCACCTGCTTTGGTGCTTTACAATATGCTTTGCAATTGTAGGAGCAGCCATCGACATATGCTGTGTGCATTCCTTCACACACATTCTCCTCGAAGTACCTGTGATTAGTCAGTTACAGTTGTGGCGGTTCTTTCAGTTCTGCTGAGGTGTACAGTGTGTCCGTTGAACAGTTTTGGCAGGCCGCAAGCCCGTTTCCGAGTGAGGATTTGTAGTTTTGGGCATATCTTGCCTCAACGTCCCGCAATGCAATGCAATGCTTTTTCGCAGTTTGAATACTTGCATTCTGGGGGAAGCAGCATTTTGCTGGCATAAGCGACCACTTGCTTGTCTTTGTCATGGAGCTGGTATAGGCCTGCGCTGAGGCACTGATTAGAGAATCCAGCGTCCAGATATAATTATTTTCCTGGGTCTGGGTAGGCAAGGCACGGAGCAGAGCACAGGCACTTTTTGAGCTGGCTCATAGCTGTGTCCTGGGCTTTCGTCCAAACGAAGGGTTCGTCCTTTTTCAGGAGGGAAGTTAGTGGTCAGCGTAGTTTTCGATGAACTGTCCTGAGTAATTGCACACTCCCAGAAAGCTTCGCAGTTCAGAGACGTTAGTTGGTGTCTTTATGCTTTGGATTTCTTTGGCACGGATAGATTGTGGCTCTTTGCCGCTTTCTTCCGACAAGCAGTCCGACATAGTTCACATTGATTTTGCACCGTTGTCCTTTGTGAATGGCAATTTTAGCTCCTGCTGTTGTCAGTTGGTTTAGGACGTGATCGATTTCCTTGAGGTGGTCTTAACACTTGAGCTTTTCATTAAGACTTCGTCTTAGTAGATGAGGTTGCCTCTGACTCTGGCATCAGGGCATGCTTTGTTAAGGAAAATGTGGAATTCTGCTGGTGAGTTGGCATAGCCTGAGGGGCACCGTGTGAAGGTGTACTGTCGGTTGTCAAGAAGTAGTGACTCAGATGTCTGTTGTTCCATCTATGTCCAGAGCGCAGATGATCTTGAAGGTCGTCATGTTTGTCGACCAGGGACTGAGAGGGAAACGGCTGTGCTTAGCGACATGTGGTAGACTCTGATGTCTTTGCTTCAGTGTTCTGGATAGCTTCAGGCTGATGGCTGAGTTCTCTGCTCACAGAGCTAGTGCCGTGTCGGACACTGATGTGCCTTGGATATCTATTGCAGTCATGATTCGAAGGGGGCCTGCGTTTGATTCAGGCTCCTCAAGGTTCAAGGTTTGTTTATTCGTCACATACTAAATTATACAGGGTATAATCAGAAGTGAAATGTAAATCAAGTCAGGTCCGCTCAATGGACAGTGCAATTTTTTTTTTATAAAAGTAACAACACATGAGCATATATATAAATATAGGTAAAAAAAAGAACAAAAGAACAGAAATATAGTGTAAAATGTGCAATAGAATAAAAAGTGCAAAACACATAAGATGTGCAAAACAGTATAATGGGACTTAATAAATAGTAATATGAACAGGGATGTGCAAGAGGGATGTGCAAACGGGTTGTACTGGGTGTGTACACATAGCAGCAATACGGATGATGAGAATATGAATGTTTTGCAGTTAATAAATTGAGTCTTGTAAATGTTTATGAAACTGAGTTTGTGTTAAGGAGCCTGATGGCCTGAGGGAAGAAGCTCCTCCTCAGTCTCTCAGTTTTTGCCATCATGCTCCTGAAGCGCTTGCCAGATGGCAGTAAACAGAAAAGATGGTTACCGGGGTGATTTGAGTCTTTGAGGATTTTTGCAGCTCTGCTTTTTGCAGCGTTTGAGTTAGATGTCCTGCAGAGAGGGGAGAGCAGACCCTGAGATGCGCTCAGCTAACCGCACAACTATCTGTAGAGCTTTGCAGTCCTGATTTAATGAGTTACCATACCACACTGAGATGCACTGAGTCAGTACACATTCTATGGCCCCTGAATAGAAAGTTTTCAGGATTGCTGGTGAGACCCTGAATGTATTTAGCTGTCGCAGATGGTACAGTCTTTGCCTGGCTTTCTTAACCTGAGTCTGAATGTGTGTAGTCCATGTCAGGTCCTCGGAGATGTTTACACCGAGGTACTTGAAGCTACTCACCCTACCCACAGGGGTCCCACTGATCATAAGAGGAGTGTAGGGCCGCTGTTGTCTTTTCCTGAAGTCCACGATCAGCTCTTTAGTTTTGCTCACGTTCAGAGAGAGACAGTGGTCCTGGCACCATGATGTAAGTCTCTCTACCTCATCCAAGTATGCGGCCTCATCATTGTTGTTAATGAGGCTCAGAACAGTATCATCAGCAAATTTAACGATAGAAGTGGAGCTGTGAGAGGACACGCAGTCGTGAGTGTATAGAGTGTAGAGCAGGACACAGCCCTGTGGGGCTCCTACGTCAGGGTGATGGAGTTGAGGTGAACTGGCCGACTTTCACCACTTGAGGTCTGCCGGTGAGGAAGTCTTGAATCCAGTCACAAAGTGAAGAGGTTATGCAGAGGTTTGAGAGTTTAACAGCCAGCTTGGTGGGGACTATAGTATTGAAAGCTGAGCTATGAAAAAGCAGCCTTACATAGTTGCCATTTTTGCTGTCAATGTGAGTGAGGGACGAGTGCAGGACCTGAGAGATGGCATCATCAGTAGACCTATTTGGGCAGTAGGCAAACTGAAGAGGGTCCAAAGTAACAGGGATGGAGGAGCAAATGTGGTTCTTTAATAGTCTCTCAAAACCTTCATGACTGTTGATGTGAGGGCAACTGGACGATAGTCATTAAGGCAAGAGGGTTTACTGTTCTTAGGCACAGGGATGATGACAGATTTTTTAAAGGAGGTGGGAACAACAGAGGTAGCGAGGGACTCATTAAATATGGATGTAAACAAACCAGCAAGCTGATCAGCACAGGACCTCAGAACGCGGCCAGTAATCCCATCAGGTCCTGCTGCTTTCCTGACGTTCA
The DNA here is from genome assembly GCA_027564155.1 of Gymnocypris eckloni scoliostomus. NCBI lineage: Eukaryota > Metazoa > Chordata > Actinopteri > Cypriniformes > Cyprinidae > Gymnocypris > Gymnocypris eckloni. Next base: position 46,420,074 of record CM050414.1, on the reverse strand, counting down.
CTCTCTTTAGTTCCCTTCGGACCTCGTCCTCCGACACGTTGATTATATGATCATCGCTGCTCTGTCTGCTGCTTCCTGACGCGCTGATCGGCAGAGTCGCGCTGCAGCCGATACATTCAAAGAGGCCGTAGAAGGTGTTTAGCTCTTCGGCCAGCAACGGATCTGCTTTCACCTCTGCAGAGGAGTTATTTCCAGAGGAACAGATGGTCTTCAGTCCCTGCCACATGCGTCGAGAGTCATTGAGCTGAAAATGTATCTCAATTCCCTGTATCGGCATTTAGCAGCTCTAACTGGCCATCGGAGAGCATAGCACGATGCGTTGTACTCGCTCATGTTTCCTGACAATATACTGGCGTTGTATGTGGCAGTGCGATGGTTAACCGCATCTCAGATTGATCTGTCCACCCACGGTTTCTGATTAGAGAATGACCTTATTGTTACCGTTTCAGTGGCTTGCTCGGTTAGCGTGTTGATAAAGCTTAATGCTACATCGTGAACTCGCTGACGTCAGCTGAACTCGCCCGGAACATGTCCCAGTCGACGTCATCAAGAGCCACCTGTAGCATAGCTTCAGAGTGGGAGGACCAGCGCGTCACTTCCCTCTTCACCGGGGTTTCCTGAACGATCCATTGTTTATATTCCGGTGTGAGGAAAATGGCGGCATGGTCCGATTTTCCAAATGCCGGCAGTCAGTGGGCTTTGTAGGCATTTTTAAACTGAGTGTAGCAATGATCAAGTGTATTCGGTCCTCTAGTTGGACAGGATACATGCTGCTGGAAGTTCGGCATGACCTGCCTGAGGTTGACTTTGTCAAAGTCCCCCGCGATGATACATGCAGCGTCAGGATGTTTGTTGATATATCCGCTGAGCACATTGTGGAGTTTGGGCAAAGCCAAGCTAGTATCTGCCTGTGGTGGAATGTAAACAGCAGAGCGACGATTGATGAAAACTCGGGGCAGATAGAATGGGCGGCAGATAATGGAGAGGTGTTCCAGATGAGGCGAGCAGGAACACGACAGAATGGAGATATTTCTGGGGTCACACCATTTCTTGTTAATCATGAAACACACTCCACCACCTTTGGTTTTACCGCCTCGGCTGTTCTGTCCATCCGTAAAACAGAAAAGTTATCAGACGGTGTTACCGGGACCGAGGGCGTGAGCCATGTTTCAGTCAAACAAAAGATGTTACAGTCCCTTATGTCTGGAAACTAATCCTGGCTCTAAGATCGTCCATCTTATTCTCCAAGGATTAGACATTAGCGAGCAGAATACTCGGTAGAGGAGGACTGTTAGCCCTTTTCATCAGTCTGTTGTGGATTCCAGCATGTCTCCGTGGTGTTTCCTTCGCCTCCTGGGATTATTCAGGCGGCCATTGTTCTCGGTGTGCCGAAATATCTCCAATGGCCACGTTGGATTTGTGGACAAAGTGTCCTGAATCAGGTTAGTGTAGCGCTGTCCAATGTCCAAAAGTGTTTTTTTGTCGTAAATAATCATTGCAGACGTTACATGTGTAAAAATAGAAAGTAAAATAAGTTAAAAAAAACACATAAAAGCACAATTCTGAGCGGAGCTAATTCACAGGCGACTGAACTCAGCAGCGCCATGGTCTAATTTTGTCTAATACACTGTCTAATTCCTGCAGTGAGCAGAGGAGAGGGTCCTGGTCCTTGCTGTTTGTGCTCAGTCCAGATCCTGACTTTGCTACTGCCTCATCTATCAGTGACTTAGGGGCAGTGTCTGTGACTTGACACTGCGACTCATTGGAGTCTAATTACTGGCAGGGCAGAGGATCATGGACTTGTGTCCAAATCTTTAGGTGCTTGAAGTTTATTAGAGGTTTGAAGCGATTAAGCAGATCTTTCCCAATGAGGAGTGGATACGTGTTGAGTGCTGACACGTATACTGGATGGACGAGGTCCATGGGTCCCACTGTTAGATGAATTGGGGCCATATGTTTTAGTTGTAGGCCCGTATGGGTGTATGCTTGGAGATCTAGTTTGCACATTTGGAGCTTGAGGGTTCCGTTAGTCCTCTTCGTTCTTTCTTGGACTTCTTTGAGAAGTTCTGTAGACACTAGAGTAATGTCGGCTCCCGTATCGAGAAGGGCTTCAACTTTGATGTGTCGTTCAATGATGATGATGGAGAGGTAAAACTTTCTTGCTATACCTTTTTTGATGAGATTGCCTAGTAGTTGAGGGACTGGAGTTTGGGAGGAAATGTTTAGGATGTCCGAACTGATCTGGTGTTCTTCGGAGGAGTGGCAGACGACTAAGACAGCACTTTCAGGAACTTGAGGGATTTCATCAGCAGGTGTTTATTGGAAGCTGCTATGATCTGGAGCATTGGGTGTTGAGTTAGTGTTTAACTCTTTTGCTGGGTTTTCAGGTGGGGTTTCGTGTCCATCTGAAGTTAGAGTGTTTACTGTTCTTTGAGAGTGAGGTGAAGGAGTGCTGTTTTCTGTGGCTTAGTGGGTCAGCTTGTCGCTGTCTTTTTGTCCGATTGCTAGTCAGGCTGAATCTGGTTTCTCTTTTTTTCCCACTTCCGATTCTCCTCCTTTCGTTGGAAGAACTCTTTCATCATCATTTCCATCAGCTTTTGTGAGTCGAAGTACGGTGGTGTCTTTTAATCTTGTGTGGATTCATTTTGAGCTCGGTCAGCTTGTAATCCTTGTGAATACTCACGTTGATTCTTTGGGCTGGTTGCTCCAGGGTGAGTTTGTCGTTTTTCCTTGGAGTTGCCATTGAATTCCCATGGGCTTTTCTCTTGAGTTTCCAAATGAGGTTCCACTTGAGGTTCCGCATAATCTCTCCCATCGACTCTCATGAGGCCTTGCTTGGTCCTATGACTTATCCCAGTGTCGTCAGGTGAGCATTGACATCCACGTGGTCCATCCCAGCAGTCATACCTCTGTTTAGATCGGGTGCCCACGAGTGAGTCTCATTCTTTGTTGGACAGGGGTGCATTCCACTCTCTGTGTGGCGGCTTGGCGCTGTCTTTGCGTTGTTCCTCTAGAGCCAGTCCGTGACTTTGAGTGTTGAAGTCAAGAACTGCTGGTGTTTTGGCACTCTTTTCTGAGGCCCTCTATTGTTTTCCATAGGGCTTTCTGCACCAAATCTCGCAACTGCTGAGTGTTCATTGTTCGTGGACATGTGAGAACACCAAGATGGTGGCTTATGCCCGGATTGAAGGTACCTTAGGAAGAGAGTTTTAAAGTTCAGTTCATCCTCCATGTCGGGTTCGTTGCGAGTTCCAAAGTACGCTCATCTGAGTCGACTGTAGTAGACTTGAGGAGGTTTGTGACATCCTTGTCTCGTCTCCAGGGCAGCCACTAAACCTTGATCAGACTGAGGATCAGTGAACTCTTTAATGAGGGCTTTTTGAAACAGTTTATAATCAGTCTTTGTATTAGCAGGCTGCCAGTCAAGGAAGCTGCAAACTTCAGGACTAGATGTCGTTCGGAGTAAATAGAGTTTATCTTTGTCCGTAACATTAGGTCGCATTTCCAGAAGGAAATCAAAATCTTGAAGATAAGCTTGGACATTTTGACTATTTGGCACGCTGGGGTTGAATTTGCCAATCTTCCTGGCGAGCTTGTCGAGATCTTTTAGTTCCAAGCGACCATCTGCGGCTGGCTGCAGCAGATTCTTTTGGCTTTGTCGTGAGGTAAAGTTCTTCAGAGGGAGCTGGTGACTGTTTTAACACCACCTCCTCCATCTTTTGCTCACGGGTCAGTCCAGGAACAGGTGACCCGGTCCTGCTTGGCAGGGGTGAGGTCGGTGCACATCCTGTCCTTGACGGCTCATAGCGTAATTCATAAGCATGCTTGAGTTTCTCTTGAAACTTTCATACCCTTTGAAGGAGTCGAGCTGTCGTGTTAGGTGAATGATCTCGTTTATTGACTCATTCAAGTGAGCTTCAAGGGCTTTGATTCTGCTGTTATTGTTCCTGAAGTCAGCCTTTGCCTTCTCTAGTAGCTGCTCTGCATACTGTAGCTTGTCAGCACGATCAGCGTAGTCTTCTTTGATTTGCTTCATTTTGTGGCTAGTAGCTGCTAGAGTATCTTTTAACCTGTTTATCTCCTTCTCAACGCCTTGTTCCACCTCATCAGTCCCTTCCTGTCGTTCCTGAGCTTCAAGTTCCAGCTGCTCTATGCGTCATTGTGCGCTTGTCAGCTCCTGCTGGCGTTGTGTAGCATGGTTGTCGCTCAACTTGAGGGTGGCGATGAGTGTGTGACTTAAGGAGCCGGTGATCTTGGATAATTCTTTGTGACTGTAGCTTTGCCCTGGGTCTTGTCCCATGAGGCTTGTTAGGTTGTCATCCAGCTGGTCCTGTGTCTGATGTTTGAGTGATTCAGCAGCCTTAGGGAGGAGGCTGTCTGTCGCAATAATTAGCCATGTTTCCAGATCCTCCCAGTGACCGACATGTTCCTGACATGTTCTGTTTTGTGAGACATGTTTTGATGGGGTGAGGAGATCTCGAACCGAACTGACACAGACCTTGAATAGGAAACAAAACAAAACAAAACAAAGCAAAACAGGGGTGTAAATGTGCAACGTGTAGTGTGTGCTGATGTTGAGTGTGCTTCTCTGCGACTGTGATCCTCTGGTGGGGTGCTTCTAATTTGTAGACTCTGTGGATAAATTTTTGAGCACACAAAGTTAGCACAGCTGGGAAACAGAGAAAGAAAAGGACACCAACATAATAAGTACACAGGGGTAATAATTGGATGTTTCACCTTTTCCTGTAAGAGAATGTCTCCTTGTTTTTGAGGAAGGAGGTCAGTCTAATACTGAAGAGGGACAATAACAAAATATCTCTTTCTGGTAAAAGATTTTCCTCTTGTTGCTCCTTTTTCAGTCTGATTTAGAAGGACGCTTCTAGTCAGAGGATTGTAAACGTGTTTTCTTTTTGTAATAGGACTGTGATTGCTAGGATTAACCCACACATGGCTGCGGGTCCTGACAACATACCTGGCCGTGTACTGAAAGACTGTGCTGAACAGCTGACAGATGTCCTAAAGGATATCTTCAACACCTCGTTGTCTAAACGACTACCGTCCCATAGCACTAACTCCAATCATAATGAAGTGCTTTGAGAGGCTAGTCATGCACACCATCAAAACCAGCCTTCCCAAGACACTTCGCTCCAGTTTGCAAACAGCCCAAACCGCTCTTTGGATGATGCAATTTCCTCCACCCTCCACCTGGCTCTTACCCACCTAGAAAATAAAGACTCCTATGTTAGAATCAGAGGTGGAAAGAGTACACAAATATTCTACTCAAGTAAAAGTACCATTACATTACTGAATTTTTACTTAGGTACAAGTAAAAGTACCAGTAAAAGTACCAGTCTAAAAATATACTCAAGTAAAAGTAAAAAGTAGCTCATTTACAAATATACTCTGAGTAAAAATTACTTAGTTACATTTTAACAATGGGAGGGAGGAAAAAATGGGATAGACCGAAGGTGTCAAACTCAGTATCTGGAGGTCCACAGCCATACACAGTGTAGATATTACCCTAATTAAACACATCTGATCCAGCTAAACTAATCATTTAGGCTTATTTGAAAACTACATGGTGTGTGTATTGGAGCAGGGTTGGAACTAAACTCTTTAGGGCTGTGGCCCTCCAGGAACTGAGTTTGACACACCTGGGATATGGGCCTATAAATCTCAAACTAGGTGTTTTTAATTAAATGAATCGGTTAATTAGAATAATAAGACATTTGGGCTGTTACCAGGCAAATTAAATCAGTATCAACAAAATTCATCTTTGCAATGCAGAGGAAATGCAGAAGCTTCATCTGAAGTGGCATAGATGTATTATTACACACTGACATGAATGCATTTAGCCTGCAGTTACAAATGCAGAAATAATGTTTAGATAAATAAGGCATAAAATGTGACCCTAAACCACAAAACCATAAGGGTCCATTTTCCTAAATTGCGATTTATACATCATCTGAAAGCTGAATAAATCATATTTCCATTGATGTATGGTTTGTTATGTGTGGCGAGTGGGGCGGGGCCGAGAGCCGTGGGAACGGAGCGAGGCCGGTGGAGTAAATGGTAATGAACGACACCTGCGCCACTCACCGGTCTCGAGTCCCACGGAGGAGCTTCGGAAGGGTTAAATGAGGAGTGACGACAGTGGAAGAGGAGAGAGGACCAGGCCTGGATTTTAGTTTGTGTTTTGTGTGCGGCAGTCGTCCGTGAGGGGCTGCCGCTTTTCATTTGTGTTTGTTTATTTTATTATTAAAATGTGTTAAATGTTAGCGGTTCCGCCTCCTTCTTCCCGTATCTATCAACTTTGTTACATTATGATAGGACAATATTTGAAAATCTGGAATCTGAGGGTGCAAAAATCCAAATATTGAGAAAATCTCCTTTAAAGTTGTTCAAATTAAGCTCTTAGTTTTGATATATCTACAGTAGGAAATTTACAAAATATATTAATGGAACATGATCTTTACTTAATATGCTAATGATTTTTGCATAAAAGAAAAATTTATAATTTTAACCCATACAATGTATTGTTTTGGCTATTGCTACAAATATACCCCAGCGACTTAAGAATTTTTGGGGGTTTGTGCTCCATGCCAGGGTCACAAAGGTTAAATAGTCATTTGAAAAAAATTATAAATCAAAAGATACTTTAAATGTTAAATTAGAACCACCAGTAGGTGTCAGCAAGTCACTGATAAGTGAGTCATTGCGATTGAACAGAATCATTTAAACGGTTAATTCAAGGAATGAAACACCGTCATTGCTCAGAGTCAGAGACGCAAAACTGTGTATGGAATTATTTTTGTTGTCGAAATAGAGCAAAAACAGGCAATATGGTGTCTAAAACGTAAGTCTCTTAATTAACTTCTTGTTTTTTGAACTGTGTAAAAAGAAAAACTACAGGCCTATGTAATCATGGTGATTTTTTTGAGAAAAATGGCATTCTTCATGTGATGTTGACTTATTATATTAAATTATATAAATATATACATTTTCTGCTTCTATATCTTAAATTTTGTGATCATGCTAAACGCATTTTAATAGACTGAATCACGCAGTGAAAGAAAGCACTCCATATGCATGCGGATTAGTCTTATCTAACGTTCGGTTTTTGGCAAAATACTGATAATGTCAAATCGCACATCGTTAAAACAACAATTATTATATTATCGCAGACGATATTGCACAACCTGCACCACTGTCTTTTTGGCTCATTTGTGCAAAACCTTTTGCTAAACCATCAAAGCTTCATTTTAACCACCAATGCAACGATGCAAGTAATTTACCTTACGTTACCTCTACATGCTTGCGAAGGGTTGATGTTGAGATGTTATAAGCTGCTAGTTCGGTCTCCCGAGGCAAACACAGCTTACACTGCATAATAGAGCATGAATATGGCCAGGGGTTCACTTCATTTCTTTGAGTTCAACTTCAGCACGACGGGGTTTGGTTTTCAGCTGGGTCTGCATCATTAACGCCTGTCTTGTCCATCTGCATCTTTCTTGTGATTTTAGCGCCAGTTTCTTCTTCTGCCCATCATTTGCTGCAGTTATTTCCACGAGCGATTTTTTTTTTTACTCAGTAATTCATGTGTTTTAAAATGTAGCGAAGTACAATACTTAACACAAAATATACTTAAGTAAAAGTAAAATTACAGATTAAAAATTACTTAAAGAAGTACAAGTACACAAAAAGCTACTCAATTACAGTAGCGAGTAAATGTAATTAGTTACTTTCCACCTCTGGTTAGAATGCTCTTCAGCTCAGCATTCAACACAATAATCCCACAACAGCTCATCAATATATTAAAACCTGCTGGGCCTCAACAATTCCCTCTGTAATTGGATCCTGGACTTTCTAACCGAAAGACCTCAGTCAGTCCGTGTCGGCCATAACACCTCGAACACTACCACACTGAGCACAGGTGCCCCACAGGAATGTGTGCTCAGCCCACTGCTCTTCACGCTGCTTACGCACCACTGCACTGCTAAGTTCAGCTACAACCACATCATCAAGTTTGCCGATGACACATCAGTGGTAGGTCTCATCAGCAACAACGATGAAACACACTACAGAGAAAAAGTGGCACACCTGGCTGAATGGTGTGGTGCAAACAACCTGTCCCTCAATGTGAGTAAGTCAAAGGAGGTTGTGATGGACTTCAGGAGAAACTCCATTGACCACCCCCCACTGACCATCGACAGCTCGACTGTGGAGAGAGTGTTGGACTTCAAATCGTCCTGCGTGATCAAAAATCGAAGGAAGGCTTGCTCACGTCAAAAAGGTATTGAAGTTTATTAATCAGAAGTCATCAAAATTCAGCTGGGTTGTTTCTCAGACAAGAGTCTTACAAAGAAGCAACCCCAGGAAAACATTTCACAGAGAATTTATAGATATGTGTCGACGTGTGTCATCTTCTCGTTGGCCGCCAGAACCGTCCAACGCTCCTCCAACCAACATTCTCCTCCCTTTGTTCCCTTGGGTCCTGCAAAACAACATGTGACTCTCCCCCCCCCTTCAGTTTCTGCTCCCTTATCAACTGATACCAAACACTCAACTGTTATGTATGTGTGTGGGGGTATTTTTCCCACTTCACCTTGGTACAGAATGTTCTCACAGTGTGTACTTCTTTGTTTTCTATGTGCTTGTAGCTTCTTCAAACTGCCCCTCTGTGGTTTTTCTCTGCACACAAGGCTACTTACACACACACACCCAATTCCACAATGTACCAAAAAACACATCAGTTACAGCTCATAGCATTATACTCCCAGCAAGCACTGTAATTAAACTTTAATAAACAATCCCATAAAATCATCACATATTGATTATATTCATAGTATAATATAACTACTATGAGTTAGAAAAATGTAAATCCCTCAATCCTCTCTCTTGACCTCTGAAAGAGGTCACTCATCATTTTCCTCTTCATCATCGTCACCTCGTGGTTCTGGTCTACTGATAGCAGTGGCATACTGTAAGGCGGGGTGAGGTGTCTTCTATTGCTGCCACTATTAAGCGATTACATAATGACCTAACAGGAATGCAGCAACATCCACAGGTGACTAGTATGGACACAACACTGCTATTGAGACCAGGATAGATAGTATGAGGGTCTTCCATTTACCCAAAACTCCGTCCAGCCACTGTCCCACCGGGTTATCTACTCCAGAATGCTCCTTCATTTCTATTGATAACACTCGTAGGCCCTCTAATGCTTTAGTGACTGATCCATCTGGTGCAGTGTTATTGGGGATAAATGTACAACATAAATCACCAAACATGTGACACACTCCTCCCCTTTCTGCTAGTAACATGTCCAGTGCCAACCTATTCTGTATTGCCATCAATGAGGTGGGGGCCAATTGTTCAGACAGTCCCTGTACTGCATCCCTGGACAAATTAGCCAATCTCATCACATTGTAATGTACATAGTTTATTCTGTCTACATTTTTATTAGGGGTTATTGGAAATAGGGCAGCTATAATGGGTATGTTTTCAAATCCTGCAGCTACCTGATCAGCTAATTTATATTCATCAGGCACCCCCCTGGGTACTCCTATAATATCAATGTATGTGGGGCTATTTAATGATAAATCTATGCCAGCTGCTCGTCTCCTAATCACGTGGCGTCTTCTTCTACTTGTTAACTGTCCTGTGGTTCCTTCCTTCATTTCAACTACTCTTCCACCAATTAATGTTAGAGGTGCTCCTAATCGAACCATAGCACACAAGCCTTTTGTATTGGGTGGCACTCTAGTAAACAGTCGTCTGTCACCACAGTAGTAATAGAGGCCTGCTCTTGCCCAAGGTCCTATTATTGTACCATTGTCTTTTATTATGACGGTACACCATTCTTCATTAATGCGTCCGTAATTAATTGATGCACTAGACGGTGTAAAATTAAAACACGTGTAATTATTTTGTCTGGGTACAAACGGGCCTGTTCGGGTATCATTTGAAATTGGGGGAAATATAGATGCCAATGTGGTGCAATTGGTTGACCCCACCTCTCTCGTTAATGACAACATACAGTTATATCCCCATGTATCATTCGGATGCAGGGGAGCTGGTTCAATGTGCAGTCTGGGTCTGGCACCAGCACATGCTACACAGTCATCTATTTTTTGTTCTTTGGCAGTGTTAATCAACCATTCTAACCACAAATTAGTCTCTCCATATCCTGTTGCCTTTTCTATTATGTCTTCCGTGGTTAATTTAGTATAGTCTTCACCTACTATCATTTCTTTGGGGTCCCTGACAGCTAATTTAGTAACATTAACATTCGTGACCTGTGGTTCCCTCAAGTTAATCTTAACCAATCCTAGTGGATCCGACCCGTCACATCTACTCCTAATAACAGATAAAACTGTCCCTGCTCATTGCCCCAACACTGGTTCGGTACTCCTGTGGGCTTTGATTTATATAAATCCTGTTTAAGTTCCAATATAGACATTGTTATGGGATTTTGTGTCGAACTAAAATCTCTTTGTATTTTCAAATATCCTGCCATTTTTGCCTTTCCATCTCTGGTCACTTTATCTGTGGAACCTTGAAAATCCCTATTTGTTGCCTGTAGCACGTGGTCCCATGTAGGACACCACCTCTGATTTCCTGGGTATCCCAGTTGACACAGGTAAACATCATACCCTCTCCATGAGCTATTCCGTCCTCCACATTTGATAACACTGCATAGATCAAATGTGAACGATGTGGTTGACCCCTTGGTATAATTTAGTTCTATGCCCCCATATTTTTTCAGACACTTGTCCCTCTCTAGTGATCTCTTAGGCCTGGTTATGGTTGAGTTCTGTTGTGATTGTCCTGTACCAAAAATTATACCTACGATAGTGATGGAGATGATGAGGAGGAAACCCATACATGGCCAGTTTTCCCACGGCCTGTCCCTCAGCATTCTCTTCAAACACAACATTGTTATTAATAAGGAAAAAACAATCAAAAGAAAAATCAAGAATTTTAACACATCAAATACACATATGTAGTTTAAGACTACCTACCTATCCTTATACGATTCTACAGTGAATATATGGTTATGACAATATCAACTCCTGTAAAGACTTTACTCAAAATATTCTGTACTCTTTGGAAGTCTAGTTTGTCCAGACCACACCCCAGCCGGGGTACAGAAACACTTTTCACTCTTTGTTTGACACACCAATCTCTCATATGTTTCAAACTGTTAGTGAAATCTTCATATGTGGGAGATCAGTACACTTTTTTTTGTGATTAAATGAAAAATTGTTCTGCCGTCTTCCTCATGTGTGACTGCACATTCACCAGGTTTTTTGTTTTGCTGTCTCACTTTCTCCACCCCATACTTGTCTTTGAATGTCACTGCAATGCCTGCACCATATGCACAATCTGCACTCACACAATGTGCCAAAGGTTCTAGTTGTGGGCTTGAAAAATATCACCTTTCCTGTGTAGTATTTCTGGTATTGGGTATGGCAGCAGCTCACCTCACCTGGCAGCTCCTCACCCTCCCTCTCTTGGACCTGAGTCTTCAGGTCCACTGCAGTCTGTGTTAGAGACCTGTTAGGGGGTCACACGGAGTACAAGCAGACAAATGATACCAGGTGTCGCTTTTCCTGCTAGGCGGACACAGTGTGAGGTCCGTGCAGTCACTTTCAGGGGATCAGACCATCTGGCTTCGTTCCATTTCCTGCGAAACTTCTTCAGTCGAACCCACTCGGTTGGCGCTGGAATTGGTTCTGGTTCAGTGTCAGGGGTGACCTGCTGGGAAAATTGTTTAATCAGAGCAGTTAGTTTGTCAAAATACACACAGTGTGATAAAGGTGTGATGTGATCTGGTCTCAGCGGTGTTGAAGGTCCAGGAACGAACGACCTGTAAGCAACTCAAAAGGTGTAAAACCAGAAATCCTGTTAACAGAGGAACGTACAGACATTAATGCCAATGGAAGGGCAGATAACCAGGTCAATTTGGTCTGTGCACAGATTTTAGCCAATTTTAATTTCAACGTAAGGTTCATACGTTCCACCTTGCCTTGTGATTGGGGGTGGTAGACTGCCCCAAAGGCATGTGTCAGTCCCAGAGATTGTTCTACCATTCTCAAATTCTCATTCTTAAAATGAGTGCCGTTATCTGACCTGATGCGTCTGGGAAAACCATGGTGGGGAATGTAATGATTAATGAGACATTTGATCACTGAGGTGCTGTCTTCACGGCCAGTTGGATAGGCCTCAGGCCATCCAGTGAAAGAATCAACAATGACCAACATGTATTGCTTACCCTGGACCTTGGTAATCATGTCTGTGTAGTCAACCACTATTTCTTCCCCAGGGCCATAAACAGGTGAGAATGTACCCTGCAGTTGTTTTAGAGTCGGCTTGACATTGTGGGCCTGGCAAATGTCACATGTCAGGACGAAGTTTGACACCATGGCGATAAAATGGATGCCACCATGGTTTTAATGCTGTCATCATTTGTTTGGACCCTACATGTGCTGGACCATGGACTTGTCTGAACACAGATGTGGTGAGTACCGCTGACAATGCTGGTCTACCATCTGGTGCCTGCCAGAGGCCATCTGTGGCCCTTAATGCACCATGTTCTGCCCAGACAGATTTTTCTTCTGGTGCACATTTGTCATGTTCTGCAACCAGATATTCTCTGCTAAATGAAGGTAACAAGTTATCAACCAGCTGGTGAGTCTGTACCATCATTTGCATCTTGTATCCAGCAGCTAATTTAGCTGCTGCATCTGCAGCATCGTTACCACGTGAGACAACTGAATCACCTTTTGAGTGGCCTTGACATTTTATTACAGCCACAGCTTCAGGAATCAGTAGTGCTTCCAACAGCAACCTGATTTCACTTTCATGGGTGAGTGGTCTGCCAGATGCTGTGACAAAACCAGCTCTACGCCAAACTGGAAGTTCCACATGTACTGCAGTAACCACATATGCCGAATCAGTGTATATGTTTACTCTGTTTGTCCCTGCAAATTTCAATGCTTCAGTCACTGCTATCAATTCTGCTCGCTGTGCTGATTGCTTTCCCTGCAGCTTCGCTGCTTTCACTGTGAGAAACCCCTGATCTGTTTGTTGAACCACTGAGAAAGCGGATGTCAGTGTGCCATTGTCTGATCTGTAACAACAACCGTCAGTGAACAATGTTAGATTGTTTGGGTCATCTGTTAATTGTGATGCAGTGAGGTTTTGTCTCACCCTGCAGGCCAATTCGGTGATGGGTGCACAGTCATGTGGCAAACCATCTGTCAGTAAATCAGCCATATTGACACCCTCATGTGTGTAAGTAACATTAGGTGCTGCCAGACATTTAGCCAATCGTCTTTGTCTCAATGGTGAGAACGTGAATGTAGCTGAGTTTACAAATGACATGACTGAATGGGTGGTGAGGACAGTTACCTGATGACCCATGACTATGTGTGATGTTTTCTCAATTATTTTGGCTAGGCCTGCTGCAAACCTGGCACATGTGGGCTGACGTTGCTCGATTCCATCCAGCAGCACACTGACATATGTCAAAACCCTTCTGGTCCCTGTCTGTTTTGAAATAGGACTCCATGTGCACTGTTTCCTGTCTCAGATACATCTAGAAAAACCCTAGAGAGTAATCTGCACAATTTAAATGGGCTGTGAGCCATTTCTTTTTCAAGGCAATGAAAGCTTGTTCTGCCTCAGGGGTCCATGTCAACTCTGCCTGTAGATTTTTTACTCCAGGTTCCTTCACAAGCTGCCTTAAGGGCGTGGTCAGCGCTACATACATAGGGATGTAATTTCTGCTGAAGCCTGTGAGGCCAAGGAAAGACAGCATGTCCTTCACTGTTACTGGTTTAGGATGTGATAAAATGCTATTACGTTGGCTGGGGGAGAGTGTGGAGCCCTGTGCTGTTATTAATCTTCCCATAAACGCCACTGATGGCCTGCTTACTTGTAATTTTTCTTTACTGACTTTGAACCCTGATGCGTACAGCTGCTGTAGGATCAGGTCTGTTGCCTGTAAACACCCTTCATTTGTGGTGGCAGCAAGCAGCAAGTCATCAACATACATTATCAGCACACAGTCTGGAGGAAGCGTGCATTTCATCAATTGTTCTTTTAATACCTGATTAAAAATTCCTGGTGACAGGATGAAGCCTTGTGGCAATCTGTTATATGAGTACTGGCGACCTCTGTAGGTAAAGGCCAGACATGACTTACATTCCTCCGATAAGGGTATACAGAAAAATGCGTTTGCCAGATCAATGCATGTAAACCACTGGTGTGCTGGGGTCAAATTTGAGACTGTAATGTATGGGTTGGGGACTGCCAATGTTGGAGTCACCACCATACTATTGATTCGTCATGTACCAGTCTGTATTTGTTAGTACCTGGTTTTGTACAGGAAAAATAGGAGTATTCCATGGAGATTTCCATGGGGTAATAACTCCTCTTTCTAGGAGTCCCTGAACAGTTGATGCAATACCCTCATCCGCCTCTGGTTTATTATGGTATTGAGATACCCATATTGGTTCATTAGATGATAAGTCAAATGTGACAGGTGCAATATTACACAGGCCAACGTCCGTTGGACCTTGTGACCACAGGTCAGGTGGCTGTTTTGCAATCAACTGCTCAGCTCCTGGGCCATCTGTCTGTTCCTCCCATGACATCTAGAAATTTGGTTGTGAGTGAGTGACCCCATGTCCTCAGTCCTTCCTGCAATCCAATAAGCCTTAGCAGTATGGGAATACAAAACCATGTTGATGTCAGTGGGCTCCCAATCAGTTACAGCCCTTAATCTTTTAGTCATACCTCCTAACTCCCTTGCTTCATGGCCTGGATGTAATGCCATGGAGATGTTTGAAGGATGTATCAGTCATTTCATACCATTTTAGCTGTTCTGGAGTTAACAGAATAGGGGCTACAACTCCTCCTTCCCTATAAATAGGCCCTCTCCTGTAAGACGCCACCTATCCCCTTCTATGCTGTTAAACATGTCTTGGTACATAACTGTGTCATGTCTGTCATAAAACAATGTACAGTGCAATGGGTCAATTGGTGGTAGGTAAACATCTAGATCCATAATCCATGGTCTGTGGTTGTTATATAGGGTTACTACACTCATTAGGGATGGTAAAATGTCTAATTCGACCCAATAAATGTCAGCTGCTTCTTTTAATGGTCCCCCCAACAAAACATTCTGTCTGCAACCTGTGGGGGCAGTCTGTGAACAATCAACCTGTGTGCCATCTGGAAACGTTACTATTACCCCTTGTGGTGAACATAAAATGCTGGCCCTAATTTTATGAGTAAATCTCTTCCTAGCAGAGGTACGGGAGCATTAGAGGAGCATAGAAATTAGTGCGGTAAGCTTTGATTCGCCACCTGGACAGTCAATTGTTTTGTCATAGGCCAATGTTCCAACCCACCAGAGAAACCCATTACTCCCACTGTTTTATCACTTAGATCTTTATCTGTGATTGTGCCTCTTGTCACAGTAGAGTATGTGGCCCCAGTGTCTACCAGGGCCATTAGTGGTTTGTTGTCAACCACTATTTTCATGAGGGTTCAGCCATCCCCTCATGGTGGTCCTCTGTGGGCCCCTTCAACAATCCCACGCGTCTCCCTCCGGGCCCCATGTTGAGTGCATGGGCGCCTGTAGGTTGGCTGGAGACGGGTGTCGTTGCCCCGAGTATCGTGAGGTGTATGGTCCCCTGCTACGACCACCAGGACCGCCCCTAAAAGGACCCCATCCCCTCGCAGGTGGCCCTGAAAATTGGCCGCCCCCTTGCTGTGAGGGGCATTCATTCCTCCAGTGTTCACTGCTACCACACACAAAACAAACACCTCTCTGCTGGCCCCCACCTCTGCCTCGTCCACCTCTAAAACCCATATTCCCTCCCAGCTGTCCTCTATTACCTCCCCAATTACCCCCCTGTTGCCCTGTTGGATGGTTGGTTTCTCCCTGATCATACCCAAAATATGGGGGAATGACTGATGGGGTAGGTGGGTCATTCACAGACTGCTGGGACATTTGTTTAGTTTTCTTTGGACCATTGTTTCTAGCTTGATCTAATTGTAATTTAAGCAGCTGATTTGTCAGCTTCTCTACATCCTCCTCTTCCTTGTTGAGCTTATCTACTGTCCTATCAATGTGGAATACCAAATGTCTTTCCCATACTTCATTAGTTGCCCCAGGTATATCTGGGTTACCTTCCATGGCCTGCTTTACACCATTGGGGGCCCCTGACATCACTGCTGATCTGAAAATATCACGTGTTACAGGATTATTCAAACTGTTTTCCTCAACCATTTGTTCCCATTCTGCAGCACATCTGAAATAATAACCTGCTCCAGCCTCACCTGGTTTTATACGGAATTTAATGTTTTGGTATGTAGTTGGAGGTGTGGGAAATTGTTTCTCAAAGTTGACCCCACACTTGTGCAGACTGCTGTGTATGGGAGATTATTTTGTGTGTTTGACATGCCTGCATCTTCCTCAAAAGCCCTCATCTGAGAAACAGTAAAAATTTGGCCCAAAAGACACCTCAAATCTCCCACAGCCAACGTGGTTCCATGGCATAAGGCCATTAATTTATTCAACCATCGCCTCCCCTGAAGTGATTGGTGGCAGCTTTGCTAATACTGCAGTCATATCACTATGGCTCCAGGGCTGGTATTTGGGGCCTTGAGTCCCTGCCACTAATGGCATAACATATGCCTCTGATGCACCCTCACCGCCTGAGCATAGTTGGTGATGAGGGGTATAGTGGTTTCCCTGCTCATTCTGTCTTTGAAGCTGGGGGCTACATCCCCCACTTGCCTCCCCAATAGCCTCAGGTTGTGCACTATACCTCCCACTAGCCTCAGACTGGCTGCGTTGTACCGTCTGTTTCTGCCTGGTTCTACTTGCTACAGGACTATTCATAGTCATAACTCCCTTAATGCATACTCGGTGTGTTCCTTTAACTTGTCCTTCATCATCACTTTCTATAACACTTCCCTGTCTGCTTTTCTCATCTCCTTCATGCATACTTCCTTCTTGTTCTAACTCCCCTCTCAGTAAAGACCTACCTTGCTGCTCAGCAGCATCCATTCTTGCTGATAACAATTTAATTCGCTCATTCATCGTGTCCATTTCCTCTATTTCTACTTCCACAGCTCCCTCTTTCACCATAACTTGTACCTGTTGTAAATCCTGCTGTGGGACATAGGGGGGTGGCCTCACTGATTTCAGATCAGGATATAACCCTGGAGGCGGAGCCAACCCCATCTGCTCCAAAGCTCTACCTTGTCCATTTCCTGACTGTCTCTTCATTTCTTTCTCTGATGCCTCTGCTTTCACATGCTCTCCCTTCCCTTTTAAAAGGACTCAATGCAGTAGCTGTTATTGCTAGTTTTGTCCATAATCTGACCTCAGTTCTATATTCTTCCTCCTGATTAGTATGCCTTCGCTTGTTTATCCATTTAACTTTATCTTCTCCTTCAACATGCCGTTCAGCTTATCGTGCGCTCTTTTTCCATATCTCTAATTTTGGGTGCTAATGCTACGGACATTTTTCAGGATTATCCCACCCACTTTCAATACAAATCTGACTCCATTTCTTTTCCCACATTTTTCCTCTTTTTCTGATTTTTAGGCTCAGTTTGAGCCATCAACATATCAATTACGTTTCCCCATTGCTTTGTGACAGGTGGGCACCCGTATTCTTCACACTCACGTTCAAATTCAGACATTTTTTAATAATACACACAATGCACTTTAATAATCTGACACTCTAGATTCACCAACTGCTGTAGGATTATAAAACCCTTCAGTCTTCTCAAAAAATGATTAAGTAGAAACCGAAAGAATTAGCAACAGAAAGAAATTATTACATAGGAATAAATGCACTCACTCACACAGTCAAAAAGCCCCCTCCTTTTTTACTCTCTCTGCCTCTCACAGACACACAGCTCAAACAGCCCCTCCTTTTTACTCTCTCTGCCTCTCACAGACATACAGCTCAAGCGAGAAAGACACAAATAGGTCTTGTTCCTTTTTCTTTAAATGTACAATCAAACAGTTTTATCTTTTATCAACAAATCACAAAAACAACATTTCATTCAACAGATGCAAAATAATAACCCAACACCACAAATAAAACGACTACAGCAATTTACACAGCAATTTCATATGTCAAATGTATACAATTGTTTACAGTCTTAACACTCTCTATACAATAAATGACCGGGTGGACTGGTTACCCTCGGTACTTACAATAATGACTGGGTGGACTGGTTACCCTCAGTTCTTGACCGGTGGACTGGTTACCCTCGGTACTCACAATAATGACTGGGTGGACTGGTTACCCTCAGTTCTTGACCGGTGGACTGGTTACCCTCGGTACTTACAATAATGACTGGGTGGACTGGTTACCCCTCAGTTCTTGACCGGGTGGACTGGTTACCCCTCGGTACTTACAATAATTTCTGATCAATATATATCAACACTTGTTTTTATTTTCTTTAAATGGAACAGAATACAATTCAAATTCAACACATAAATTTAGAATGTCCAATTGCAGAATTTGGATTTAACAGGTTTCTGCTTACCTTTTTATTCGCACCGTGTGTTGAACTCAAATGCGTTCCGTCCCGGAATTGGCCCTCAACGGCCCCTTAGGTTTACAGCCTTGTTCTTCGATCACGTCGCGGTCACCAAATTGTTGGACTTCAAATCGTCCTGCGTGATCAAAAATCGAAGGAAGGCTTGCTCATGTCAAAAAGGTATTGAAGTTTATTAATCAGAAGTCATCAAAATTCAGCTGGGTTGTTTCTCAGACAAGAGTCTTACAAAGAAGAAACCCAGTAAAACATTTCACAGAGAATTTATAGATATGTGTCGACGTGTGTCATCTTCTCGTTGGCCGCCAGAACCGCCCAACGCTCCTCCAACCAACATTCTCCTCCCTTTGTTCCCTTGGGTCCTGCAAAACAACATGTGACTCTCCCCCTTCAGTTTCTGCTCCTTATCAACTGATACCAAACACTCAACTGTTATGTATGTGTGTGGGGTATTTTTCCCACTTCACCTTGGTACAGAATGTTCTCACAGTGTGTACTTCTTTGTTTTCTATGTGCTTGTAGCTTCTTCAAACTGCCCCTCTGTGGTTTTCTCTGCACACAAGGCTACTTACACACACACACCAATTCCACAATGTACCAAAAACACATCAGTTACAGCTCATAGCATTATACTCCCAGCAAGCACTGTAATTAAACTTTAATAAACAATCCCATAAAAATCATCACATATTGATTATATTCATAGTATAATATAACTACTATGAGTTAGAAAAATGTAAATCCCTCAAGAGTCAGCAGCACTAAATACCTGAGGATGCACATCACAGAGGACCTCTCCTGGACCACCAACACCATGTCAATCTCCAAGAAGGCACAACAGCGCCTACACTTTCTCCCCGGCTGAAAAGAGAAGGCTCCCTCCACCCATCCCCAACACCTTCTACAGGGAACCATTGAGAGTGTGCCGACCAGCTGCATCACTGTATGGTATGGGAACTGTAGTGTAGCAGACCGCAAGACCCTCCAGCGGACAGTGAACAGAGCTGTAAAATCATCTGTGCCCCTCTCCCCTCCATCCTGGATATTTTCCTTACACGATACTCCAGCAAAGCCTATAGTATCGTGAAGGACCCCACCCATCCTTCCCACAGTCTCTTCCAGCTCCTACCATCAGGAAGACGGTACCGGAGCATCAGAGCCCACTCCGCCAGACTGCTCAACAGCTTTTTCCCCCAGGCTGTGAGAGCCCTGAACTCAACTCACACCGCCTCTCTGAAACCCCATACAAACCCCCTACCTCCTGACAGTGGGTCAGTTGTGTATAGGTTTATACTGTTTTACTTCATTGTTGTATTTCTGTATTCATGTAGCACCATGGTCTTGTGAGGCGCGACATTTCATTCCACTTTATGTCCATACATGTAGCGGAATGACAATAAAGCTCAACTTGACTTGACTTGATTAAGTCAAGTCAAGTCACCTTTATTTATATAGCGCTTTTAATAATACAAATTGTAACAAAGCACAGCACAATATCAAAATAGGCAAATTACTGGTGATAATTGAGATGACTCCCCGTTTAAATAAACAAAGTGGTAGCGATCGGACAGGTAGGATCTAAACCATCTTAGAGCCTGCCCTTGAATACCTGTATAGTTTTGTAATCGATCTATCAGTATGTCATGATCTATAGTGTAACGCAGCACTAAGATCAAGTAAAACTAGCAACGAGATGCAGCCTTGGTCTGACGCAAGAAGCAAGTCATTTGTAATTTTAACAAGTGCAGTTTCTGTGCTATGACGGGCCTGAAACCTGACTGAAATTCTTCATAAATATCATTTTTAGCAAAAGGAGCACAGTTGAGCAGACACTACTTTTTCTAATATTTTTGACATAAACGGAAGATTTGAAATGGGTCTGTAATTTGCCAGTTCACAAGGATCTAATTTTGGTTTCTTAATAAGATGCTTAATAACTGCCAGCTTAAATGGTTTTGGGACGTGACCTAAAGATAACGAGTAGTTAATAATATTGAGAAGCGGTTCTTCTGCTACAGGTAATAACTCTTTCAATAGTTTAGTGCAGGGGTATTCAACTAAAATGTACAGAGGTCCAGTTAGAGAAAATTTCTTGAAGCAAAGGTCCGGAAAATCATATTGTCTTACTATTTAGTGTGATAGCTTATATATTTTATAGCTTTTATATATTTATGAGTAGCCTAGTTGTTGTTTCAGCATCTGCATGTAATAAATACCTGCCTAATCAAATTAATTCAGATCAATTCAAAAACTGGTTGACAATATTTATTGTCATGTTACATAGAACTGAACATATATGTATGACTGTAGATATGTATGTTTTTTTCATTAACAAAATAAAAGTAGGGCTGCATTTCAAAATAAGAGAAAATAAATAAAATGTGAAAATTGTGTATGTTCAAATAAAGTGCTTAACTTTAGACACATAAAATAAAGGGAGGAAAAGCTTTCTCCTTTTCTGTTTTATATCTTGACTCAACAATCGCAACCAATTTACAAATAATTAATTTCAACACATCTTAACAATTGAACAGTTTTAGAATATCACCAGTTTCTACCGCTCTCATATCCCACTCCTCCGCTTTTGGAGAACGCATTTGTTCCTTATTTTTATCTCCCTTTCTCCGTCTTACTCGCCTGTTTCTCAACTTTCTCCGGCGCAGTCATCTGTATCTCTCCTTTTGTTTTCTACATGTATCGCTATCTTTCTTTTTCTTTCTATCGTCTTTTCATGTGTAACTAGCCGCGAACTCTCTCATCTGTCTGCACTCTGTCGAGTCGCAGTGTTTACCAGACTTGATTGGCTGAGTGGTATCACGTGGGATGGCTTAACTCGCATGCAATTGGTCTGTGTGATTCCGCTACCACTACAGTAAAGACAAAAGCTGCGCCGGTTGAAATAGAAGCGCCCCGTCAGGTTTTAGATCATAACCTTATATTTTGGCTGTAGGTCCGGGTCCGTGTGGGACGGCTTTTGGGTCCGGACCCGGACCGCAGTCCGCCTGTTAGTGACCTATGGTTTAGTGGGTGCAGGATCTAATAAACATGTTGTTGGTTTAGATGCAGTTATAAGTTTATTTAGCTCATCCTGTCCTATAGTTGTAAAGCACTGCAGTATTTATTTGGGTGCGATGAATGAAGCTGAAGTACTAGACGCTGTAGGATCTACATTTGTTATTGTATTTCTGATATTATCTATTTTATCAGTAAAGAAATTCATAAAGTCATTACTATTAAAATGTGAGGGAATATTTAGATCGGGTGACATCTGTTTATTTGTTAATCTAGCCACTGTGCTAAATAAAAACCTTGGATTGTTTTGGTGATTATCTATGAGTTTGGATATACTCGGTTCTTGCAGTTTTAGAGCCTGTCTATAGCTGGACATACTGTTTTTCCACGCAATTCTAAAGACTTCCAAGTTAGTTTTCTCCATTTGCGCTCAAGAATACGAGTTTCTTTCTTGAGAGAATGGGTATAACTGCTGTACCATGGCACCCATGCACGTTTTCTCTCTGACCTTTTTAATTTGATGGGGCAACAGTTTCTAACGATTAGAGAAGATAGTTACCATGTTGCTAGTAATTGTGTCTAGTTCATCTGTATTTATGGGTACACAGAGCAGTTGAGATAAATCAGGCAGGTTATTTGTGAATCTGTCTTTAGTGGCTGGAATAATAATTCTGCCTGGACGATAACGCTGGAGCCATATAGTTAATATCAGTAATATGCAGCATGCACGATACAAGGAAATGGTCAGTAACATCATCACTTTAAGGTGTGATATCTATATCAGTTAGATCAATTCCATGCGATATTATTAAATCTAGCGTATGATTAAAGCGATGTCGGCCCGGTGACATTTTGCTTGACACCAAAAGAGTTTATTAGGTCAGTAAACGCAAGTCCTAACGCATCATTTGTATTATCAACGTGAATGTTAAAATCTCCAACAATTAGTGCTTTATCCACATTAACCAATAGGTCTGAGAGGAAATCTGCAAATTATTTTAGAAAATCTGTATATGGCCCTGGCGGTCTGTACACAGTAGCCAGAGCAAGGGATAGGACAGATTTATTTTGCTTATCTGACAGTTTAACATTGAGCATAAGTATTTCAAATGAGTCAAACCTGTATCCTGTTTTCTGAGTAACATTGAGAATATCACTATATATTGTTGCGACACACGCCGTCACGACCAGTCTGACGAGGCTCGTGCTTATAACAGTAGCTTGGTGGAGTAGATTCATTTAGACCAAAATAATCATTTGTTTTAAGCCAGGTTTCAGTCAGACAGAGTACATCAAAACTATTATCTGTGATTATTTCATTTACGATAACTGCTTTCGTTAGAGTGATCGGATATTTAGGAGCCCAAGTTTTAAAAAATTTTGTTCATTTATTTTGCATTAAACCCATTTGAAAATCATAATAAAACATAATGGTTTTCTGAATTAACAAACGCTATGATTCAATTAAATATATGCGATGCAGGTTTAATTTTTTTTTTTCATTGAACGACATAAAGCGAAAACAAAAATACATTTACAGCTCAAAACAGATTATAATAATAAAATAAGATAGTTTTAATATAAACAATATACAATATCTTGAAAAAAACAACAACATTAAGACAGGGATAATACATAAATGACAATAAATTACATTTGAGGGAAAAAAAGCTAAATCCAACTCTCCCAACACCTATCAATAGCGCATTATAAAAAAAGCATACATATTATCATTTGTGCACAGTGTATAAGATTTTAAGGCTTTGACATTGCTGGATGAGAATATAGTATCCAAATAAGATTTCAGGTCTTTAAAAAACTAAAAAATAAATAGTGGATGGACACAATCCCAAAAAATGATGAGATACAGACTCATCTTCCACTCTGCAAAAGTAGCAGAGGGGATCCATCTCAAGATTTTTTTTTTTAGATAAAGTTTGATCCATCTCAAGATTTTTTTTTTAGATAAAGTTTGACAGGGTAAAATCGGTGTAGTAACTTAAAGGGGTCATATGATGCGATTTGAAGTTTTCCTTTCTCTTTGGAGTGTTACAAGCTGATTTTGCATATATAAGATCCCCGAAGCTGCAAAGACTAACGTCTCAAAACCAAAGAGATATTCTTTATCAAAGTTAAGATTCTGCCATGCCCCCCTAAAATGGCTCATTCAATCTCATTGCTCTGACAATCTGGCACTTCTGAATCAGTGACTGTATGTTTTGTTATTAGAAGTATTAAAGTATTTGCTATTAAAGTATTTGGTATTGACTGTTTAAATGCAGAGTTTTATGCGTCATGTGTGTGTGTGTGTGTATGTGTGCATGTTTATCTGGTTTATGAGGACACAAATTTGTATAATGACATGGGTATGACATTGTATTACAAGGAGAAGGTGATTTATGAGGACATTTTACATTTACATTTAGTCATTTAGCAGATGCTTTTATCCAAAGCGACTTACAATTGGGGAATACATGAAGTGATTAATCTTAAAGAGACAAACAAAAGAGGAAGTAATACCAAGTCTCAGGCATTGTTCAATTTTTATTTTTTTATTTTTTTATTTAGGATGTCAAGTAGTGTCGAAAGAGATGAGTTTTCAGTTGTTGCTTGAAGGTTGACCGGAATACAGCATTCCGTATAGGGGTAGGAAGGTCATTCCACCAGCCAGGAGTGGTCAACGAGAATGTTCTGGAAAGTGATTTTGAGCCACTCTGTGATGGTACCATGAGGCGTCGCTCACTAGCGGATCTCAGACTTCTGGAGGGGATGTAGATTCGTAACAGTGAGTGGAAGTAGAGCCTGTGGTTGTTTTATATGCAAGCATCAATGTTTTGAACTTGATGCGAGCTGCAACCGGTAGCCAGTAAAGTACAATGTTTAGTGTCCCCATGATTCAAAATGCTTATAAATCATACAGAGTGAGTTTTTTGGTGGTGTTGAAAACTCTGTTCTTCTAAAGTAGAAAACTCAGAAGAGAAGACCAGGAGACTTCGGATTGGATTGTCAGCAGAATTTCTTTATTCTATGACATGTCTTGTTGTCTGTAGTCATCGAAAATCTCATCTTAAGTCATTTTTACAGGGTATCTTTATAGGCAGAATTGGAGGAGGGACTTTTTGGAGGTTGAGACAAAAACATCAAAGAAAGCAAACATCTGAGCGAGGCGTTAGTTCGCTACGGGAAGCTTCCCGTGGTCCAATAAACCTAACGAATCCACGTCTGGCCAGGACAAAGGTTGAATCTCTCAGTAGTCTGACTCATTGATCTTACCATTATCATAGAGACAAAAAGCACAGCTGTCCCAAGCCCAAATGGTCAGGAAACGATCTCAAGCACCTTTGCCCCGACACCTCTTAGTCAGGAATAAAATTTGTAATCCCACAATTCCCTGTTTGAGAGTTCTAATAACTCTCACAAAATACAAATTTAGACACTTAAAAGTTAATTCTTGTAACTTGTAATCGTTACAGGCACATAGTACATGTTCTGTGTTGCTTATATGTAATTGCATGCTGACACAGAAAACAAAACATGCAATTGGGATCCGTGAAGTTCTTACGGGTAATAATCTCTTCTGGTTGGAAGTGTCATTTCCTCGTGAGAGGCGGGCGTCATTTGCTGCAAGAAACACTTGATACTGCGGATGCATAGATAGTACGCAAGTAGGAGAAACAAGAGCAGAATTGCTATTTCCTTGATCCACAGCCAGGGTTTACCTAACAAGTTTCCGAACCATGAAGAATTATCTTCAGTCATCTGGTGTAATTTTGCTGAAAGACCAAGAATGTCTTGTTGGATTTTGTTCAAGTTCTCGGTTGGATCCATTAACCCGGTGCAGCATTCAGGACCGATAATGGTACAGGCTCCCCCTTGTGTTGCAAGAATGTAATCCAAGGCCACTCTGTTCTGTAAGATCATCATCTTGTGCGAGGCAAGAGTGTCCTTGATGTTGCCCAGGGCCAAAACCGTATCATTGGCCAATTTCTGTACAGAATCCGACAGGCTTCTGACTTGATCGAGAGCCTGCATGACACCATACGATGGGATTAATGCTCCAAGAGTTCTTGACCACCACGTTTGTACACAAGTGAGTCCTGGAATGCAGCCATCTTTGTTGGTAGAAGCTGAATTTTGTAGATGTGGAGAACTTGAGGTGGAGTGTGTATTTTCTCTGATGGCTGGTAGGACATAAACCAGGGTGCACCTGCCATTGAATTGGCTGGGTAGGATGCTGTAGACAGAAGTTCCACATAACCACAAAGTGCCAGTCGGTGGAGGAATCATACACCACTGATTTATGGCAAAAGTTTCGGTAGGGATGGGTTCCCGTGAGAGACACTCTTTTAAATCATTCTCCTCTTTCGTATTTGATGTAGTAACGCATACATCGAATTCGGTTCTTCTTTCAATCACAAAGCTGCAACGTTCACGAGGAATTTCACCCAGTGTAGTCGATGCTGGAGCATGATTTTCCATGCACCAATAGAACATCCTTGGCATGAGTAGATCTGTCATGATGGGAGTAGCTGAAGTTAGGTTGCAGGATGGTAGTCCAGGAATGCAACACGAAGAAGCTGGAGGAATTGTTACGTTGTGACATGTATCCTTGTTGTATAATCCACTGGTATGATGATCGTATAAGGTACACGTATCACATTTGGAGATAGGGTGTGCCACCCATGGGATTCCTGCTCCTACTGAAGGTGCGTGCGGCATGCAAACGTTCTTTCCAGCAAACAAGGCATTTCTTGACATATTCATCAGCTCTACGAATATGTTGTTTCTGGGGTCTACACTTTGTGATGTCCATGATGGTTAATAGTACGAAAATCTTGATCATGTTGATGGATGACTGAAGTTCCGTATGTGAGTCTCTGTGTATTTTTTTTTTCTTGTGTGATATTTGGCTCGGCAATGGGTCTAGTTGTTTTCTAGAGGTTGTGGCTTCATCCGCAGTTGAGAAGGGTGGTGCATATGGATCTCAGGACAGCCATCAAATGGTATCTGCACAGAGGAAGAAAGAAACACAAACAAGAGAGAACAACGGCACAGAGCAGTATTTATAGAGTCTGCAAACATTAGGGTTGTATCCTCTGTTCAAAATATAGTCTGCTATGGTTGTTCCTTCTTTCCCTATTTCTCAATTCCTGCGACACCTAAAGAACAGTGAGGAAAGGATGGACTAATGGAGGGGAAAGGCCTATGAGGAAATCTTCACCGCAGGGTTGGCCCCGGCCTGTTGCTTTCGGTTCTTCCCTGGGCTCCTCACTGGTTCTTGTGTCTGCCCTATCCTATCCCTGCAGGGGGAGGAACAACCTTACAATGTGGCACATGAGTCCAAGTTTTCCTTCCCTGACACAATACTGCAGCTGCTGTAATCAACATCACTTGATGTGGTCCGTACCACTTAGGCTCTAATGGCTTGTTTTTGAATGTCTTTATCATGACCCATTGACCTGGGTCGATTGTGTGTCCACCTCCTGGTGGAGTCTGCCAACACGACTCAACTCTCTTTGGCACTCTGCACTGCCTTTGTGAGGTTTTCACAGTAAGCGATCAGGGCATCAGAAGCAATGTGCACATCAGCATTTCTAAGATCAATCACACCTGGCATCTGCATTGGGCGTCCAGTAATAATCTCATGAGGGCTCAGTCCTACTGATCTGTTAGGTGATGCTCTCTGTCAGACTCTCTCTCTGTTTCTTGTGTTTCCCTCCTCTCGTGCCCATATTTGGTCAGTTCCTGTTCTTGTCATCATTTGTAATTATCAGTTCCCAGCCCTGTGTCTTCAGTTGATTAGTCCCCAGCCCTGTGTTATTAATTATCTTGTTTGCTCCTTCATTTCCTTCCCTTTATAAGTCCTCAGTGTTCCCAGTGTCTTTGTCCAGTATTAACGTCATTCCTTGTGTTCATGTCTCCGCAATCTCCGTATTTGTAAATAAAGTGTTTGAACGAACTTCCACGTCCTCCTCGTTCCTGGATCCCCATTACATCCATGACAGAATACTGGACCAGAAAATACAGTGACCTCTGTGCCACTTCCACCGGTTTTGTTTTCCTCCCGTTTTGAAAGTTTTTGTTTCCTGGTTTTGCTCTGCAATGGACCTCCGCCGCCGCGGCTCGTCCTGCTCGCCGCTTCGCGGGAATCTCCGCCGCCGTCTGCGGCTCGTCCAGCCGGTTGTTTGCGGGAGATCCGCCACCATTCGCGGCCACCTCAAGCCCCGGACCATTCGTGGCTCACGTAAGCCCGCTGGTGTCTCTACTGGCTCCGCCCAGCTCATCTTCGTCGCCGCTGGTCCTACCCAACCCGTCAGATCTGGTGCGAGAGCCGGCGACAATGCCCACCACGAGGGAGCCTGCCGTGGACGGTGTGAGTGCGGAGTGGAGCTCCGCCCCCTGCACCACGGCGGAGATGGAGCTGATAATATACCTGGGACTGCTGGACATGGAGGAGGATTTAATTGACTGGGAGACTGAGTTGGAGTACGAGATGCCCCCTCTCCTTCCTCCGTCGTCCCCGCTGGTCCCGTCCAGCCCTGAGGGGGCTTCAGATTCTCCGGTGCCTGCTCCTCGCCAGCGCCCTCCGGTGCCTGCTCCTCGCCAGCACCCTCCAGTGCCTGCACCTCGCCAGTGCCCTCCAGTGCATGCACCTCACCAGTGCCCTCCAGTGCCTGCACCTCGCCAGCGCCCTCCGGTGCCTGCTCCTCGCCAGCACCCTCTAGTGCCTGCTCCGAGACTGCGCCCTCTAGTGCCTGCTCCGAGACTGCGCCCTCCAGTGCCTGCTCCGAGACAGCGCCCTCCAGTGCCTGCTCCGAGACAGCGCCCTCCAGTGCCTGCTCCGAGACTGCGTCCTCCAGTGTCTGCTCCCCGACAGCGCTCTCCAGTGCCTGCTCCGAGACTGCGCCCTCCAGTGCCTGCACCTCGCCAGTGCCCTCCAGTGCCTGCACCTCGCCAGTGCCCTCCAGTGCCTGCACCGCCAGTGCCCTCCAGTGCCTGCACCTCGCCAGCGCCCAGTGCCGGCTCCTCGTAAGTGCTCATCGATGCCTCCGCTGGTTCCGTCCAGCTCATCGATGCCTCCGCTGGTTCCGTCCAGCTCTTCAGAGCGCCCGAGTCAGCAGCACCCGGCGCCAACGAGTCAGCAGCACCCGAGTGCCAACGAGTCAGCGGCACCCGAGCGCCAACAAGAGTTAACAGGTTCCGCTCCGGCCGGGAGCCCACGCACTCGCTCCGGCCCGGGAGCCACGCACTCCGCCCGGCCCGGGAGCCCACGCACTCCGCTCCGGCCCGGGAGCCCACGCACTCCGCTCCGGCCCGGGAGCCCACGCACTCCGCTCCGGCCCGGGAGCCCACGCACTCTGCTCTGTTCCAGGACCCCACGGATTCCGCTCCGTTCCAGGAACCCCTGCTGGTTCCGTCCAGCTCTCCAGAGCCCCTGCTGGCTCCGTCCAGCTCTCCAGAGCCCCTGCTGGTTCCGTCCAGCTCTCCAGAGCCCCTGCTGGCCCCGTCCAGCTCTCCTGAGCACCTGCTGGCCCCGTCCAGCTCTCCAGAGCCCCGGCTGGCTCCGTCCAGCTCTCCAGAGCCCCTGCTGGTTCCGTCCAGCTCTCCAGAGTACCTGCTGGGGAATTTCCCCAAGGAAATTTTGGGGGGGGGACTACCCGCCATGGCCTCCCATGCTCCCCGCTCCGCCATGGTCTCCCGAGTCCCCGGATCCACCATGGCCACCCAAGCTCTCCGATCCGCCATGGCCTCCTGAGTTCCCGGATCCACCATGGCCACCCGAGCTCCCCGATCCGCCATGGCCTCCCGAGTCCCCTGACCCGCCAAGGCCTCCTGAGTCCTCGGATCCGCCATGGCCCCGAGTCCCCTGACCCGCCATGGCCGCCCGAGCTCCCGCTCCGCCATGGCTCCCGGGCAGGCGCCGCCCTGGAGGCCTCCTGTCCTGTCCTGTCTCCGTGTCCCTTGAGGCCTCCAGGCGCCCACCCTCCCTTTCGATGTCATGCGCGGGACGGGGCCTATTGGAAGGGGGGGGTAATGTCAGACTCTCTCTCTCTGTTTCTTGTGTTTCCCCTCCTCTCGTGCCCATATTTGGTCAGTTCCTGTTCTTGTCATCATTTGTAATTATCAGTTCCCAGCCCTGTGTCTTCAGTTGATTAGTCCCCAGCCCTGTGTTATTAATTATCTTGTTTGCTCCTTCATTTCCTTCCCTTTATAAGTCCTCAGTGTTCCCAGTGTCTTTGTCCAGTATTAACGTCATTCCTTGTGTTCATGTCTCCCGCGATCTCCGTATTTGTAAATAAAGTGTTTGAACGAACTTCCACGTCTCCTCGTTCCTGGATCCCCCCGTACATCCGTGACACTCTCATACTACACAGTACTGCGGGCAGTGCTTCAACCCATGGTACTCCTTCCTGATGCATTTTGCTTAGCCTGGTTTTGATTGTTCTGTTTGATCGTTCAACCTGTCCTGATGCTTGTGGCCTATAGGGACAGTGAAGGTTCCACTTAATCTTCAACATTCTAGACACTTCCTTGACTACCTGTCCTGTGAAGTGGGTACCTTGATCTGAGTCAATACAATCTGGTAATCCCCATCTGGGAATGAAATCAGTGACAAGACATTTAGCAGTATGTGCAGCTGTAGCACGCCCCGTTGGATAAGCTTCTACCCATCTTGAGAACTTGTCTATTACTACCAAAACGTCAGTTTTTCCTTTACAAGGGGGCAACGATATGTAATCCACTTGCAGGTGACGAAATGGCCCTGGTGGAGCTGGTGTATGCGCTGCTGGTGTAGTGGCTGCTGGTACATCATTATTTTTCTGACATGTAACACATCTCTTGACTGTTTCAGTGGCTGCGTTTCTGAATTTTGGATTCCACCATTGATTTGAGAACCTGTGATTCATCGTTGCTGGACCACTATGACCCAAACTGTGTATTTGTTGAGCCAAATATGGCAACAGTGATTCGGGAGCAACATACTTTCCCCCTTTGGTCCAGCAGCCGGATGAATCCACAGTGGCTCCTTTGTCTAACCATGTCCATGCTTCATATAGAGGAACGCCTTTATACAGATCAACGATTGATTCAGGAGGTAGAATTATCTTCTGTGCTGTACTACCTGAACACACTTGTACAGTTGCATAGAAACAAGCCTGTTTAGCTGCTACATCAGCAAGAGCATTACCTTTAGCTTCCGTAGTATTAGTTGTGAGATGTGCTTTCACTTTGATCACCGCTAATTTCTTTGGGAGTTTCATGGCAAACATTAAATCTTTCACTAATCCAGCATGCTTAATGGGGATCCAGCAGAAGTTAGAAATTTTCTGGTTTGCCAAATGACACCAAAATCATGAATTACCCCAAAAGCATACCTGGAATCTGTGTAGATATTTGCAACCGATCCTGAAGCTAGCGTGCATGCTCTAGTTAAGGCTACTAGTTCTGCAGCTTGAGCTGAAAAATGATCTGGAAGACGACCTGAAGCAACTACTTCAGTAGTGGAAGTTACTGCATATCCTGCTCGTCTGTTACCTTCAATAACTTGAGCTGAACCATCAACAAACAACTCCAATTCTGCGTTCTCTATGGGAGTTTCTGCTATTTCACTTGTCGCTGCATATGTAAGCGTAACACAATCATGAGTCATTTCGCCTTCATCCTCTAACACAAATTCAGTCATTGCAGACATCATACATGAGGATGGGTTCGTGACTGGTGCACGCTGTATAACAATATTCGGGGCTGTGAGAGTTGCTAACCAATTTCCCCAACGGGAGGAGGTGACAGAAGTGACTTTTGCTTGATTCATTAGTGCGGACACTGTGTGAGGGCATTTTACGTTTACAGTCTGACCTAACACCATTCCTGATGAAGCCTGAAGCTAGATGAACTGCCTGTACTGCTCTGAGGCATGGGCCCATACCTTGAGCGACTATGTCAAGTTTACCGGAATAGTAATGAATTGGGCGTAAGCTGCCCCATGATCTTGCATTAGACATGCAGTCATAAAGCCTAAGTGTTCATGGACATAAAGCACAAAGGGTCTATCAGATTGGGCAATTCCTAATGCTGGTGCTTGACATAGTGCTCTCTTCAAATCATTAAAAGCTTTGAGATGAAGTTCTTCCATACAAACA
The DNA here is from genome assembly GCA_027564155.1 of Gymnocypris eckloni scoliostomus. NCBI lineage: Eukaryota > Metazoa > Chordata > Actinopteri > Cypriniformes > Cyprinidae > Gymnocypris > Gymnocypris eckloni. The sequence goes on along the minus strand of CM050414.1, from coordinate 46,388,320 downwards.
GTATCTGAATCTTTACCATGGCCTTTCAACAAATCATAGAGAGGCTGAGCAATCGAGGCATAGTCTTCAATCCAAGGTCTACAATAACCTGTTGTTCCTAAAAATGAGCGGAGTGTTTTAATGGTATTAGGCGGAGGTATGGCTTTGACTGAAACCGCTGATCCTGTGTAATGGATCTATTTCCTGCACCAATTGTTTGACCCAGAAATGTGACTTGCTTTTTAGCGATTTGAGCTTTGTGAAAGCTGCATTTGTGTCCTTTTATGCAAATAGTCCAACAATGATGCCAATTCAGTTTGATGTACCTCATGATCTGTTGAGGCAATCAAAATATCATCGACATATTGGATCATAGTGGACTGTTTTACCGGACATTCTGGGTCACACAAATCACGCCTGACAGCCTGATGATATATGGTTGGGGAGTTTTGAAATCCCTGTGGCAATCGTGTCCACTGGTATTGTTCATAGTCAACTGTGAAAGCTAACCATGGCTGGCTGTCAGAGTGCAACGGTACAGAAAAGAATCCATTAGACATATCAATTACTGAAAAATCTTACAATCTAATGGTAAGCCATTACAAATTGTAGATGGATCTGCCACTAGGGGTGATTTTTCAATATGTGTATTGGCTACTCTGTAGTCTATTGTAAGTCTCCATGTCCCATTAGATTTCTTGATGGGCCATATGGGTGAATTACATGGACTGTTGGTTTTAACTAGCACTCCTTGCGTCAGCAAATTTTCTACAATAAGTTTGATTCCCTGTATAGCTTCCTTATTAATCGGATATTGTTTGGTGACCGGAGGTGGAGTTCCTGTCAATTTAACTGGTTCTACACCTGTCAACAACCCACAATCATCCTTGTCTTTAGCCCAAATTGGATGATTCTGTAAGAAAGCATACTCGGGAGGGTTGCATTATTGGTAGAAATCTGTGCTGAGGAAATTTTATGCTAGTAGATTCTGAGGACATTCTGAGGTCTAAAGTTAAATTTATTTGCCTCAGAAGATCCATGCCTAAAATTGCACCTGTATTTAATGGGCGCATAGCAATTTTGTAGTCAGAGTTTTTGGGCCAAATTGTACCTCTATGGGCGGAGTTTCATACAAAACAGAATCTTCACCTATTACACCAGTTAAACAAAGTTTGGTTTTCTTGTATGGGATGTTTAAACCTTGTGCCAATTTTGTAGGAATTACTGTAATTTCTGCACCTGTATCAAGCAAAAATCAATCTCTTTCTCTTTTATGCTACCTTTCACAAAATTCTTTGGTCATTGTGTTGGATTACAGGGGAAAGGTAGCTACCACAGCCCCAATAATTAGTTTTTTCCTGGTCTTGTTGTGCTCTTAGAAGAGCCTGAACTAGCTGACCTAGAGTTTCAGTGGTCACTGGCGGAACTACTTCAGGGTTGTGTGCAGGCTGAGAAGGAGCAGAATTATGCATAGCATTTCTTTTACTATCTTGCAACTTCTTCCTACACTCTTTCTCCCAATGTCCTAATTTTGCACAGTATTTGCATTTGCTTTCTCTTTTAGACCATCTATTGTCTTGTTTCGTTGTGTTAAACGTAGCTGCTGCTACTCTTACTTTTGCCTTGACATCAGCATCTCTTTCCCATGTAGCTAACCTGTCTAGGTTACTTCTGAGAGTTCTGTTAGACCAAGTTAGATCTAAGAATGGTAAAGCTTTTCTGTATTCGGCTACAAGGCCATCTGACCAGATACGAACCAGGGGTCCCTTGTCATTTAGCACACTTTCAGGGTCATCAACAATTCCACTGTAAATTACAGCTGACTGACAAAATCTCTCAGTATATTCACTGCAGTTTCTTCTTTCCTTTGCACACAGGCAGTAATTCTAGACCAATCTATTTTGGGTCCTAAGATATTCTTTAGGATTTTCAAAATACCTTCTCTTAAATCACCCTTACTGGCATTTCGCAGTTCAGAAGTAACAGCAGATTCAAAACTGTTGAATTCAGATTCAGTTAAAATTTGTGACATCAACTGCGTGACTTCTGTCAACGACATGTCATAAAGACGCATTTTACTGATCAATGTTCTTCTAAATTCAGAAAATGTGTGCGTGCTGACGGTAAACTTTGAGATAGTCTCTCTATATCTTTAGGACCTAAAGCTTTGGCAACAGTTTGTATTTGCACAACAGAAGAATTGAGAGGAACACTATCAGTTTCCTCAATCCCCTGCGATCTTCTCCTCGCACCACACACATTGACTGAATTTACAGGCACATCAGTTACTGATTGGAGAGCTACATCTGTTTCAAAGAACGCTTGTAAATCAGGGTAAATGTTATCAGGCTGACTAACTTTCACATCAGTTTTTGCTGCAACTTTCTTGAGGTTCAATTTCTTAGTCAAAGTGGATACTCTAGCACGGAGTTCATCGTTCTGTTTCTCTAGCTCTGAGTTATGCTGAGACTGTTGTGTCGCTAGCGTTACACTGAATTCTCTGTGACAACAGAGAATGCCTTTCACATTGTTCTTACGAATACTTGCTCCTAGTACCTTTTACACTCATCTACCGACCAAGTCTTGTCTGGATGAATCTCATATTTCTGCGTTAGTTCTTGTCTAACTTTTCAGTGACTATTAGGTCCATTTGTTCCCCTAACAGTGTTTTGAATTCACTATCTGACCACAGAGGAGTCGCAAGACCACTCTTTTCTGTGGTTGGAATCAGCTTAGCATTCCTTCTGACCATTTTGCAAGTTTCTTCTGTACCACACTAAACAAACACTAAACAAAAAAACAACAAAAAAACTTCTCTGATCAACAGAGGGTACACTTTGTTAAAAAAAAGCTTAACTATTGTTAACTTTCCAAATTACCAACACTTCACACTTAACTTCCCTGCCTGACACAGAGGATAACTTATTTTTAGCACTTAATGCCAAAAATCTTCCCTGCCTGAAAGAACAGAGGATATATTTTCATCTCTAAAATAAAAACTTTAGAGGATAAACTCTTCCCTGCCTGAAACAGAGGATAAACGTCCCTGCCTACAAGAACAGAGGATACTTTTATCTCTAAAATAAAAAACTTTAGAGGATAAACTCATCTCTAAAATAAAAACTTTAGAGGATAAACTCTTCCCTGCCTGAAACAGAGGATACACGTCCCTGCCTACAAGAACAGAGGATAAACCAAAATTATTAGCATGAAATGCTAACCTTCCCTGCCTGAAACAGAGGATAACTTTTAGTTAAACAAACCCTACAGATGTATGTTAACTCTTCTCTGACGGCACAGAGGATACACTGGTCTTAGGTTCTTTTGGATTAGAGACAGCCACTCACCAGAACCCTTGGTTCAGAGAAAAATTCAGTCTGGGAATCCTTGTTCAGCTTGAAGTTTCGCTGGATTCCAAAAGATGCAGATCTTTGTTTGAGCTTGAAGTTTTTCAGGTGAGGAAGCTGGAACTCTATCCGGGTTCACGGCAGCATCTGTTGAAAACTCTGTTCTTCTAAATTAGAAAACTCAGAAGAGAAGACCAGGAGACTTCGGATTGGATTGTCAGCAGAATTTCTTTATTCTATGACATGTTGATGGTAGCTGCAGTCATCGAAAATCTCATCTTAAGTCATTTTTACAGGGTATCTTTATAGGCAGAATTGGAGGAGGGACTTTTTGGAGGTTGAGACAAAAACATCAAAGAAAGCAAACATCTGAGGGAGGCGTTAGTTCGCTACGGGAAGCTTCCCGTGGTCCAATAAACCTAACGAATCCACGTCTGGCCAGGACAAAGGTTGAATCTCTCAGTAGTCTGACTCATTGATCTTACCATTATCATAGAGACAAAAAGCACAGCTGTCCCAAGCCCAAATGGTCAGGAAACGATCTCAAGCACCTTTGCCCCGACACCTCTTAGTCAGGAATAAAATTTGTAATCCCACAGTGGTAATGTAGAAATGCAGTTTCCTGTGAGGGCTGCGTTTAGGTGTAGTGTAGGCGTAGGGCAATAGCACATACAGTTTGTACATTATAAAAACCATTACACATATGGAGAGTCCCTGTAAACCATAAAAATACCAACATGCGTGTGTGTGTGAGAGTGAGAGAGTCACAGCTGCAGTGTCGTAAGTGTGTGTGTGTGTGTGTGTGTGTGTACAGGGCTGTTGCTAGTGGGGTGAAAGGTGGTGACGACTATAGGGGCCCACGGCTGAGGGGGGCCCCCCGGCAAACTAAACCGCGTGGCTGAGGCCAGCCTAAAAAGATGCTCACGACAGATGGGCCACTGCTGCGTGTCATCACGAAAGCTTATAATTTGCACATGTTTTTAAACCTTGCCAATTTAAACATTTAAAAGAGTTTAAAGCATTCAAACAAAAGACATGGAAAAGCTCAAATGATTACTCGCGCGCTGTGTTCGGTGCACACGCGAGCCGCGTCTCACAGACAGCATGACCGAACCGAGCTCTCCTTCGCCTCCAAATCGCAGTTTAAACATGCAAACAGAAAAAGATGCTTATTCACACATGCCCCGTCTGCAATGTGTATGAGTTTGGAGGTGATACCATCTTTTTGACCCGCAAACAACGTTTTCTTAATTAAAAAAAAATTAAAAATCTTTGTCCAAATGGCATGATATTTTGTACGGTGGTCAACATTTCTAGATCGAAAAATGTAAACAAAAATTGGAATGATATCTTGATTTTCACACTAACATAAAATCAAGAAATCATTTCAAATTGTTTTACATTTTTAGATGGGGTCTTTTGGGTCTCTAGATAAAGTGTTTTATGTAAAATTCACTTTATAAAATACCCACATTTCTAACTTTCATTCATGGAGATAACATGGATCATTTGACATGGTTTAGTGTAACATTTTTGCCCATCATTTTGAAATTGCCGTTTTAAAATAAAGAAATATATTTTTACCAGTAGATGGCTGCAGAGCTCTGCTATTTGCTATTTGACCATCTGAAATAGATCTTTTCACAAGTCTTTTTTTCACTTGGACTTATATCTACATATTATATAAATCACAATTATATGAATAAAAATACTTTGTCAAAGTTTAGCATTTAAAGAACTGAAAAAAACTGTTTTTCAATAATGTTACATTATGATTAGAATCAAACCTGAACAAGATGTTACAAAGAGAAAAGCTGGAGTCTTTAGAGTTTAGCATTTATTTAAATCTGTTTTTCATATCATGGTGTGTGTGTGTGTGTGTGTGTGTGTGTGTGTGTACATTGTCGATATGTCAGTGTCACTAATATATTTTTAAGGTGGTTTTGTATTTTGGATTTTTTTATTTGAAGAGACCCTTCATAGAAAATTGACTAAATTAATCCTCAAAATCAGAAACAATGCAGAACACACATGGACAGACATAAAGTGGCACACTTCCAACAATGCAGAAAACATCCACAATGAAAAATGATCATGCTTACACACACACACACACACAGGAATACATTTGTGAGACAAAAAAAAACTGCTCTCTAATAATTTGTCAAATAAATCATCCAAAATGCTGAGCCAGCACAAAAATAAATTGGTGAAACTGACACAAACAATACACGCACATAAAATTATATGAAAATCAGATAATTTAAATAAATGATAAACTCTAAAGACTATGTCCACATTTTTAAGAAATTACAGTTGCTGTAGCATTTTTTTTAAAGAAATGGACAAATATTAAAGATTATGTGGACGCTTGACTTCAATGATGTTTGGTCAATATGAAACAAAGAATGGATTGCGCAGTAAAGTGAAATAAAATCGTCAGGCCATTGGCGCCCTATGCTGGCATTTTTATAATGTGCAATGTACACTCTTTGTTTGCACATGTCATTGTTTATGAATATATTAAATGAAACGGGACTAAATGAATGCTCAAAAACAGCATCTTGGTGGAAAAAACAACAACATTGTTTTGTAGCACGCAGTGTTACAAACAGAATGAGACCATCCAAAAAATAAAAAGGCACAGATACACAGAATATTGTTTATTTGAATTCTGGCGCTCTCTCGTGACGCATGCTGTGACGCACCTGTCATCTGATGGGGGCGGAACTTAGCGATCAGCTTTTTGGACATTTTATTTTTTTCACATTTTTTATATATGTGTGTTTGTGTTTTGTGAGGAATGTGGCTTTATCTGTAAGATTAGCATCTGTGTGACTGATAATCAGTGTGTGATTACCAACTGTATGACAGCTATCATAAAGAATGCTGATCGGCCATTATTGACTTTATGGCCCATCTGTATGATTATCATCTGTATTACCGCACATCAGCGTGTGATAACTGACTATGTGTGACTATCAGTGTGAATGTCTGGCGATATCAGTGTATGTCTGGCAATCAGATGTACTTGACATACAAAGCTAACTATTTTTGAATCCACTTTTTCCCACTAATCCACTTCGAATTCACGTTTGATTGTTTTTATTTTTCCTCAAACGGTGGGGGGGTCTAGACATATTATCAAAGAATTGGTTTCAAGAATTACTATCCATCATCCACAGTTGATAATGTGCTCAAAAGATAAAAGTTATAGAGATTGAAGTGCCTTGAAAAAAATGTACCACACTGAATAAAAAATAATAGTAATTCATTTCATATTTAGTATATATATTTTATATAAACATATTTCGTATTTCAAGTCCTGGAGCAATCCATAAAAGTAATGGGTTGTAAGTCACATATCTCATGAGTTTATATATCAAATGTGAAGATACCATAAGAAATGTGATTTTCCTGAGACTATATCCCCCCCCCCACACACACGTTTGAGGAAAAATATTTATTTACCAAATGTATTGAAGAGTTCTACAAACTAGTAAACTGTTTTAGTCATTATACACACCACTGCATGTTTTTCAATTATACAATTATTATAGAATCTTAGACATCATATAAGTGATTTATTTGACCACTAAAAAATACAATAATAATAATTTGAGTAATAATCGACCTGTTGTCACACCGGTTATACTGGGATCACCGTGGTGGGGTGGTCATTTGAGCTTTCCTTCTTTTCCTCGCTTTCCTTTGGTTTTAAATAGCCTGTAAGCGCTGTGCATGTTTTATTTTGACTTTTGTATCAGCAGCAATTCTGCGTCAAGCTGTTTTTTTTTTTAGTTCTTTTTAGTTTTCCCTCTTTCCCTAACTTTCCTTTGGTTAAATAGCTTATAAAACCACAGTGCGCATTTTACATTAACTTTGAAGAAATTCAATTCAAGCAACAACAAAATACAATGTAGAACATAGAAATTTTATTAACAAAACTAATAAAAATACACCATGCTATGTGCCTAATATAAAATGACAAATAACGTACACAAAGTTTAAATATACAAAACAAAAAATCAGTTAAGAAGGAGGAACAAACAATTATGAAATGAAGAACATTTATTAGCAAAAATGAATAAGAAAGTTTGCAGGGACGACATACACCTTGATGTAAATTAATGGGTTAAATAACTGTTTATTTTGTCATACTGTTTAAATAAAAATTAGCAAATACTGTGGAACCAAATAAATAATAAACAAATATTTAAAAAAACAAAACCCATTATTACTTAGATCAGGGATGCCCAATAGATAGATCGAAGGAAATGCTGGAAGATTGCGCTTTAGGTCAGTGTTTCTCAACCAGGCCGAGAGATAAAACTATAAAATAACATATTCACTAATATTATGATTGTTTTGGAGCAGCAAAATGTTTCTCATCGTGTGTAGGCTAATACAGACTGAACGGCGGTTCAAAACAGCTGTATGAGTAGCCTATATGATATGCAAACTACGGCTCTCGGCTGGATAAAAGAAGCCAGTGTCACACACGTAGCCTACATTTTTGATGGGCGAGGACTATTTTAATCAAGGTAAAGCTGATTACAGTGACATGATCGTGCATTAGGCATGCGTTATGTCCGTTATAAATGATCCGCAAACGAACTGTGTATGTGTGATCTCGGCTAACACATATTTCTGCTTGAATACAGCTCAGTATATTCATGTAGTTGAATAAAGTGAGTGTTTTATAATGGATGCTCGCGTGTGTTGGAGAAGTTTGTGAGGATGAGTGGTGTTTATGTGCATATGGTCATCAGACGCTCCAAACAGCTTGTTCTTACAGAAGAACTGCTGATGGCGTCGTGAATAGTGAATAATAATAAAACATTATTTATTTTGTATTATTAAATTAATGCAATATAAAGATACATCCCAACAAGCCTTTTTAATTATTTATTAGGGACCGAGCACCGATGGTGCGAGGACCCTATTGAATCTGCAATGTTTATTAGGGACCGAGCACCGATGGTGCGAGGACTAGGGTTGGGTATCGTTTGAATTTTATCGATTTCGATTCCGATTCTGATTCTGCTTATCGATTCCGATTCTTTTCGATTCCCAGTTTCGATTCCAATGTGATTAAATAATGATATCAAACATTAATCCCATGTCTCTTTTTAGCAAACCATTGCACGAGAGCCTATATTTTAGTATGCGTTTGAGAGACATTCTGAAATATAATGCATTCATACATGTGTAACCCCCCCGGGTCCGCACCATCACACCGAGTGGGTCGCTGGCGTGGGAGGCGGGCGCTCTACCAAGGAGGCTAAAGGCTACAGACGTTAGAGCGCCTCTTTTGAGGTCAGGGGTGAGGTTTACACACAGCCCTTACTGGCATACATGCGTTACACATGCATGCACAGTTTGCAGCTTTAATCGCCTTTTTTGGTAATTTCATGACTTAAGTGAGGACAGACTCGTATGCAGTCTCTTGTGCTTTATTTATGATGACGCGATCAGAGCATGCGCCGTGAGCACAGTGACGGCTGACAGGACAGGAAAGTTTGTTTTACTCACATATAGTCTAACAGCATCTCATTGTTCTACCGAAGCTCATTTGGCTGGTGTACCTTTTCCGCGCTCATTTGACTCGCGCCTGGTGCTGAGGCAAAGCTGCAGTGCGTGTCTGAAAAGTCCCGTTGGATGTGGACATGGGTTCCGCATCTTAATAAAGGCATTTCTTGTCAGAAAAAGGGGACAAAAACAGTTTAGCAGTTTCTGCAGTTTTGAGCAGGGTGGCCAAGCTTAGATCATTGGTGGCACTGCTGCACGGATGAGCTAAGTGATCACAACATTGTGATCGCACAACTCAAAGTTGAGGAATGAAACAGAAAAATCATTTTAATTTAGGAATAGAATCAGGTTAGTGTTTGAGTCATGTTCGCGATCTTTAACGATCTATTAAATTAATATCATGTTGGTGGTGACACCTCTCTTGCAACATGTTTAGCTATCACAGATATTATACTTCTTCACAGATATCACAGATATTAGGCCTCTGATCGCAAATGCAGGCAAACTTTGGAGCGCTTAGATTAGCGAGCAAGGTCCTGACAGATCGCTAGGTCACACCTGTCCTCACAGATGAAGAAAAAAAAGCGCAAAGGAATCGATAGGCGGAATCGAAATTTTATTTGACAACAAGTATCCGATTCCTGACCTTAAGTATCCGATTCTGGAATCGGAATCGATTTTCTATTCCCAACCCTAGCGAGGACCCTATTGAATCTGTGTTGTTTATTATTAGGGCCCAAGCCAGAAAGGCGCAGTTTTGGCCTATTGTTTTCCTTAGGATTCTTTTTTTTCTTTTTTGGACTATCCGGGCATTTTTGGGGGCTTAACATGGTCAAAAACTCTTGAAAATTTGCACACACATTGGAACCCACGGCAGTTAGGACGTGGCAGAGGCTGGGACCCAGGCGTGGCACAGAGGCTCTACGGCGCCCCCTGGAACACCATCAGAAAACTTGATGAATAGCTCACACATACTTGCACATATTCATATGAAACTCGGTACACATATAGATCTCATCAAGCCGAACAACTTTTGCGCTGAATGTCATAGGCTCCGCCCAACAGGATGTCAGCTATTCTATTGTTTTCCTTAGGATCATTTTTTCTTTTGTCTTTTTTTTTTTGGACTATCCGAGCAATTTGGGGGGCTTAACATGGTCAAAAACTCTTGAAAATGTGCACACTCATTGGAACCTGCGGCCATTAGGACGCCGCAGAGGCTGGGATCCGGGCGTGGCACAGTGATCTCATCGAGCTGAACAACTTTTGTGTCACATGTCATGGGAGCGCCCAACAGGAAGTCGGCTATTCAGGGCTGTTTAAAAAGCACATGCTCTGGAATTTGAAATACTCCTCCCAGGATTTTCAACAGACGAGCCCCAAACCCGGTTAACGTGATCTCAAAACATTGGGGATGCTAAATTGCGGAGGGATTTTTGATATCTCGAACGGTTTGCCCGTGGCGAGGCGATGAAGTTATGGCGAGAATTGAGAGACAGGAAGTGTCTAATAAAGTCCACATACATTGTCTGATTTTGATCACACTTCAGTGGTTTGTTCGGTGTATGAAGCCGATCGCATCGATGTGACAATTATGAGGCAAAGTTATAGTGCCACCAACTGGCAGCAGGAAGTGTGTCATTTTCAAAATGCTTTGAATTCACCATCTTACTTTTACCCAATTTGCTTCAAACTTCATCAGAATACTGTAAAAACACGGCCGATGTGAAACTGTCAAGGGAATATTGATATCTAAAATACTGTTGCCATGGCAACGTGTCAAACCTCAATATTATTTTCTGGTGATTTTGAGGCACTTAAGATGTTTAGAATTTCATAAAACTCAACACACACATTAGTATTAATTAAAGATAGACACTGGCAAAAGCTCATAAACGGGCGTGGAGGAGGCACTCTATAGCGCCACCTTTTTTCAAAACTTGGGGGGTTAGTTTTATCTACAGTCACCAAACTCAGTATATATATTGGTCTAATCAAGCCGGACAACTTTCTAATTTACACTCATTAGCTACGACCATCAGGAAGCCAGATATTGTTATTTTTGTGTGGAAATAATGATGTGAATTACTGCATACTGCTCAGAGGAAAATTATACTATGCACCCCAAACTATGTTTGCGTGATGCCAAAACATAGAGGAACTTAAATAAAATTTCCTGATGCCACCAGGGTGGCGTTTGCATCGGCTTGGGCCCGCCATCGCTGCTTGCAGCTATATTTATTATTATTTTCCAAACTTAATCGCATTTTTGAGGGCCTAAACATGCTCGAAAAGTCAGGAAATTTTGCACACGCATCAGAACTGGTGAAAATGTACGTCTTATATAGGTTTCAGAAGTAGGTGTGGAAAAATGGCTCGACAGCCACCTATAAATATTCAGCGGAGTGCGCCGAGCTACGCTTCACGACATGTACGAAAATCGGTACACTTATGTAACTTAACAATACCTACAAAAAGTCTCCAGGTAAATCAGAAACCCAACAGAAGTAGTGACCATATTCAGTTATAGTAATAGCGCCACCTGCTGGCAACAGGAAGTGACATGTTTTACTCTGTAACTAACTCCTCCTAGAGATTTAATGACATAAACATAATATTTAGGTCAGTCTAACCTAAAGGCCTTTATGATGTTAAATTGCGAAGATCTAGAGTTTTCGTTAAAGGCGTGTCCATGGCGGCATCACAAATTTCGATGTCTCGCCATGGGAATAAAAGTTGTTGTAACTCAGCCATACAATGTCCGATCTGCCCCAGACTTCACGTTTGATAAGAATCCAGGCCTGAACACATCTAAATACGAATATTTCAATATAATTAGGCGCCACCTGCTGGCAACAGGAAATGACTTATTTTACACTATCTTAAACATGCAATGTCCAATCTGCACCAAACTTCACATATTTGGTAAGAGTCCTGTCCTGAAAACACCTAAAGGCCAAAAATCTGATATAATCATAGCGCCACCTGCTGACAACAGGATATATCATGCTTTACACTAACTCAAACATACCATGTTCAATCTGCACCAAACTTCTTATGTTTGATAAAAGTATTGGTCTGAAGACATCTACATGCCAATGTTTAGTTATAGACATAGCGCCACCTGGTGGCTACAGGAAGTACTTGTTTTACACCAACTTAAACATGCATTGTCCAATCTGCACCAAACTTCACACGTTTGATAAGAGCCATGGCCTGAAGACATCTACGTGACAATGTTCAGTTATAGACATAGCGCCACCTGCTGGCAACAGGAAATTACTTGTTTTAAACGAACTTAAACATGCAATGTCCAATCTGCACCAAACTTCATATGTTTTTTAAAAGTACTGGATGAAGACATCTACATGCCAATGTTCAGTTATGGACATAGCGCCACCAGCTGGCAGCAGGTTTGACACATATAAATGACTATGACACGTTCATCTATATTTACCTTTTTAAATGCATATTGCTTACCGTTCCCTGTCTTTCTGAAGCCACCGGTTGGCGGTGCTGGGTGTGAGGTCCCTTCCATCGCTGCTTGCAGCTTTAATTATTATTATTATTATTTTCCAAACTTAATCGCATTTTTGAGGGCCTAAAGATGCTCGAAAAGTCAGGAAATTTTGCACACACATAAGAACTGGTGGAAATGTACGTCTTATATGGGTTTCAGAAGTAGGTGTGGCAAAATGGCTCGACAGCGCCACCCATACTCATTCAGCGGAGAGCCCTCGGGCTACGTTTCACGTACATGTATGAAAATCGGTACACTCATGTAACATAACAATACCTACAAAAAAAACTCCTGGAACGAAATTCGAGACCCAACAGGAAGTCGGTTATTTTTTTTTTTCTCGTCATATTTAGTGACATTTTTGCCATTTGCAGGTGTCATACTTTAACAAACTCCTCCCAGAGATTTATTCGGATGAACACCAAAATTGGTCATTGCAATCTAAAGCCCTTTGTGACGTTAAATTGCGAAGATCTAGAGTTTTCATCAGAGGGCGTGTCCGTGGCGTCCTGTCAAATGTCGATGTTTTGCCATGAAACAGGAAGTTGTTATAACTCAGGCATGCTATATCCGATCTGCACCAAACTTCACATGTTTGATAAGACTCCTGATATGAAGAGATCTACATGACCATATTCAGTTATAGTAATAGTGCCACCTGCTGGCAACAGGAAGTGACATGTTTTACTCTGTAATTAACTCCTCCTACAGATTTAATGACATCAACATAATATTTAGGTCAGTCTAACCTAAAGGCCTTTGTGATGTTAAATTGCGAAGATCTAGAGTTTTTGTTAAAGGGCGTGTCCTTGGCGGCATCACAGATTTCGATGTCTCGTCATGGGAATAAAAGTTGTTGTAACTCAGCCATACAATGTTCGATCTGCCCCAGACTTCACACGTTCGATAAGAATCCAGACCTGAACACATCTAAATACGAATATTCCATTATAATCAGAGCGCCACCTGCTGGCCACAGGAAATTACTTGATTTACACTAACTTAAACCTATAATGGCCAATCTGCACCAAACTTCACATATTTGGTAAGACTCCTGACCTGAAGAGATCTAAGTGACCATATTCATATAAATTCATAGCGCCACCTGCTGGCAACAGGAAGTGATATGTTTTACTCTGTAACTAACTCCTCCTAGAGATTTAATGACATCAACATAATATTTAGGTCAGTCTAATCTAAAGGCCTTTGTGATGTTATATTGCGAAGAGCTTGAGTTTTCGCTAATGGGCGTGTCCATGGCGGCATCACATGGGAATAGAAGCTGTCGTTACTCAGCCATAAAATGGCCAATCTGTCCCAAACTTCACACGTTTGATAAGGGCCATGGCCTGAAGACATCTCTGTGCCAATGTTTAGTTATAGACATAGCGCCACCTGCTGGCAACAGGGAATTACTTGTTTTACACTAACTTAAGCATGCAATGTCCAATCTGCCCCAAACTTCACAGGTTTTATAAGAGCCATGGCCTGAAGACATCATGCCAATGTTTAGTTATAGACATAGCGCCACCTGCTGGCTACAGGAAATTACTTGTTTTAAACCAAATTCAACATGCAATGTTCAATCTGCACCAAACGTCATATATTTTTTTTTAATTACTGGTCTGAAGACATATACCAAGTGTTCGGTTCATTTATCTATATAGTGCCACCTGCTGGCCACAGGAAATTCATTGTTTTACAGTAACTCAAACATGCAATGTCCACTCTGCACCAAACTTTACATATTTGGTAAGATTCCAGGCCTGAAAACATCTAAAGGCCAGTATTCAGATGTAACCATAGCGCCATCTATTGAAAACAGGATGTGTCAGGCTTTACACTAACTCAAACATACTGTGTTCAATCTGCACAAAACTTCACACTTTTGATAAGAGCCATGGCCTGAAGACATCTACGTGCCAATGTTTAGTTATAGACATAGCGCCACCTGCTGGCTACAGGAAATTACTTGTTTTACACTAGCTTAAACATGCAATGTTCAATCTTCACCAAACTTCATATGTTTGATAAAAGTTCTAGCCTGAAGACATCTATCTGAATGTCTTCAGGCTAGAAGACATCTGTTAATGTTCAGTTATGGACATGGCGCCACCAGCTGGCAGCAGGTTTGGTATATATAAATGACTTTGACATATTCCTCTATATTTACCTTTTTAAATGCATATTGCTCACCGTTCCCTGTCTTTCTAAAGCCACCTGTCGGCGGAGAGCCGGGTGCGAGGTTCCTTCCATCGCTGCTTGCAGCTTTAATTATTAGGGACCGAGCACCTATGGTGCGAGGACCCTATTGTATCTGTGTTGTTTATTATTAGGGCCCAAGCCAGAAAGGCGCAGGGCCCTATTGTTTTTGTTAGTATTCTTTTTTTTCTTTTTTCTTTTTTCGACTATACGGGCGTTTTTGGGGGGCTTAACATGGTCAAAAACTCCTGAAAATGTGCACACACATTGGAACCCACGGCAGTTAGGACGCCACTGAGGCTAGGACCCGGGCGTGGCACAGAGGCTCTACGGCGCCCCCTGGAATACCATCAGAAAATTTAAAGTGTAGCTCACACATACTTGCACGTATTCATATGAAACTCGGTACACATATAGATCTTATCGAGCTGAACAACTTTTGCGCTGCATGTCATGGGCTCCGCCCAACAGGAAGTCAGCTATTCAGGGCTATTTAAAAAGCACATGCTCTGGAATTTGAAATACTCCTCCCAGGATTTTCAACACACGAGCACCAAACTCAGTGAACGTGATCTCAAGACATTGGGGAATGCTAAATTGCGGAGGGATTTTTGATATCTCGAACGGTTTGCCCGTGGTGAGGCGATGAAGTTATGACGAAAATTGAGAGACAGAAAGTGTCTAATAAAGTCCACATACATTGTCTGATTTTGATCACACTTCAGTGGTTTGTTCGGTGTATGAATCCGATCGCATCAATGTGACAATTATGAGGCAAAGTTATAGCGCCACCAACTGGCAGCAGGAAGTGTGTCATTTTCAAAATGCTTTGAATTCACCATCTTACTTTAACCCAATTTGCTTCAAACTTCATCAGAATACTGTAAGAACACGGCCGATGTGAAATTGTGAAGGGAATATTGATATCTAAAATACTGTTGCCATGGCAACGTGTCAAACCTCAATATTCTTTGTTTGGTGATTTTGAGGCTATCCATTTTTGGGGGGCTGAACATGGTCAAAAACTCTTGAAAATTTGCACACACATTGGAACCCGCGGCAGTTAGGACGCCGCTGAGGCTGGGACCCGGGCGTGGCACAGAGGCTCTACGGCGCCCCCTGGAACACCATTAAAAACTTGATGTGTAGCTCACACATACTTGCACGTATTCATATGAAACTCGGTACACATATAGATCTCATCGAGCCGAACAACTTTTGCACTGCATGTCATGTGAGTGCCCAACAGGAAGTCGGCTATTCAGGGCTGTTTAAAAAGCACATGCTCTGGAATTTGAAATACTCCTCCCAGGATTTTCAACTGACGAGCACCAAACTCGGTGAACGTGATCTCAAGACATTGGGGATGCTAAATTGTGGTGGGATTTTTGATATCTCGAACGGTTTGGCCGTGGCGAGGCGATAAAGTTATGGCGAGAATTGAGAGACAGGAAGTGTCTAATAAAGTCCACATACATTGTCTGATTTTGATCACACTTCAGTGGTTTGTTCGGTGTATGAAGCCGATTGCATCGATGTGACAATTATGAGTCAAAGTTATAGCGCCACCAACTGGCAGCAGGAAGTGTGTCATTTTAAAAATGCTTTGAATTCACCATCTTACTTTTATCCAATTTGCTTCAAACTTCATCAGAATAATGTAAAAACACGGCTGATGTGAAACTGAGAAGGGAATATTGATATCTAAAATACTGTTGCCATGGCAACGTGTGAAATCTCAAGATTTTTTCTGGTGATTTTGAGGCACTTAAGATGTTTAGAATTTCATAAAACTCAACACACACATCAGTATTAATTATAGATAGACACTGGCAAAAGCTCATAAACGGGCGTGGAGGAGGCACTCTCTAGCGCCACCTTTTGTCAAAACTTGGGGGGTTCGTTTTAGCTACAGTCACCAAACTCAGTATATACATTGATCTAATCAAGCCGGACAACTTTCTAATTTACACTCATTAGCTACGACCAACAGGAAGCCGGCTATTTTTGTTTTAATATCAATTTCTGGAATAATCAATCTACAAATTAATTCATACTCCTCCAAGAAGAAACAAGTAGTTCACACCAAACTTTGTCAACATGATGCCAAGACACTGAAGATGCTAAATTGCGAAAGGCTTGTGGATAGCTTGAACGGTGTTGAAATAGTGGTTTATTAAAGTGAGGGTAAAAAAAGATAGCAGAAATGTTCTTATATCTTTAAAGTGCAGTTTACAAAAACTTCGAAACTTTTTATATGCAGGGAAAAAGTCATTCTGAGGAAGTATGGTTAGTTTTTATGACTTTACAAAACTCTATGGATGAGAGAAAATTAAAAAACTATCAGGCATTTAATCTCACTCTACTCTCTTCTATGAGTGTGTGTATATGTGTGTGTGTGTGTGTGTGCGTGCGTGCGTGCGTGCGTGTGTGTGTGTGTGTGTGTGTGTGTGTGTGTGCAGGGCCGGCCCTGTGTGTGTGTGTGAAGTGGAATGGAGGGGGCTGTCTTTTCAGTGTGACAGTGAGGAGGGTTGAGGGGAGAGAGAGAGAGAGAGAGAGAGATCTCACCAAATGGAAAAACACCCGATTGAGACCCTGCATCCATAACGCATGCAGGGCAGAATTAGGCAAATATCCTCTAATCACTAAGATACAAAAAAGGGCAATTAAATTCTGGAAACATCTGAAGCTCAGTGATCCCCGATCATACCATTATATCATGCCATGCCCTGCAATACCAAGAGATGAGCAAAGAAAGCAAGCCCTTCCTCCAGCTGATCCAGAGCTTCAGTCCTGATGCTTCACTAACATCTACTGATGCTCTGAATCACAACATCAGAACCAATCAGATAAATATGGCATCAAACGGGACACAAAATCTTACTACTATCAACAATATGACCAGGGATGACGAAGGTGAAACTTCAAAAGGATTTTCTCCTGATTTCATCCAGGTTTGTCATTTTTTAATTTACGCGATTTGGGTGAGTTTACAGGGGTTGAATACATTTCTCTGGTGGCACGTAACAATCAAAATTGTATAAATGACTAGAATACTTCTAATGAAAAGTATTAGTAAAATTATGTTAGTATGCCATTTGCTCACAGTATCAGATGGCTGGGGTAAGATACTCGGTTTACGAGGAGTGATAGCTGTAACATTGACAAGTGTATGTACTGTAAATTGTGCGTTGATGCAAGGATAACTGGAAAAGATGGATTTGTATTTTTTTGTGAAATAACAATGATTGTGGGTAATGCAGTATATCTAATGGGAATACTGTTGATTAAACATAAAAGGAAAGCAAATCTATGGGTAACTGTGGGGACAATTACGTTAAGTGTTTTTATTTTGGGATGTATATTGAGATGTGAAGATATCACACTTTTGGGGATAATTATTTTGCTTAATATATGGGATAAAATGCAAATTAAATTAAACCAATGTATGAGATGCTGTAAACGAATGGTGAATTTAAATTCAGTCAATCCCCTTTCTATCTGAATTACAGATGGAAATTCCTGGATTAGAAGCCATGACAGAAATGGTATTTGAGACTGAAACAAAACCTGGAAAAAAGGGAGGTGGCGGTAAAGGATACAAAAGTAGACAAGTATGTTGTGGGTGTATGAGTTCCACAAAAAAAGGTATATTTAAAAGTAATTAGCGGTCATAGATTTTGCGCAGTGTGCGTTCATGAACCGGGAAGAACGATAAAAAATGTTTTTAATCAAGATGTATTCGTATGGAATCAAGTTTATAGTATGAGCACGGAAAACAGAGTGATGGGAAATTGGGAATTAAAAGTAAACGGTTTTGCCGAAATTAAGCTAATGAAAAGTATTATGAGTTTACTCATAATGCCTTGGTGGTTGAAATTCTGCGTCTTTGGACGACAGAGTGAGCGGCATGGAGAACAATATGACCGCTCGACATTTATATTTCAATTGGCTGAACTGCTAGAAAAAACTGAAGTTGAAGTACAAAATAGCAGTGAGTTGGAAAATGAAGGGGAAATTGTGAGTACGGGGAAATTATGTTTAACATACATTATTGGTTCAAGTTATTTTACAGACGGATCCAGTAGTAATGCTGAGGACTGACGGCCAACTGGAGCCAGGGGCTCTCAGATGGTTTATAGAGTTGATTACCAATCAACCACAGACCGTAGCGAGAGTTTGGTTCTCCGCTGAAATGCTGAGACGTTATGTGAATAAAGATTGGATCAATGAATGTGTGTTGCATGATAACCAGAGGAAAGCAGACCCATTTCCAACAGGCAAATTTAAGGAATTTGTAGAAGTAACTTTAATTAAAAAAGCTAAAACGGTATTTGTGGTATACATTGAAAGAGAATATTTAAGTGATAGATATGGAGCCATGCGCATAGAATGCGAAGAAAATAGGATACCGATAGAAGAACATTATTCGAGGGAAATTGATTATGAAATGCCAAGAGAGGATGTCATGTCTGGTGGCCCTATTAGTGTGACATTTCCTAATCAGTTCCAACTAGGCAATCCGTAAAATGAACCCGGAAAGTTAGAGATTCATTTTGATGATCTTCTTGTAGAAAGCATCCAAAGAAAGTCGTACCGACAAGTCCAAAAGGGAAGGAAGGCGGAGCGACGTAGACGGGCAAAGAAGAGAGATGGACAATCAAAAGATCATCAACCAAATGAAGAGGATGGTTACATTAATCCGTAAACAAGAATCCAATCATAAGAAGGTGATGAAGTTATTAAAGGGAATGATTAACATGCATAATCATGCTTTGGGATTGCAGGTGTAGACAATGAATTGAATGATTTACAACTTCAATCTTCTGATATACATCTCTAAAAAATGTTAGTCAAGATTTATGATGATGTCTTATGATGTGTTTTAAACTGTTATCTTTTGCTTTTATAATGAGAAGAGATGTCGGTTGTTTTATGAGTTTTAGCTGTTGCTTAAGAGTGCAGAAAATGCTTTGCTGAAAGGGGTCAGATAAAGTACTGCATTTTGCAAGTTCCTTGCAGAATGGAATATTTTACTGAATAACCTATGTATTGGCTTACACTGAATACAAAGTGTTATATATGCGGTTTAACATGTGGGATTAGCTCAAGCTTGTTAGAAGAATCATGTAACCCTGTCTATATAGTATAAGGGAAGTAGAAGTATTTGTGGTATTTAGAGGGTGATGTTTTTCCTTTAATGTAGTGAACTTTTGATTGGGTCGAGTTTAGGTTTCTAGAACAAAGGTTACACGTCCGCCTATATAAGCAGAGGGAAGAAGGAAGGAAGCAGGCATGACGTGTTTTTACGATGATGCAAATGAGATGCAAAAGTTATAAAAGCTTTGTCTGGAGATGAAAACGAGTCCGTTCCTCGTGGTGAAGACTATTCGCTGTTGTGTTTTGTATTTGCTTATGAGTTAGTATTATTTTCAATAAAACGAAACCATTGCTATGGTGATTCGTAATCCTTTTATTAAAATAAGCCTCTGAGTAATTACTTTACAACAACCTTTTATCTGAACCTGAATACAATCCTGATCGAGTCCTAGTCGCACGAACCTGACTGAGTGAGCACGGACACCGTGACAGGGGTCCTGAACCTTCTAATCACCACCATCCGGACATCCTGTTTTATTGCTAGGGGATGGCTGAAATGGGATTTAGAGGTATTTATGGGTTCTGATCGGTATAAAAATACAACAAAGGGCATCTGCCTCACTCAGGATCTGTTGAACATGTGCATTGAACCCAGCGTAGGGTTACTCTGCAATTAAGTCATTTGAGGGGCTTTGAGCCCCGATGCTCACCTGTGTAGGTGATTCTGTCGCAGGCTGTGTTGAGACAGCATAGACAGCGAGGTGATTTCCATCTATTAGTTCTGACCGGCAGACACTTTCTCTTGGCACCGGCAGAATGGAAGTGATGGCAATGATTTCATTGGTTTTGTGAAAGTTACGGTGTTGTCAAATTCGTCTGACATTAGCTGTGCTGGTATAGGGCCTATGATAGGTACCATTAGTTCAAAGTCGTGTAACGACTGGCTGATGAGCCTTGAGCTTTTGGAACATGTCTTGGGTCATACAGTTGTTGAACAACACATACGCAGCACGAGATGGCACTTCAATGAGAGGTGTGGCTTCCAGGGTCAGTCCGAGTTTTGGGCAGGTCCTGGAAGCTTGGAAGAAGCCTATCTTACTGTTGAGAGTTTGGCCAGGTCGCATGTTGAGGCGGACGCTGACACTCTTGTTGCAGGCAGGTATTGTGGCTTCTTGCTCTGATCATAGCGCATGCATCTGGCATGGTTTGACCAGATTGGAGGTTCTTGAGGTTGACTGAAGTTGTCAGTTGGTGTGAAAGGGGAGCCCATATTATGTTGTTTACGGTATCAATGCAAGCATTGAGCCGGACCATGATATCCGCTTCAGGGTAGATGTCATGCAGCAGGTCTGGGACAACGAGGAAGTAGTGACTCAGATGTCTGTTGTTCCATCGTATGTCCAGAGCGTAGATGATTTTGGAGGTGGCCAATGTTGTCGACCAGGGACTGAGAGGGAAGCGGCTGTGCTTAGCGACATGTGGTAGACTCTGATGTCTTTACTTCAGTGTTCTGAATAGCTTCAGGGTGAAGGCTGAGTTCAAGCCCTGCCCACAGGGCTAGTGCCACGTCGGGCATTGATGTGCCTTGGACATCTATTGCAGTCATGATTTAAAGAGGGCCTGTGTTTGATTCAAGCTCTTGCAGTGAGAAGAGGAGAGGGTCCTAGTCCTTATCGTTTGTGCTTGGTCCAGATCCTGACTTTGATACTACATAATCAATCAGCGACTTAGGGGCGGTGTCTGTGACTCGACTCTGCGACTCGTTGGAGTCTTATAACTGACAGGGCAGAGGCTCACTGACTTATGTCCAAATCTTTAGGTGCTTCAAGTCTATTAGAGGTTTGAAGTGATTAAGCAGATCTTTCCCAACGAGGAGTGGATACATGTTGAGTGTTGAAACAAATACTGGAAGGACGAGGTCCATTGGTCCCACTGTTAGCTGAATTAGTCCGTTTATATCTTTCTTGGACTTTCTCGAGGAGTTCTGTAGACATTAGAGTAATGTCGGCTCCCGTATCGAGAAAGGCTTCGACTGTAAGGTGTTGTTCAATGATGATGTAGAGGTAAAACTTTCTTGCAATACCTTTTTCCAATGAGATCGCCTAGGAGTTGAGAGACTGGAGCTTGGGAGGAAATGGTTAGAATGTCAGGACTGATCTGGTGTTCTTCGGAGGAGTGGCAAATGACCAAGACAGCACTTTCAGGAACTTGAGGGATTTTGTCAGCAGGTGTTTGCTGGACGCTGCGGTGATTTGGAGCATTGGGTGTTGAGTTAGTGCTTAACGCTGTTGCTGGATGTTCAGGTGGGGTTTCGTGTCCATCTGAAGTTAGGGTGTTTACTGTTCTCTGAGAGTGAGGTGAAGGAGTGCTCTTCTTATTGGCTGATTGGGTCAGCTGGTTGCTGCCTTCTCGTCTGGCTTCTAGTCAGGCTGAATCTGGTTTCTCTTTCTTTTCCCACTTCCGATCCTCCTCTTTCGTTGGAAGAACTCTTTCATCATCATTTCCATCAGCTCTTGTGAGTCGAAATACGGTGGGGTCTTTTGTTCTTTTGTGGATTCAGTTTAAGCTCGGTCGGCTTGAAATATTTGTGCATTCTTTCATTGATTATTTTGGCTGATTGCTCCAGGGTGAGTTTGTTGTATTCCCTTGGAGTTTCCATTGAATTCCCATGAGCTTTTCCCTCTTGAGTTTCCAACCGAGCTTGGCTGGTTCCACGATCTCTCCCATTGACTCTCACGAAGCCTTGATTGGCTCCATGACTTCTCCCAGTGCCATCCAGGTGAGCGTTGATGTCCATGCGGTCCATCCCTGCAGTCGTAGGAGTGCTGTTTTCTTTGGCTGATTGGGTCAGCTGGTCGCTGCCTTCTCGTCTGGCTTCTAGTCAGGCTGAATCTGGTTTCTCTTTCTTTTCCCACTCTTTCATCGTCATTTCCATCAGCTCTTGTGAGTTTTTGTCGTTTTCCCTCGGAGTTTCCATTGAATTCCCATGAGCTTTTCCCTCTTGAGTTTCCAACCGAGCTTGGCTGGTTCCAAAATCTCTCCCATTGACTCTCAGGAAGGCCTTGAGTGGGGCTCTGTCACAAAACCATGAATAACACTAGACCGAAGTGAAAGAACCCTGACACTACCCCCCTCCCCAAAAGGGACGTCACAAGACAGAAACATGACAGCACAAGAACATGTCTACACAAAGACTGACACACAACAACAGACCATACAAGAACAATCAAAACACAGCGACAAAGAGGAGAGGGAGGGAGGGAAGCCAAGCCAGTGCCAGCAGGGAAGCTCAGCAAGTCCAGGGAGGGACGGGAGGGTTGAGCCAGGGAGACTCAGGCCGTCCAGGGATCCCGGCAGGGAGCCAGGGCGGGGCCGGGGGAATGGACCAGGAAGGATACGGCCAAAGAGGAACCCTGGAAAACAGCCAGGGTGGGACCGGGGGTACGAATCAGGGAGGCTCCGGCCTAAGAGGAAGCCTGGAGGATGGCCAAGGTGGGACCGGATGGACAGACCAGGCCGGCTCCAGTCCATCAGAAGGCCAGGGCGGAGCCAGCTGCTTGGCAGGCATCAAGGGTGGCCCCGGCAGGATAGGAAGCCTGGGTGGTGCTGGCAGAGAGATGAGCCTGGGTGGCGCCAGCAGGGCGAGGCGTTTGGGTGGTGCCGACAGGGCTAGGCGCTTGGGTGGCGCTGGCAGAGCGAGGGGTTTAGGTGGCGCCGGCAGGGCTAGGCGCTTGGGTGGCGCTGGCAGGGCTAGGCGATTGGGTGGCGCCGGCAGGGCGAGGGGTTTGGGTGGTGCCGGCAGGGCGAGGGGCTTGGGCGGCGCCAACAGGGTGAGGAGCTTGGTCAGCTCAGGGACGGCCTCCTGGCCAGCACTAGAACTAGGCTAGAACGGCCTCCAGGCCTTGAAGGGTGGAAGAAGCCTTCTTCTTCCTCCTCCTTCGTTTCCGAGAGCGCGATGCCGCAGCTTCTTCGGCCGCCACTGGGGGGCGCTACAGCTCCGTCGACCACAACTGGGGGTGCTGCAGCTTCATCAGCCGACACTGGGGGTGTTGCAGCTTCGTCGGCCGCCACCTGGGGCACTCCAGCCTTAATCGCTGCGGAACGAGCCAGGAACTCCACAAATTCCCCAAACGAGAAGTGATCCAGCCCCCTCGTCCTCCACCAGTTGAGGGGCTCATCAAAGGCACTGTTGAACAGATCCATCAGTGCCACATGGTTGAACCCCTACCCCTCTGCTGCGTCGCTGAACTCCTGGGCAAACATCCTTACGTTAATGCCCTGCTGACGGAAGGAGCTCAGGGCCTTGAACTGGAGGAAGCACTCGTAGAGGGGGCTAGACAGTGTGGAGGCTGGTGGTGGACGGTGCAAGCCCTTCCTCCTGCTGGGTCCTCTTCATGGTGGGTTCATTTTGTCAGGAGCGGGTAATGGATGAGAGCAAGGACTCAATTGCAGGAGGAAAACTGGCTTTTTATTAATAAATAATAAATAAAACAAACAAAAACGACAAGGCAGGACAGGAC
Organism: Gymnocypris eckloni scoliostomus; assembly: GCA_027564155.1. NCBI lineage: Eukaryota > Metazoa > Chordata > Actinopteri > Cypriniformes > Cyprinidae > Gymnocypris > Gymnocypris eckloni. The sequence goes on along the minus strand of CM050414.1, from coordinate 46,364,120 downwards.
ACAAGGCGTACGACGGCGAACCAAAATATGGCAACGAACCCACATGGAACTGCAAACACAAGGAGATTATAAAGGGAGCAAATGCGGAGGGTAACGAGGGAGAGCAGCTGGGGAAAATTAATCAATGAACAGGTAACAAGATGGGTGGGGTCAAGACAAATTGACATGAGAGCACATGGCACACAGAAAACTAGGACAGAATCCACGTGCTCACACAAAACAAAAACACAAGCACATGGCCAGCAAACAATTCACCAGCCATGTGCAAAACAAGACACGAACATGCAGCTAATGAGAAGACTCATAAGCCACGTGTTCACACAAGACATGACAACATGAAAGCACGCAGCAAATGAAATACACAAGCTGCGTGCCACACAGCACAAAATATAACACGAATGCACGCAGCCGATAAAAACACGAACTGAGTGCAACACAATGACAGAAAACAGAGCGCGAGTGTCCGAACCCCGACACAAAACCGAAACTCAAGACATGAGTGCCGGGATCCGAACATCACGCTCCAACACTTAACAAGGTACGCAGATGAGAGAGCGCACAGCTCGAGCACACTCGAAGCCACGCACTCACATGAAAACAGGACATGACGGGAGTATCATGGCTCTGTCACAAAACCATGAATAACACTAGACCGAAGTGACAGAACCCTGACAGCAATATGTAAACAAGAATTGTAATTAATTATTAAATGTAATTAGAATTTTCAAATTCGAAATTATGAAATTAAATTGCAGATTCTAAATTCCTAATTTCGGATCCCAAGCATAACAAGTTACTCATTCCTCCTTGTGTCATTAACATCATCAAACCAAATTAATCTGTGCCACCCTAATTACTTGTGAATGAGATAAAAAATATCTGACCCTCTTGATAATGATTAAGATCTTAATGTTGTTGTCAAATTATAAGGGCGCTTATGATTAATCAGTGACTATTGTTGCTACGTGGAAGCAGGAACTGAAATAATTGTATTAAATTAAATTAATTTCAAATTCCTAACAATAGCAACTTATCCACTAATGTCTTTAAAATCAGGAGAGCAGTTACAATTGAATTAATCACCGTATTATCAAGGTAATGAGGTGGTACCGAATTCATTTCTAATAAAAAAAACAACAACTAATAAACTAATACCCACTAAAAAAAAAAACTTAAAAGTTTATTAAAACATTTCGCTAGCCACTCTGATGATTAGTTATATTCATACATCCAGTTTATTAACATTGCATTTGTTATAGTCCTTTTAAATGGGAGAGGAGATAGAGAGAGAGAAGAATACTGAATAAGGGTGAAAAATAAAGAAATGCGGTAGCAAGAACTTTGAGTCAAAGTTCAAAAGTAACTGGTTCAGTCACTTACATTTCAAAACACACTGCATTCAACCCACAAAAAGCAACCACATGCTAACCACTAGCCTTCAGTGCTAATAGCCTTGCATAGACTTCAATGCAAGCTCCTTAGCTTCAGTTAGCTTAGCTTTGTGCTAATGCTATTTGTTTACAACAGCTCAAAATGGTGCTGGGACTGAGCCTGCACTAGCAAATGTTCCGGAAAGAGTCTCTGAAGACTTCCTTGTTGAGCTGTCACTGTGGTGACACACACCAGGATGTGAGTTATACAGTTTCAGCACAAAACCAACAAGCACTATTTAGATTCTTATCTTTTATAGCACTGACAATCTCACTCGTTTAGGATGAGATAAATTAATCTCCGGATAAATTATTATAAATTCTCGAGGCCTCAGTGGACCTTATGCTGATATTTGCCTGTTTAGACAACCAGCACACATAGAAAACAATTGCACTTGATCGATCTCATGATTCTCCCCACAGACTGCGTTTGGCCACTCCTTCTGTGAGCGCCAAGGGTCTTGTGCTCACTCGCGTGTATCAAAACGTGTCAGAGAATCATTAATTAGCTAAGTTAATGTTCTCAAGCCGGGAGATTTGATAACATAGATGAGTTTTGAAGTGGAACAAGCATCTTAACAAATCATACTATGAAGGCCTTAAAGAGAGAAATTAGGAATTCACTCATTTGTCTCTCATGCGCTTTTAGAGCGACTTAATTTTGTCTTAATAGACAAATATTAATTATTTACTGCACTTAATTTTCTTCTTAAAAACATCTTGCGTTGCAGTGTCTTTCATTCAAAACTCACCAGGTTGCCTGGTTCCTTTGCGACGTGATGACGCTGTTATGAAGCTTGTTTTATAAGTTCTTATGGCTTCAGGAGTTAAAGTTCTTCAGTGAGACCTTTAGTCGAAGTCTTTGAGTTCTTTAGGTCTGTCAGCCTGATGGTAAAGGCAGTGATTGAGCGCGATCAAATGACGAACCCGAATTTCCAGCGAGTGAGGGCAAAAAGCGCTAAGCTTAAGCTTGTGTCCATTTTAAATGTACTGATTTCAGTAAACCCACTACAGGCTTCTCCCAATCAGATTGTCCTTGTAGGGCGGAGCCCAGCCCATACTGATTCTTTTGGACATACCTAATCTAATCTGTGATCTTCCATGTGGAGAACTCTAGGAGTGTAATACTTATGTAAAGTGTTATCACATGCTACCCGTTTATAATATCACCAAATCGGTTGAACCACTGATTTTTTATTATGTTGACCCTTCGTATGAAACTAAACACTAGTTATAACTTTACAGGGAAACGTAATACGTCACAGGTTAAGAAAATACCATAGGTTCCACTACACAGCAAGCATATTAAAGACAAAGTACAACATTAATATATATATTGTCTCTTGAGTATATTGTTTTTATAGTAGCAGTAGTTACTGGTTGTCTTTTAGAAATCCTCTATGTAGGTTTTAATTTCTTTGTCTGCTCCAGGAGATTAACAAAAAACAAAACAGTTCCTATAGAATTCCAGAGGATGAAAGGGCTTTCCAGGGGTCAGGAAGTCATTTCCTGTGGAGATCTAGGGTGCGTTTGAGTCAACGTATAACTGTCCTTTTGTAGATTATGTTAGTGACTTATGCATTACTGTTCAGGAGATCCTGGAGTTTGTGGTCGCTGTCTTATCTCCAAATAATAAGTTGTTTGAGTCAAGATGGCGCCGAGGATGGCAGCCGTGTTGCGAGCTCCGGGAAAACTTTGCAGTTTTTCGTATGTTTTATTTGTTTTTTTTGTTGTTTTACGTGTTAGATGTTGTTAGTATAACTGTCTACGATAGAGACACGCTTTTGAACATTGGTTCCTCCGTCGCGCAACGCAAACCGGACTTTGAGTTTTTGAATGCCGGTGGACTGTTCACAGACACGGCATCAGAGCCCTTTGTGTGGGTTGCGAAATCGACACGCCGCCGCCGAAAAAGAGGAATAAGAGCTGGCGTTCTCGTCAGACTGAGACGCCGAGCTTTCCGACCTCCTCTTCCAACCATTTTACTGGCCAACGTTCAGTCACTGGATAACAAACTCTGTGAACTGCGTGCGCGCATCTCATACCAACGAGAAACAAGGCACTGCTGCGTTATTTGCCTCACAGAAACCTGGATGTCTGCAATGGTTCCAGACTCAGCCATCGAGCTCACGGGCTTCTCCGTGCACCGCTCGGATAGAACAAAGGAGCTCACAGGGAAAAGCAGAGGAGGGGGTGTTTGTTTCTATATCAACAACTCATGGTGTAATGAAAGGAACATACACTCTATTAAATCCTTCTGCTCCCCTGATCTGGAATTTCATACGCTTCTGTGTCGACCGTTCTGGCTACCGAGGGAATTTACAGCGATCATAATCACGGCTGTTTATATCCCCCCCCCAAGCCAACACAGACCAGGCACTCAATGAACTGTACAGGAATATAAGTGAGCAGGAAACCGCGCACCCAGATGCAGCTTTTATTATTACGGGGGACTTTAACAAAGCCAACTTCAGAACAATAGCTCCAAAATACTTTCAACACGTCACCATCAACACGCGTGGAGATCGTACACTCGACCATTGTTACTCCCCTTCCGGGACGATACAAGTCCCTCCCCGCCCACCTTCGGCAAATCGGATCACTCTTCCGTTCTGCTCCTGCCTGCTTATAGGCAGAAACTGAAACGTGAAGCACCCGCCCTCAGGACAGTTCATTGCTGGTCCGACCAATCGGACGCTATACTACAGGACTGTTTTGATCACATGGACTGGGACATGTTCCGGGCAGCGTCTGAAGACGACATAGAGGCGTATTCAGATACGGTCACGTGTTTCATCAGGAAGTGTATAGATGATGTAGTTCCGACCAAAACCATCCGCATCTACCCCAACCAAAAACCGTGGATTAACAGCGATGTTCGATCAGCCTTGTCAGCGCGGACATCTGCCTTTAAATCCGGAAACACTGACGATATGAAACAAGCCAGTTACGATCTCAGGAGATCCATCAAAGCAGCCAAACGAACATATAAAAACAAAGTTGAAGAACACTTCAACAACAATAACCCAAGAAGCATGTGGCAGGGCATCAACAACATCACAGGCTTTAAAGGAAATAAACCAGCTACTGTGAACATTGCCTCCTCTCTACCGGACGAGCTCAACACCTTTTATGCTCGGTTCGAGGCTGATAACACCGCACACATGGAGAGCACTGCCGCGGCTGCCGCAGAAGAGGTCAGTCCACTCACGCTTTCTGTCGCGGACGTAACCCGATCCTTTAAACGGGTGAACATCCGTAAAGCCGTAGGCCCAGATGGTATACCAGGCCGTGTGCTCAAAGCATGCGCTTTCCAGCTAGCTGGGGTTTTTACAGACATTTTCAATCTGTCCCTCTCTCTGTCTGTGGTTCCCTCGTGCTTCAAAAAATCCATCATTGTACCCATACCGAAGAAAAATAAAATCACATGCTTGCACGACTGGAGGCCCGTTGCTCTGACCCCCATCTTCAGCAAGTGTTTTGAGAAGCTCGTCAGAGACTACATCTGCTCTGTGCTGCCTGCTTCACTGGACCCACTACAATTTGCATACCGCAGTAACCGTTCCACAGACGATGCTATTGCCTTGACCCTGCACACTGCTCTCTCCCACCTGGAAAACAAGAACACCTATGTGAGGATGCTGTTCGTGGATTATAGTTCGGCATTTAACACCATAGTGCCTGCCACACTGGTTGCGAAGCTCCAGACTCTAGGACTGAACAGATCTCTGTGCAGCTGGATCCTGGACTTCCTGACAGGCAGATGTCAGGTGGTCAGAATGGGCAACAACACATCATCTCCCCTGATCCTCAACACTGGTGCACCGCAGGGCTGCGTCCTCAGCCCACTCCTGTACTCCCTGTACACACACGACTGTACAGCAACACACAGCTCGAATGTCATCGTCAAATTTGCTGATGACACAACGGTGATAGGCCTGATCACCGACAACGATGAGACGGCCTACAGAGAGGAGGTGAGTACCCTGACTAAATGGTGTCAGGAGAACCACCTCTCACTCAACATCGACAAGACCAAGGAGCTGGTGGTGGATTACAGGAGACAGAGCAGAGAACACACACCCATCACCATCGACAAGACACCTGTGGAGCGGGTGACCAGCTTTTAAGTTCCTCGGCTCACATCACCGAGGATCTCACATGGTCTGCTCACACAGATGCAGTGCTGAAGAAGGCACATCAGCGTCTCTTCTTCCTGAGACGGCTGAGGAAGTTTGGAACGAGCCCCAGAATCCTCAGGTCCTTCTACACCTGCACTGTGGAGAGCATCCTGACCGGCTGCATCACCGCCTGGTTTGGAAACAGCACCGCTGGCAACCGCAGGGTTTCTGCAAAGGGTCGTGCGAACTGCCCGCCACATTGTTGGAGGTGAGCTTCCCTCCCTCCAGGATATCTACACCAGGCGGTGTACAAGGAAAGCCCGGAGGATTATCAAAGACTCCAGCCACCCGTCCCACAGACTGCTCTCTCTGTTGCCCTCAGGGCGACGTTTCCGCAGCATCCGATCCCGCACTAGCCGACTGAGGGACAGCTTTTTCCCTCAGGCTATCAGGCTAATGAACAGTCAGAAATGACCCACCCTACAACACACTCCCACTCACACAACATGCCATGCACTGCACTTTAACACAGTTCAACTGGACTACACGCACACACTGCACTAACACAACCTATCTGCTATCACTGGACACCATACAATGCACATCCACGACACTGCATATGAATAATCTGTTGCACCTTTGCACATCTATCTGCTGCTCAACCAATCTGCTGTTAATTTATAATCTGTTGCACCTTCACATTATTACTATGTATAGACTACATTATGTATAGATAGTGTACATAATGTAGATGTGCCCATACGGTGTATAATGTGTCGCTGATAATTGAGTGTGTCTTTATAGTACACTGTGTACTGAGTATATGTATGTGTATTTTGCACATTGTCTTCTGTACAGTCTGTAAATATGTACTGTCCATATGTAAATTGTTGTTGTTTTTTTGCACTGTCTGTCCATATGTAAATTGTTTGTTGTTTTTTTGCACTGTCTGTCCATATGTAAATTGTTGTTTTTTTGCACTGTCTGTCCATATGTAAATTGTTTGTTGTTTTTTTTTGCACTGTCTGTCCATATGTAAATTGTTTGTTGTTTTTTTGCACTGTCTGTCCATATGTAAATTGTTGTTGTTGTTTTTTTGCACTGTCTGTCCATATGTAAATTGTTTGTTGTTTTTTTTGCACTGTCTGTCCATATGTAAATTGTTGTTGTTTTTTGTTTTTGTTTTTTGCACTGTCTGTCCATATGTAAATTGTTGTTGTTGTTTTTTTGCACTGTCTGTCCATATGTAAATTGTTGTTGTTGTTTTTTTTTGCACTGTCTGGAGCACGCTCATAAGAATTTCACTCACCAAGGCACTTGTGCTGTGGTGATGTGACAATAAAAGTGATTTGATTTGTGATTTGATTTGTTTATTTATGGCAAGTCAGTCAGGCGCAACTGATGAAATTCTGTTTCTAAGTGGATCAGGTGAGCAAGGCTCAGCTATTGGGTCGCTCAAGGATGTGGCTCTATAAATCTCTCCCTTCCTGTGTCTTTTTCAGAGATTAGCAAAGGGTGTCCACCAGACGGAGCGGTGTCATTATTGGAGTTGGTTGATTTTTATGACTCGCCCATGTCCAACAAAATAATCTTATCGTGTTTCTGTGATGTGTGAGAGTTCATGGTAATGTACGCCTGTCCACTCAAGTTCTACAGCTTCTAATATTCAAATCCATTAAACGATTGTTAGGCTGCATTAATTAGGTCAACCCGGAACTAGGAACACTTCCCATAAAACACGATGTCCTTGTTACATCATTAGAAGATTGACATATACGCTTAAATTAGTCTTTTCTTTCTTATTCCGAGGTCACCGTAGCCACCCGATCCGGCCCTTATCCAGCTCAGATGGTCACTGCAGTCAACAAATCCAGATCAGATGGTGGATCAGCACCTAGAGATGACCTCTACAGCTCTGAATGTCAGCGGAGACCAGGACACCTAGATGAGCCCCAGAGAACGGATCCCCAGTGAGGACCTCGTCACCTAGATAGCCATCGGGAAAAGAACACTGGAACCAGTGGAGCCCTTAAAATCTGACTTTGCTGTAGTTGGAACAAACTACTGGTTCGTCTGGCCAGAGGGAAACTGCCCCCGACTGAGCCTGATTTCTCCCAAGGTTATTTTCTCTGTTCTGTCACCGATGGGAGTTTTTGTTCCTTGCCATTGTAGCCTTTGGCTTGCTAAGTTGGGGACACTTAATTTCCAGCGATATCACCGACTTGATTGCACAGATACTATTTAAACTGAACTGAGCTGGACGATGACATCACTGAATTCAATAATGAAATGCCTTTAACTGAAAAATGTTAGTCTTGTCGTTTTACATTAGCAATACACTATTTTCCTATTTTGATATTGTGCAGTTGCTTTGACACAATTTGTATTGTTAAAAGCGCTATATAAATAAAGGTGAGTTGACTTGACTATAATATAGGAACCTTTAAAAACAGTAAGCAAATTAATATAGGCTAAAATATTTTATCAAGGTATAAACAAGGAAACATTGAGCTTGCCATGAAAACATTTTATTAGCACTTTATAACCTACAAGTGTGTGACGCATTGAGCAACGTAGGCTATAACTCATCTCTTTAAACAACAACAACAAAAACGGTTGTGCTTTAAAACATAAAATCAGCCACGTATGTTCGTATTTGTCCATCTCTAAAATATTGTAAGAGTAATACTGTAATACTGTTCAGCCTGAAGAACCCGGAGGTGCTGTCATTAAGAGTTTATTTGTAAACAATGACTTCATCTGAGTAAAAATTACCATGGTTACTAAACAGATAATAATTAAGAGAGGCCTATGATTCTAGAGTTAGCAAATAATATTTCTGTAATATGGCCAAATCAATTACAAAATTGTACACAAAGGAATGCGTATGCTCAGGTCTACATTAATAAGATTTGCCGTGTTATAAACCAATGGAATTGGGGGTGGATTTCGCCCCACCCCAATCATCTAGATTGCACTCTGGAGTACTTGGAAGTACTTGGCGGCTGTACTCTTTGCTGTTTCTCAATATGCGTTCTTCAGCGATCTTGCATGTTCTCGTTCTAAGTCATCATCAGGAGAGGAGAGACCTACCCACCCCCACCACATGATTTTGAAGCGCTTTGGATGAACAGTGTAATGCCATGTAGGCATGAAGACACACACGAGGATTAAAAAAAACAACACATTGTTAAAAACGTTTCATCCTTTCACTGCAAGTCATAAAATGCCAGCTAAAGAAACTGGCGACTCTCCGTCTGTTAAAAACCCCTCCCCTTTTCTTATCTCTGCAAGAATTGAGATGGTCACCAGATCTACACTACTAACTCTTGCACGAACTCAGAGCCCCTCCTTCTCCTCCCCGAGAAGCTCCAGCACGCGCCTTTTTCTCGTTGGGAGACAAAGACTCAAACCTGCATAGATGAGTTCCAAAAGGAAACTAGTGGCTATTGGAACAGTGTACTCAAAGAAACAATATATATAGAGATATAAATAGTAATGTTGTACTCTGTCTTTCATATGCTTGGTGTGATTTATTTAGAATGTAGTATGTGTTAATCTGTGCTTTAACCTGTATAGTGGAACCGATGCCATTTTTCTTAATCTATTACGGTTCCCGGTAAGGTTATACGTGTTTAGACTCATATAGACGGTTGCAAAAAATTATGAATCATTGATGTGACAGATTTGGTGTTATTATAAATGGGTGAACATGTGATAAGAGTTTAATACCTATGTAAAGTGTTATTTTTCGTCACATGGAAGATTCACTGTGGTATGCCCCAAAAGACATGGGCGGGGCTCCGCCCCACAAGAACAATCTGATTGGAAGAAGCCCAGTGGGCGTACTGAAATCTGTCTGTTTAAAACTGACCACCACAGCTGGAATCGCTCTCTCTTCTCTTCGCTCTTCAACGTGCTCGCACGCTGACGATCCGGAAGCTTCAGTCGCGCTGGACCCTCGCCTTAACATCGGGCTGAGGAAACTAGCTAAGCGAATTCAAGACTTCGTAAAAGCCGTAACACCTCAAAGCCAGCAGACCAACATCGCCTTCCATCTCAATAAAGAAACCAAAAACCGCCAATCGCGGGCTTCCCCAGTGACGTCACTCAGCAACGACAAAGCCGGAGATTCCCTCAGCAACGTTAAAGTTAAAGATTAATATCACTTTAATCAAAGCAATATTGAATCTTAAATAAATTATTCCCCGGAGCTGAAATAATAGCTTCATAGAATTATTACAACAGCAATACACAATAAAGAGCTATATAAATGCATCATTCATTAATTCATTAGAGTGTAGTAGTATAGCTTGTGTCAAATTTGATTGATGAGCGGTCATAAAAGGTCATCCCATAACTGGACACCTGTTAGTGTACAGCCCCCACCCTTCCGTCTAAGTTCCAAGGACACGCCTGAAATTGAAAGGTGACCGTGCCTTTTCAGTGGCTGCCCCACAGCTTTGGAACAATTTGCCATCTTATATAAGATCTGCTCCAACATACGCTGATTTTAAGTCTCTTCTTAAAACGTATTTATTTACTGTTGCATATGGTCTCAAGTAAGCACAGTGGTGCAATTGTAGTGTATTATCTGTTGTTGTGTTTTGTTTATTCTTGTATTTTGGTATATGTTTTATTTTTGTACAGCACTTTGGCCAACAGCTGTTGTTTTTAAACGTGCTTTATAAATAAATATGACTGACTGACTGACTGACTAAGTGCCCACGTGGTTATCCGGTCCGGGGGGTGGTGTGGAATGTTTTGTGAGACGTGTGTGTGTGTGTGTGTGGGACATTGAAATGTGCTTTTAAACATTAAACTGTGAAACTGTGTAAAATGGGGAGAAAGGGAAGTTTCTATTAAAGTTTTTCACACGCATACATATGAAGAAAATGGTATTGAATATACACGTAAAATAAGCAATGCCTATTTTTCCAGAAAGTGTTGTTTCTCTTCTAGCGTTGTTTAAAACAAAATTAGGTAAAAGGTAAAGTTTTGTTAAAAGTTAGAGAAAAAAAATCAAGACACGTTAGTTAAACAACTAAGATATGTCAAAATCTTGTGGTCTAACATTAAAAGTTAGATAATTTGAATTGTCTTATCTTACTGTGGTATAAAATAAATATCAAGCCGTTAAAAAGATACGTTTGTCAAAACCTTGTAACATTACAATTTAAAACTAGTTAGTTTGACAAAGAAAATGAAAAATCTAACTTTAAGAAGAAGTAAGAAAAGTTGTGAAAAGAAGGAAAAAAAGGTTCATACGTTTACCAGCGATCTAAAAAAGAAAGAAGACAATCTCAGAGGTATTTGTTAAAACACCGCTGTCAAAAGATAATCTATCACTAACTTCGCTGAATGGAGAGTTACAAAAACGGTGTCCGCCCAGATGTCCGAGCTCCAAGCTGTCAATATCAGAATGAGCTCACAAGCACAGCGGGGGCAGACCATGCCCAAAGACCGGCCCCCTAATGCCGGAGGAGGTACCAAAGGGGAGATTTAAAGGAATTAATTCATGTAGTGTTTTAAAACATTAGAACTAAGATTATTTTAATAAGTATTTTACATTTCTTAATTAATTAAACCATTGTGCTACTGTTGTTTAAAATAGTTTAGTAGAACATACATCAAGACATGTTAGTTAAACAACTAAAGATACAGATCAAAATCTAGGTTTTAGTCTAATTTTACAAATGAGAAAATAAATAAAAATGTATCAGATGCGTTCGTCATAATCCCGCATCATTACAAGTTAAAACTGGTTTGTTTTTGACAAAGTTAAATAACATTTCAAATAACCACGTATCGCCACCATCTAAAAATAAATAAAAATCAGATGTGTTAATTAAAAACATTAGATGGGGTTGTTAGTAGCTCTATATTTTACTTTTTAAACAAACACCTCTAAACAAAATTTGAAAGAATGAAAAAAAAATAAAAAAAAATGTCAATTTCACGAAACATTATAACCGTTAAAATGTATGGATATGTATATGCCTACAAATATTAAACAGGAACGAAAGCAAATGTTTTTGGGGGTCTCTGGATTTTCAGACGTGAGATTCGTTATCAGTTGAAACAGATGTGCCACCTTTTACAACATTAGACGAGCTGTAAATATCATGTTTCACGCAGCGTGACAATGCAACTGAAAGTTTGAACACGGTCGACATTCAACAGACTATCTCTGACGGAACCGCTCATTTGCAATTTAAAGAGATTTTGAGAGGGTCTGGCATTTTAGGTACTACTTCAGCGATCAAAGCACCTCCTGTTGCATCTATTTATGACACATGCCTGTGAGTTTTGGAGGGAAAGCGTGGAAGACTAACTATTGAACCTAGTTTATGTTGAATTTAAAAGTTAGGTAAAGTTTTAGAAAATAAAATACATTTACCAAGGGTGTCATGTTTACCATAAAGGTGAATGTGACTTCAAACTGACATAAGATGAGTCAGATAAAGAAGGTGATAACAACAGACTTAAATAAATTGAGAAATGTGTTTATTTTAATAAAATGTTCTGATGTAGGGTTTAATCATCACAGCATTAGAAATAGCTGCGAAAGCATTATATTCCTCAGAATCAGATGAATAAGAGCTGGGAAGCGCGCGTGAGATTCAACAGTTAGGAGAACGATTTGGATGTGACATCTGAACATGTAAATGTAAACACACATACACGAATGTTCAGATGTCACATCCAAATCGTTCTCCACAACTTGTTGAATTGTCTCACGCGCATTCCCAGCTCTTAATTTATTCATCTGATTCTGAGGAATTATATAATGCTTTTCAGCATATTCTATTTCTAATGCTGTCTTGATGTTATTAAACTGGTAATAAACGGAATGGCCACGCTTAACAGAGGCACGAGAAAACCACCTTTTTGATTAATCATCCGCTTTTTTCTTTCAACATTGATCTTTTTACTAGCAGCGTATTTGATTTCCTCTTTTCTCTTTTTTAATCTTCGGAACTGTGAGTTGTTTAGAGGTATGGTCCCGCAGAGGATGTTAAGAGCTATGTTGCATAAGGTTAGAATCAACTGATCTGATGCCGATTGCAAAATAACACTCTGCTGCTTTGGTGAAGCCTTATATAACAATTTTAAAAGAGGTAGGTTTTTACAAAGCCTATCGCTCATTTTTCTTATTTTTTCTGTACGTACACCACCTGATGATCTGAAAACAACCCTGATCTGAGACGAAAACGCTCCGGCGTTTTAGCTTTAAAGTCAATCAAAAGGAATCCAAAAGGCTGATTGGTCGTGTCCTGATAACATTCCATGAAATATTTAGTGTTGCCGGGAAAAATCTGACGTCCTAAAACCATTATTTGCATTGCGTCTCTCGGACTCTTGTACAAAATAATATATTGGTTGTTCAGCGTAATAATTCTATTGGTTTTCTATATTGTACTGTAGTGCAGTTATGGAGGCCCTTCATAATGCAGACATCAACTGTCTGCTCTGCCAGTAGTTAGCAATGGTATGCAATGTTTAATAAACAGCTGTTTTACTAAATTATTCTGAGGTGAAATTCAGTGCAGTCCCGTATCGTGAAATGTATTGCAGTGGGGATTTATTTAAGACTGCAAGGGAAGCTCGGCTTCCCCTATAATGCAAAAAAAATTATGGTCAAATATGTAATATTGTGTTAACATTTTATTGACTAAAAATGCGTTAGAACACGTTCATCTCAAATACGAGTTCGTTCAGAATCAGCTACATATAGCAGGTCCGACTCGATTTCCTTCTCATACGTTCCAGTAGCATTTCCCTGTTGAAGCCTAGCGTCTATTGACTTCAATAGGGCTGATTTGAACAGTTTTTTTCAGTGCTTCGAAAGTAGATGGTCATTAGGGTTGGGTATCGTTTGGGTTTTTTTCGATACCGGTGCCAAATCGATACTTTTAAAACGGTACCGGTGCCTAAACGGTGCCTGAACCGATACTTATAAAAAAATGTGTTTACCAATTAATAATTGGATTGGCCATTAGCACTAAACACATGGGCCTGGTTTCACAGACAGGGCTTAGATTAACCCTAGACTACACCTCTCTTTATCAAAAATTGGATTATTCACTTTTTCTAAATCTTCATCTTTCTCTCCTTCCCTTGCTAGCTTGTACTTATTTGAACAATGCCTGAGACTTGGTGTTTGCCTCTTCAAGATTAATCGCTTTATGTATTCCCCAATTGTAAGTCGCTTTAAAAGCATCTGCAAAATGACTAAATGTAAAAGTAAACCAGGATTAGATCATAGTTCAATTATGACATTTAAGTATTTTTTATAAACACGCTCAGAAAAATAAAAACATTACTGGTGTGCATCTTGAGACAAAACAAATGCAGTGATATATTTTAGGATCAGTCAGTGCAAGTTTATTTCAGTTAAAACAGCTATGAGTTACATTTTAGTCTAGCACTAGGTTCAAGCCTGGTCTGTGAAACCGGGGGTGATGTGTTTTTAATTCATACTGGACACTAGAGTGCGCCCTCGCACAGAAAACACACAGATCCAGTCACAGAAGTAGCAAACTCTTGATCGATGGATAAGTAAACAGAAGATATAAACGTTTTGAATGATAAAATAAATACAATAAACACACGAATACGACTATGTATAGTTTATCTGTGTTATTCAAGCCATCTCGGGTATTTTCATAATAATTAAGTATATTTATAATCCATTGCTAATCGATGTATTAGTAGCCCATGGAGTAGTAGTAGCTTAGCTAGTAACGTTAAATGGAAGGCTAGCTGCTGTTGCCGTCAGAGCAAGTGTAATCACTGCATTCATGCGCTCCTCAGATAGTCTCATTCCCTGAGTTGTGCTTTCAAGTCTGAATGTGAAAAACGCACACTCGGGTTACTATAAAGATTTGTTGGACGTGTATTATTAGAGCTTTTTGAATTGAGTTTTTGTGCATATTCTCAGTCGGGAAATTATTTTGCACGTGTGGTGCCGGTGATATGCTTCTTACGTCCGTTTCAGAGAAACAAAGGACAAATATTTCAACCGATCGCTCAGGCATTGCACTGAAATCTGCGTTCTGATTCGGTTCGGTACATACCGGTTCCATAGGTACCGGTGCCGTGTTGGTACCGGGTTTCGGTACCCAACCCTAATGGTCATTGGACAAATGCTGCGATTATGTCCCACCCACAGATGCTCAGCGTGTGAATGGAGGAGTGGGCTGGCCTGGACTCCTGGCTTCTGCGTGATGGTTGGAAGGTCTGGCGAAAGACTGCATCTCCTTTTGATTGACAGTGATTTTGTACAAGAAAAAGTCGCTGACGCTGAAGCTATTCGAGCTCAGTCCCATCGCGGATTTTGAAAGTGTAGTCGAAAGACAAACTGCTGCAACATATTTCTTGGTATTTGCTTTGCGAAATTGCTAAACATTTTCATCATACATTTCACAAAATTATACACCACATTCCTTGTTTCAGTTTAACCTAATTCCCACATTTCCTCCATCGAGTTTAATATATTTTTTAGATCGTTTGTTCATTCATTTATTCATTCAGTAGGCTAGAGCACTTTCTTGAAAAGGAACGTAGGGCAGAATTAACGTATAAATAAATTGACAATTTTTATGATGTTGGCCGAAAATGAGCTTCCCCTCTTTGAAAGCACAACAGCCGCCACTGATATATTGTATCGTGGCCTCTGTATGGTGATACGTATCGTATCGTGACTTTGCTGGCATTACACAGCACTAGTTCTATTGTGTTTTGTTGCGCCACGTCTCTCGCGCCTGCTGTAGACACGGTTAAAATGTTTGAACCCTGGTAATAAATGATAGCTATATTTACAGGTTTTCTGTTAATTTAACTGCATTTGTGATATAACATTTCAACTTTTAAAAGGTTTAATGTTGTCAAATTTAAGTCTAAAGCTAAGGCAAAAAAAAAACACTGAAATAATGCACACACAAAATTGTTATAATAATGCACACAAACTGTTATCTCCCCTCAATCCCAAAGAACATTTGAAAGATATTAGAACATCCTTTGTCACTAAGGAACTGATAGAGCTGTCCAAGGTCCATGTGGTTTCCTCTGGTCCCGTGAGTGTCAAAAATGGCTTCATGAAAGCCAGTGAACTTGCGGAGAGAGTCAGTTCTCTCCTCTGTCCAGTTGTCTAAAGGGACATCCTCTCTGTGACGAATCATAATTCTCTTCCATGTTAAAACTTTCACCCTGGGAAAAGGAAAAAATATATAAAAATAGGTAAAGGTATTTTGACTGGAATATTGAAGATATTGGAGTGTTTTGTAGCAGCCCCTTTTGACTAAAGCCAGGGCCGGCCCAGGCCAATTTGCTGCCCTTGGCAAGATTTTAACCGGTGTCCCTTTCCTCACATTAGTGAATATTAACTAACTTGAACTAACAATGAACAATACATTTGTAAATATTTATTAATTTTATTAGCGTTCGTTAATGACTAATTGACTATTAACCTTATTTTAAATTGTTTCCAGTGAAACTATAAAAATATAGATGCTGCCTAAGTCACTTTATAAATTAAACATTTAGTCTATAGGCTTTCTAGATAAGGCTAACATAGTTTGTTCACAAACTTTTAACCAATCTAGAGCCCTTAAATGCATAGGCTACCTCATGTCTTTAGCCAAACGGGAGATCTTTCACTACATTCTCCCTCCTTCATTTTTTAAAGTTAGACACCAACTTTCTTAGTAGGCTATTCCTCAATATATGCATTATAAATAATATAAAAAAAAAAATTCAGAAAACAGGATTTATTTTATAAGTGTATAGAGTTGCTAGAGACATGAGGTATGGTAATGTGTAAATATTTTTTTTTTCCTGGCAACTATATACATATCTGATGAACCTGTGTGCACTGCATCTTTATTCCTGTTTGATACACAATGACGATGTGATGTTTTACTCAAAATTACCTCAGGCATAAAACAAAAGAATATCATCAGCAAAAATGTAACTGGTTTGAATGGCTTCACTGCAGAGCAATTAATGTACGCAGTGAAATATAAATGTCACTGTTGTTTGATGGTGGATGTGATGAATAAGCAGTCAGTGATCAAAATATATATTTTTTAAGTTTTTGAAAATGATCGTTTTGAGAATATGGTAGAGATCGCAAATATGAGCCAGTGGAAGTGTGCTCTGACGATGACAGCTAAGGTAAAATCATCTGCTCAAATTGAACCCTTACAAGTTCCAAAGGTTAACGAAATATGCTTTATTTTATTCTTCTGTAATTGTCCTTAAAATATAAAGAGTTTTTTTTTGCTATTGCAGCAGTTAGAGATTCGCCCCTGCTGGATATGTACGGGTCTCTAAAGACACGAATATCATGATTGGCGAAAAATTCATGCATTTAAGGGCTAGTTTATTTGATCATCATTATTCATTACATCACATTACCGCTGTCTTTGTCCCGTTTTTCTTCTTCTCTTATTTTTCTTCCTCCCTGGGCACCAGTTTGGTCTTTTGGACAGAGTGATAATTTATAAGTGAACATCTTTTACAATCAGGTAACTAATGTATGTGAAAGTGCGCCTGCGCAGGGGAAGATCATGCTTCGAACTGAGGAGAGCAATAAAATAGTTGTTTTTGTGGGACGATCGCTTATTTTGTAAAATTATTAATTTATAGTATTGAAGTAGAATTGGTAAAAAAAAAAAGTCAAAATAACATTCTCTAATTTTGGCACCCCTATGAATCGGCGGCTCCCTTAGCATTTGCCTATTCCGCCTATGACTAGAGCAGTAGGGGCAGTTTTATCTAGTCAAACTCTGTGCATACTGTATATTGTTTCTCACCAAGCTGGACAACTTCCTTGTTATGATCACGTGGAAATCCATGACGTAAGGTGAGGTGGCAAATCTCGCGAGACTGATATCATCCGGGGCATGCATGCATACATACATACAGTGGGGCAAAAAAGTATTTAGTCAGCCACCAATTATGCAAGTTCTCCCACTTAAAAAGATGAGAGAGGCCTGTAATTTGCATCATAGGTATACCTCAACTATGAGAGACAACATAAGAAAAAAAATCCAGAAAATCACATTGTAGAATTTTTTAAGAATTTATTTGCAAATTATGGTGGAAAATAAGTATTTGGTCACCTACAAACAAGCAAGATTGCTGGCTCTCACAGACTTGTAACTTCTTTAAGAGGCTCCTCTGTCCTCCACTCGTTACCTGTATTAATGGCATCTGTTTGAACTCGTTATCAGCATAAAAGACACCTGTCCACAACCTCAAACAGTCACACTCTAAACTCCACTATGGCCAAGACCAAAGAGCTGTCAAAGGACACCAGAAACAAAATTGTAGACCTGCACCAGGCTGGGAAGACTGGATCTGCAATAGGTAAGCAGCTTGGTGTTAAGAAATCAACTGTGGGAGCAATTATTAGAAAATGGAAGACATACAAGACCACTGATAATCTCCCTCGTTCTGGGGCTCCACTAAGATCTCACCCTGGGGTCAAAATGATCACAAGAACTGTGAGCAAAAATCCCAGAACCACACGGGGACCTAGTGAATGACCTACAGAGAGCTGGGACCAAAGTAACAAAGGCTACCATCAGTAACACAGTGCGCCAGGGACTCAAATCCTGCAGTGCCAGACGTGTCCCCTGCTGCTTAAGCCAGTACATGTCCAGGCCCGTCTGAAGTTTGCTAGAGAGCATTTGGATGATCCAGAAGAGGATTGGGAGAATGTCATATGGTCAGATGAAACCAAAATAGAACTTTTTGGTAAAAACTCAACTTGTCGTGTTTGGAGGAGAAAGAATGCTGAGTTGCATCCAAAGAACACCATACCTACTGTGAAGCATGGGGGTGGAAACATCATGCTTTGGGGCTGTTTTTCTGCAAAGGGACCAGGACGACTGATCTGTGTAAAGGAAAGAATGAATGGGGCCATGTATCGTGAGATTTTGAGTGAAAACCTCCTTCCATCAGCAAGGGCATTGAAGATGAAACGTTGCTGGGTCTTTCAGCATGATAATGATCCCAAACACACCGCCCAGGCAACGAAGGAGTGGCTTCGTAAGAAGCATCTCAAGGTCCTGGAGTGGCCTAGCCAGTCTCTAGATCTCAACCCCATAGAAAATCTTTGGAGGGAGTTGAAAGTCCGTGTTGCCCAGCGACAGCCCCAAAACAACACTGCTCTAGAGGAGATCTGCATGGAGGAATGGGCCAAAATACCAGCAACAGTGTGTGAAAATCTTGTGAAGACTTACAGAAAACGTTTGACCTCTGTCATTGCCAACAAAGGGTATATAAATTATTGAGATGAAATTTTGTTATTGACCAAATACTTATTTTCCATCATAATTTGCAAATAAATTCTTTAAAAATCCTACAATGTGATTTTCTGGATTTGTTTTTCTTATTTTGTCTCTCATAGTTGAGGTATACCTATGATGAAAATTACAGGTCTCTCTCATCTTTTTAAGGGGGAGAACTTGCACAATTGGTGGCTGACTAAATACTTTTTTGCCCCACTGTATATACATATATACACACACACACACACACACACACACAGCAGGACTATAATACTACATACATTTTAAGAGGCCATTAATTATTATTTGTTTTCTCATGACATACCAAATAGTTTTTTCATGATCATGACTTAATTTTCCTGTGATCTTGACATAACAAAAGTTATAATAATAATGATTAATAATAATTAATTACATTTCTAGGCACTCAAAGCGCTTTACATTGTCAGCGGATGTCTCCACATCCACCATCAGTGTCCACCTGGATGATGCGATGGCAGCCATAGTGCGCCTGAACGCCCACCACACACCAGCTTACTGGTAAAGAGTAGACAAGAGTGATGAAGCCTATCAGTAGATATAGAACACTGTCTAATGCTTGATGGCTGCTCTGTCGGTTCTTCGTCATCAGTCAGGAACCTATGTGTGCTATTTGATAGCAATCTCTCCTTTGACAGCCAAGTGTCTAGCATTTGTAAAACAATTTTTTCATCTTAAAAATATATCTAAACTGAGACCAATGTCAAATGCAGAAATGTTAATTCATGCGTTTATGACCTCAAGGTTAGATTATTGTAATGCTTTATTTTGTGGTTGTTCTGCACGCTTAATAAACAAACTACAGATGGTTCAAAATGCAGCAGGGAGAGTTCTTACTAGAACCAGGAAGTATGAACACAGCCCGGTTCTGTCAACACTTTAGATTTAAAACTAAAATAGCCAGTAGGTGGCTGTAAGTCAACATCTTAATGAACGAGGCGTCACGTCATTCATTAATTCAGTAAGAAAGCAAAAGGCTGTAGTTATGAATGAATTATTAAACACTGACCCTCCGAATCGTTCAAAGCAGTAGATTCCTTCACTAACGAAACAGCTGTTGCTTGGAAACGCACACCAGTTCTGGTGCAGATTTCTTTGGAACTGTTATTTAATTATAAAATATAACAAACAACTTTGACAATATTGTTTTTAAAATGTAGGCTACATTTAAAATGTAAAATGTTCACTTAATGTTATTGAAAATCAATGTCACATTTGCAATCGTTTGGATATTCAGGGAAAATTGCATTCTTGCTCGTATTTTGAACATGAAACAATATTTATCACAGGGTGTGTCTGTATCAATGAGGGTTTCTTAAAACCCTTTATTGAGGGTTTATTGTGTGGAGACCTGCTGAAATCACGTTGTCTCGTACTGTATCACATCCCTTGTCAGTGTCAGGCGCTTGCTTGGCCATTTATTGTGATTAACAGGAAATTGTGTTCAGCTGAATTGGAGTAGTATTTTGTTAGATGGGTATAAAAAACTTAGTTTACCGCAGCAGCCGTCGCGGCAGCGGTCGCGACAGCCCTCCTCATAA
The DNA here is from genome assembly GCA_027564155.1 of Gymnocypris eckloni scoliostomus. Lineage (NCBI taxonomy): Eukaryota > Metazoa > Chordata > Actinopteri > Cypriniformes > Cyprinidae > Gymnocypris > Gymnocypris eckloni. The sequence goes on along the minus strand of CM050414.1, from coordinate 46,343,688 downwards.
GAAGACAGAAGAGCGTAAAGACCATCGACTCTACCGTGCGACTACACCGGACAGGGACACCGGCAAGGGATATAAGTATCGCTTTTTATTTATCTTCTTTCTTACTGCTTGTTTCACTTATGTTTTAGTTTTTATAACCAATTCTTACTATGTGTAAGTAAGTTGTTGTTTTTTAGCATGTGTGTTTGGCAGTGTTCTTTTTTTAGGATTACTGATAAACTACTTCTGTTTGATTTGTTATCTATTTTAATTTGAGATAAATTATGTATGAATTTAATATGTCTTTATAGGTATTTTCTTTAGTTTTAATAAATTGTTAAATTTGTATTTATTTTAGTAGCGTTACTTCAACATACTACATGGAAATGAAATAACATCTATATATATATATGGGTGTTTGGCTTAGTGTCATGTTAGAATCATTTTTATACTCATACCTTTTGTTATTTTAATATTTTGAAATGTTTTTAGCTTTATTTTTTGTTTTCATTTAAATGTTTAGTTTTGAAATGTTGCTTTATGCATTTGTCATTTTATTTAATTTATCCATTTTATTAAATGTGTATATATAGTATTTATAGACTTTTAACTTATAGTTTTAGTTACTTTTCCTTATTTGTAAGTCGCTATGGATAAAAGTGTCTGCTAAATGACTAAAAAGTAAAGTAAAAGTAAAACGATCTCAATGATCAATATTTGTACTTCATGCTATTAAGTGCTACAAATCTAAAGATACAATGAACAACAGCGTGATTTGCTAAAGCAGCATATTTAGCGGGCATCCTATTTTATGCATGCCGCTTCCACAGCATCCACACAATGCTGTAAGTTCAGACCGCAAAATATGAGGTAATTTGATGTCATTGGACTGTTTATGGCACTCCCATTTTCCTGTTTTTATACTAGACACAGCATTTTGCTTGTAAGAAACAAATGCTCGGTTTTAATGTCACTTTAAGTCGGTGTAGAATTAATTGCCTCTGGCTTGCTTAGTTGGGGACACTTAATTTCTAGCGATATCATCCACTTGATTGCACAGATACTATGTAAACTGAACTGAGCTGGACAATGACTGAATTCAATAATGAAATGCCTTTAAATGGAAATCGAGTGTTTAATCTGGTCATTTTACATTATTGACACACTGTATTCCTATTTTGATATTGGAAAGTTGAATTGACAATCTGTATTGTTAAAAGCGCTGTATAAATAAAGGTGACTTGACTATTCAGAAGACAAAAGTAATTCAAAATAAACCATCATACATCATCGAACATCATTTTGTAACACAGATTTTAAAATATACTTTGAAACCCTTTCTTATATGAGATCACAAAATAAGAAACTCATAAAAACAATAAAACTAATTAAAGCTTTAAAAATTAATGCAACTGCCCTAATATTCTCCTGGTGTTTATTTATTTATATATATATATATAAATAAAATTTCATTTTATTATAGTTTTTTATATTTATGTTCATTTTATGTTTTGTTGTTTTTATTCTGTCTTACTATAGAACATTGCCTTATATCTGCTTTTTTCTTTTTGTCTTTGTTTTTGACTCCTCCTGTGTCATATTCTTCATGCAATTTGTTTGAGCTGCACCCTCTATTGTACAGATGTGAATTTACATTTATTTAAGCCTGAAGCTAATTAATTTCAAATTTGTTGGGAAAGGCTTTTACATTTGCAAAAACATTTTTTAAATAAAAACAAACAAGTAAGCCATGCCATTTAAAAAGTAACTAAAATATAACCTAACATTTATTTCCATAAAAAGTAACTTTCCTCAACAGTGATACTGCTTAGTGCACCTTTAAATGCTAGATCTGTTACATTAATAGTTTTGTCTTTTAGAAGTTTTCATAAACCATTTGACAAAACTTTGAGTGGTATGTGCTCAAATGGATGTGGTGTGGTTCTGTGCGTTTACACAGTGATACATATGTTTAACTGTGGCACTGTGACTTACGGAGTAAAGGCCTTTGAAGGCATTTCACAAGAGAATAAGTGTGAACATGATTTAGTTTTATATTTTTTTTACATACCTGGCCCAGAACTCATTGCAAGCAGACTGTAGACCCTCCACACACACAATACCAGGCTTTCCTGGCATACTAAACCCAGATAGGTTCAGCTCCCTTGCCCATTCCAGAATGTTCTTCCTCTTGATCTTATTATAGATGTGATGGCTATAGATCCAAAGTCTAGTGAAAATCTCTTTTGACTGCATCAAAAATTCTTCCTTCTTGCGATCGCTGACAGGAACACTTTTTGTGATATATGTTTGTGCATTGTCATTGATCCACTGCACAGCAGAAAGAATACACACATCACCACTGCAGTTTTCAGAAAGGTAGGTGTTGAGGTCAGAGTGAAGCATCATCTGCTGTGATCTAGTGAGCACTGAACATCTGAAAAGGGCATACAAATTTTATCCTAATGGCAATTCAGATATAATGTATAGCACTTTATTTGATCCCTTTTGAATCTTTTAGGACTGGTATTAAATTGTCAGAAAGTGTCAGGGGTGAACTAGGATAGACTAGGGATTGGCCTTTGTACCCCAATGTGCGGTGACACCACAATATAAATATTCAAATATCTGCTTAGCTAAAAATACAATTAATTTTAGTCATTTAGCAGACACTTTTATCCAAAGGAACTTACAATTGACAATATAAACAATCAAAACCAACAAAAGAGCAGTAATATGCAATAATTAATTTCTGAACTTATTTGTTTTGTTGTCTTTTGTATGTATGGATTACTTGGGTTGTTACCGTCATCTGGTGAAAATTGAATGTCAACAGCACTTTAAGAAATATATTTACTGGGAAAAATGGTGATGTGTTCAACATTTATTTTACTCACTCTCAGTGGTGTGTGGAGGTGTTTTAAAATGAAGAGGCAGTTATATATGTAAGGGATAATCAACGGCTTGCCATGCATTAAATTATTTTACCTTTAATGCAAGACGTGGAGGCAAAGAAAATAGAATGTATGAAATCATTTTCTTTTGACAGACTAAAAACTTTAGATTGATTAAAACAACTGAGGTCATGCATTTCTCTTGAATATGTATACAGTAACCCGCGAGTACATAGAAGATTATTGTATAAATACATAACCTTGTAAATGAATCATATTAATCAATAATAAAACACTTAATTTATATACCATATCTGGCTTTCTCGTCAAAACGTAATAACGTTTGTAAGTTAGAATGCTTATTTATAGTTTGTAGTGAAATCACATCTTTAAGCGAAAACATTTTTCTTTCAAACTATCTCAAGCACGCACACAGCTTTCACAGACACCCCCACAAACTGCCAACAACATCCTTGAGTTTGTTTTATCATTTAACTGTACCCGAGACCCTAATGGAATTATTTTACGCAGTGTTGGGGAAACTTACTTTGGAAATGTAAAGTATAAAGTAAGTAAAATGTATAATTTTTGTTGTAGATTACAAGTTACCCTATATAAAATCTAATAAGTAATGTAACTATTTCAATTACTTTAAAAAAGTAATGTAGCTGATTACATTTTTATTACTTTTCTAAATAGGTAATGTTCAGTGTTGGGAAGGTTACTTTGGAAATGTAATAGGTTACAAGTTACCCGACTTAAAATGTAATAAGTAGCGTAACTTTTCAATTACTTTATAAAAGTAACTGATTACATTTGATTACTTTTTGATAATGTTTCTAAATTTCACATTTTTTCAACTGTTAATCATTTTCAAACATGTAAAGCAGGCAGGGTTAAACTTACAGTAGTGTTTAACACTAATTACTGTCATACTTTCGAAAGCCTCCATCACTTTAATTAAGATGATAATATTTTAATTTTAAAGGAGACATTGGATGCAAAATATCTTAATTTGCATATAAATGTGTCTTTGCAGTGTGTGGACACAACCACCCTACAATGGTAAAAGTGCACTCCTTTTTTAATCCCCAAATGCCTAAACAGTCTAAATTATCAAGCCATTTTGATTTTGTAGTGAATAAGCAGCGCTCTCTGGCTATTGTTAGATTGCCCACTCCCGTTCAAATTACATTACAATTACCGACCGCTACTGTGTTTTATTCGGTAATTTAAATCGCAAGAAATCTGGTGGGGTCCCGCGGAATGCAGACCTCTAGGTTCCTCCTGCACCTTGCAAAAAAAGTGCGGTGATGACCTCAACACTGCGGTCGGCATGTCATTACCGTGGTGAAGCAGCAATGCGGTTATCGTCACAGCCCTAGCTGCAGTTTTAGGCTCACTTTAAGTGACTGCTTTGTTTTCATTTATAAGGATTTTTGTATTTTATTTTTTTACAGAAAATTATTCATTTTCTGATCATTGTTGAGCTGCTGGTTTAGGCTGACTTAAGTGACTGCATAATTAAGAATTAAATTATTTATTTTAATTATTGTTTACTGTTCCAAAATGTTGGTGTGGCTTGTTGTTGATGCTTCTTAAAAATAAAATATATTGTGTTAATAAGTTGATAAGTTGTTGTTTACTACCCAGACATTTAAAAATAACATATTTTAGACCTGTAATGGCAATACCGTGATACTGTGATATTTGTATCTGAGGTTATCATACCGGAAAATTCTCATATCGGCCCATGCCTACAACAAATATATAGATTATGAAATCCATATGCACTGCCTCAATGTTTTCGCTGCTTGCTTGATCAGCCATTTGACAAAAGCAAATTATTTCAGAGACAGAGAAAAAGTCATATTATAATATTTTTGCTGTTTAGTTACATGACGAATCCATCATGGCATAGAAAATTAATCGTAGATGGAGGTTTTAATTGCAGGTTAGAATTCTAATCCTCTATTTTTTTATCTAAATTTCTCAAATTTAGTGGTGCATCACAACCCGATTTAAAATAAAACCCTGATAAACAAATCCTTGATTAGCTCTAAACTTTGTTTAATTTAATCCTGGTTGGTGCAACCCACCCAATATCTCTGTTTGCATTGAACTTTCAGAGTCGTAACCTTGCAGATATTGTTTATGCTCACAGCAACTAAACACTAACTAAACTAAAAAAGTGAAATCGCAAATCAACCACCCCTTTAAATACCTGATAGCAATATCTGGCAACACTTTTGGGTAGTCAGCTGGGTAGGTGCACAGCAATGTAATGTTAACCTATGATGAAAGAAAAGACAACAAAATTAAATGACGAGGAACAAATTATGTTTTAAGGTATTTTAATGTATTTCACATACGTACAGCAGGGTTCTCCATCTTCAGCTTGATGCTGAATTGGGGTCTAATGCTGGGGGGATTATGAGCTGTTCCCTCCACATAAGCTCTGAGCTCTGCATGTGAAAGCTCATCCACTAGTAACTCTTCTTCACTCGGAAACATACTTAATAGCAGCTCCATCTCTGCAAATTGGGCATCTGCTTTCTCTGAGCATGTCATATTCTGAGCATTTGTGTATCAAACTCAAATCCAGTGTGCTTGTGGAATGCTAGTTCAAACATTTCTGCCAAGACAAAAAAAAAAAAAATGAATTAGTGCATGCAATGGATGTAAGCATAAGTCATAATTTTCCTGGGAGGTCACACCGTAGGAAGCTGGGTGTTACTATACACGCTTTACTTGAACCATGGCTACGGATGGTGATCAACGAGATTAGCCTAGGGCAGTCAATACGGAGTTGAAAAGGAACACATCAAGTTGGACACTCTCTGCTCCCAGTAGTGTGTTGTTTGCATACTCTATCACAGATGAAGTGAATTAAATGCAATATTTGTCAAATACTCAGACGTTTCAGAAATGTTTTCATGAGCAACAGAAACACTTTTTATACTGCTTAATACAGCACCATCTGTTCAACATAAACATTATATTTAAATACCAATAAAGTGGGGGTAAATATGCTTTGATCAGTGTTTTATTAAAACGTGGCTCAATATAACATTGTGACTACGGCAAAAAATATTTTACTGTTCGAAAACACATTTGTGAGCATGTGGAATTGAGGATGTTAGAAGTCAAGTCAAGTCACCTTTATTCATATAGCGCTTTTAACCATACACATTTTTTCAAAGCAACTGCACAATATCAAAATAGGAAAATAGTGAATCACTAATGTAAAATGACAAGATTAAATGATTTTTCAGTTAAAGGCATTTCATTATTGAATTCAGTAATGTCATCATCCAGCTCAGTTCAGCTTCAATAGTATCTATGCAATCAAGTTGGTGATATCGCTGAAAATTAAGTGTCCCAACTAAGCAAGCCAGAGGCGACAACGGCAAGGAACAAAAACTCCATCGGTGACAGAACGGGAAGAAACCAGGCTCAGTCGGGGTGCCAGTTCCGCTCTGGCCAGACAAACCAGTAGTTTGTTCCAACTGCAGCAAAGTCAGATTGTAAGGGCTCCACTGGTCTTTTCCCGATGGCTGTCTAGGTGACGAGTTCCTCACTGGGGATCTGTCTCTGGGGCTCATCTAGGTGTCCTGGTCTCCGCTGATGTTCAGAGCTGTAGAGCTTAGACCATGTACAGTTGGGGACACTTCAATTCCAGCGATATCGTCGACTTGATTGCACAGATACTATTTAAACTGAACTGGAAGATGCCATCACTAAATTCAATAATGGAATGCCTTTAACTGAAAAATGAGCATTTAATATTGTCATTTTTTTACATTAGTGATACACTATTTTCCTATTTTGATATTGTGCCGTTGCTTTGACACAATTTGTATGGTTAAAAGCGCTATATAAATAAAGGTGACTTGACTTTGTTTCTAGGTAAGTGTCAACCCCTAATTGACATGAGGAAAAAGTCATTGAAAATCATTAAGCGTACAGTGTACCCCCTCTTTGCTACAGAGGAAGCATTCAGAAAGAGAAGAGAGAAAGTGAGAAGGCACTGAACAGATGTTGGTGAGACTTTATTTCTGGAAATACATTAAAGGTCACTCACATACAGCCACAAATGTACAGGTGAATCTCAAAAAATTAAATGTTGTGGTAAAGTTCATTTATTTCAGTAATTCAACTCAAATTGTGAAACTCATGTATTAAATAAATTAAATGCACACAGCCTGAAGTAGTTTAAGTCTTTGGTTCTTTTAATTATGAAGATTTTGGTTCACAAAAAAAAAAAAAATTCACTATCTCATCAAATTAGAATACTTTATAAGACCAATAAAAAACAATTTTAGTGAATTGTTGGCTTTCTGGAAAGTATGTTTATTTACACAATACTTGGTAGGAGCTCATTTTGCTTTAATTACTGCCTCAATTCGGCGTAGCATGGAGGTGATCAGTTTGTGGCACTGCTGAGGTGGTATGGAAGCCCAGGTCTCTTGTTTCTCATTTTCTTCTTGACAATACCCCATAGATTCTCTATGGGGTTCAGGTCTGGTGAGTTTGCTGGCCAGTCAAGCACACCAAAACCATAGTCATTTAACCAACTTTTGGTGCTTTTGGCAGTGTGGGCAGGTTCCAAATCCTGCTGGAAAAAGATATCAGCATCTTTAAAAAGCTGGTCAGCAGAAGGAAGCATGAAGTGCTCCAAAATGTCTTGGTAAACGGTTGCAGTGACCTTGGTTTTCAAAAAACACAATGGACCAACACCAGCAGATGACATTGCACCCCAAATCATCACAGACTGTGGAAACTTAACACTGAACTTCAAGCAACTTGGGCTATGAGCTTCTCCACCCTTCCTGCAGACTCTTGGACCTTGGTTTCCAAATTAAATAAACAAAACTTGCTCTCATCTGAAAAGAGGACTTTGGACCACTGGGCAACATTCCAGTTCTTCTCCTTAGCCCAGGTAAGACGCCTCTGATGACAACTGTAGCCAAATTCCTTGACACGTCTGTGTGTGGTGGCTCTTGATGCCTTGACCCCAGCCTCAGTCCATTCCTTGTGAAGTTCACCCAAAATGTTGACAATCCTCATAAGGCTGCGGTTCTCACTGTTGGTTGTGCATATTTTTCTTCCACACTTTTTCCTTCCACAACTTTCTGTTAACGTGGTTGGATACAGCACTCTGTGAACAGCTAGCTTCTTTGGCAATTAATGTTTGCGGTTTACCCTCCTTGTGAAGGGTGTCAGTGATTGTCTTCTGGACAACTGTCAGATCAGCAGTCTTCCCCATGATTGTGTAGCCTAGTGAACCAAACTGAGAGACCCTTTTTGAAGGGTCAAATTAGAATATGGTGACATATGCCAATCAGCTAATCAACTCAAAAATGCAGGTGTTTTGAGTTGATTGGCATATGTCACCATATTCTAATTTGTTGAGCCAAAATCATCACAATTAAAAGAACCAAAGACTTAAACTACTTCAGTCTGTGTGCATTGAATTTATTTAATACACGAGTTTCACAATTGGAGTTGAATTACTTAAATGAAAATTTCCACGACATTCTAATTTATTGAGATGTAAACCTTATTTTAGATTGTATTTAAATTAGATTAATATTTCCAGCTACTTGTAGGCCTACAGTCTTGTATGTTTCACACTAAATTGTTATGCAGCCTGAATCATAATCAAACCATGCAGGGCCGGTTCTAGTCATGTAGAGGCCCCAGGCAAAAAGTCATGTTGGAGGCCCAATAAAAAGCACTTGAAACAAATGTGATTCCTAACCTTTTCATGTAAATTTCATTTTAAATTTGTATTTTTTACTTCGTAACTGCCAAAAGTTTGGACATTACTATTTTTAATGTTTCTAAAAGAAGTGACTTAAGATCATCAATTCTCTATTTATTTGATCAGAAATAACTATATTTTAAAACTTTAAATAATGGTGTTTTATTTTTACCATATTTTAATTCATAGCTGAATTTTCAGCACAGAATATAGCATACACAATATACAATACGGACAGTTATTTGTGAGGTCTGACATGTGCAAATTTGAAATGAAAAAATAAATGTATATGATGCATAAATAATTGTATAATAGTGTTGTGTGTAGGGCTGTGACGCTAACCGCATTACAGCTTCACTGTGGTAATGAGATGCCGACCGCGGTGTTGAGGTCATCACCGCACTTTTTTGCAAGGTATTTGCAAGAGGAAGTTAGAGGTCTGCATTCCGCGGGACCTGACCAGATTTCTTGCGACGCGGGATTAAATTCCCAAATAAAACACGGTAGCGGTAGGTAACTCTGGTGTAAATTGAATGGGAGCGGGCGGTCTAACAACATCCCGTTCCCGATGTCCTTTAAGAACAGCATATCTGCGCTTTACTCCCTCTCATCTCTCACGCACTGCAGGCACGGACCAGTGCTTCTGTGTCATGTATTTTATTGCTCACAGAACAGGCAGGCTGTCATTGAGCAGGGCCGTGCATATAGGCAAACAAGGCAGCACAGTCAGGGCAAAAGGACAGATATTTTTAGTTTATATTTTGGGCGTTCGTTATCACCCCTTAGTTATTCTACATATAAATTAACTTTGCTTCATAGTGTAACGTATATCGGCAGGAATTCAACTGGCTCTACACGTCACCAGAAGGGGGGGGCAGCTAACGTCTCAACAACCCTCTAAAGCCCCCCTCCGCCTCAGCGCAAAAGCGCGCGTTTTCCTTCTATTACGAACAAAGGAATGCGATGGGAACGTTTCTCAAAGACATTCGTTCATTTCATGACTTTCAAAACATCTACACAAAGAAATATATGGATATTAATGTGTACTCTTTCCCTCATAGGCTTGATGTGATGATTTCGAATGTGAATTATTTCGGACAATGTGGGTAATTTTAATCATGCTTTAAACGGCATAAACTGTAATGTGTGTGTGCCCGGTAAATGCGATGTTTAGTCTCTAAATGAAGCTGGCGTCGTAAGCCATAAGTTGGTGTGCATGACCGTTAAGCTTTAGCATCATGTGTGACTAAACAGGCATATAAAATCTGTAAGTTTGTATCTTCCACGGAATGACTGGAATGTCGGACCACGTAAATTCCACCCCCAGAAAGCCTGGACATGGGGGCTCCCATACGGACAATCGGATTCGACAAGCCGCGGGCAGGGCCAAGTTGGACTGTTTAAAACAACGCGCCAGTCGCAAAACGCTCTCTCCTCTTCTGACTCTCTGACTCTCTTGAACATGGCTTGAACATCTCTGAAACTTCTCGAAGCTGCGCCCTCCAACGCGCGCCGATCCGCTGGACTCTCACCTTGAAAACCAACCATTTATGAAGTCTAGGACCGTGCCAATGCCGTAACACCACGGAGCAACGACTGCAGAGCAGAGCAGAGCTTTCCCGGTGACGTCACGCAGCAGAGGTTCCCCGAAGGAGCACGAACCGACCATGTGACACCCGAAACAAAGAACTGAACTCACGCGGGAAAACGAAACCAAAAAGCAACCACCTGCTTAAAACCACGAAAGCAAGTATCATCTCTATTTCTGATTGAACTGGTAAATATGATCTGAATGCAGTAACAAAGCATACGTATTTGTTCGTGATCTTTGCTGGTTGGTTAAGTTACGAAACAGGAAATAATGTTATTATTTCAACCTTAACCTCAAAACTCTCATATGTGTGTGTATGTCTGTGCTTTTATTAGGTAATCCATTTATGTTAGAATAGCAATATCACGAATAAACCTTGTTCCATTTTTATAAAGAATTGTCTCTGGAATGTGATTAAGTATTTTCGTCCTTATTTGCCAAAGATAACGTTACCTAGCAAATAACTTGATTAATTATTAATCTCGTCTTATTGTTACCGGGGCCACGGGCAATAGAAGCGAGATTTAATAGATATACTGATGTAGTAATCGCTGGCCGAGTACTCAAAGTATAAATCGCACGTTAAATATTAATATTACATTGATCAAGCAACATTGAATATTTAATAACTAATTCCCGGAGCTGAAACAATAGCTCCATATTAAACTGGTTTTTTTTACAGAATGGTGGAGGATAAAGCTGGCATTAAAGATTAAAATCTGAAAATCAAACCAGAGACAATAGGGTATTTCTCACTTTTTATCCGGAAAAATGGAGTAAATACAGGAAAAAGCGGTTATTTGTGGTATTGCATTCTTGTTTGTAAAACACAGTGCATTTGAATGAAAGAGAGGGTATTTGTTAACTCGAGTTCGTTGAGAAGAAAATAAATTGCAGTAAAAAGTCGCTCTAAAGCGCATAAAGAGACAAATGAGCGTGTTCCTCGTTTGCTCTGATTTAAGGCCTGTATAGTCTGATTTGTAAGTGCGTGTCCCACTTTCAAACTCAGCTATAATGTTACTCTCCCGGCTGTAGGAATTTTTAAAGTAGCTATTTAAGTAATTCTCAGCCATTATTTGATTTCACACGAGTGAATTCAAACGCACGGCGCTCAAAGGAGTGGCCAGTCGTTTTGAGAAAGGGAGAAATTTTGCAATCGATTTTGAATTGTTTTCATGTGTGCTGTCTAAACAGACAAATATTCGCATAATAGCCCGCCGAGGCTTTGATGATTTATAAGTAACCCGTAGATAAATTTATCTCGCCCTAAACGAGTGAGATTATATGTGCTATAAAAATTCAAGTCTGAACAATGCTTGGTTAATCTGATGCGGGGAGCACATTTTTCTTTTTTTCCTACAGGCACTGAGTTGCCATAGCGACCAGAAAAACCCCTTCCGGGCAGTTGCTATTAGTGCCACGTGTAAATAGCATTAGCGCTAAGTTAACAAAGAAACTTTAGCTCGCAGCAAATACCATGCTGGTAGCATTACGGCTAGCGATTAGCACATAGCATTTAAAGCTTGGATGAGGTGAATGCAGTGGGTGTGTGTGAAAAAGCCACTCACGTTTTCCGTTTGCTCTCTCTCTCTATTTTCCCAGTTAACAGACTAACATATGTTGATAAGCTGGCTGTTTTAATGTTTCCCAATCATCAGTTTAACAATTTCACAGGTTGGTTTAATATACTGTTGATTAAAATCTTACGTTTTGTGGGTACCAGTTTTATTAGAAGATAAGTCATTATTATCTCAGTACCTTGATAATATGGTGAGTTTGATTCCATTCAATTATAATGGCTTTTATGATTTTAAAACACATCAATGGATAAGCGCTATTGTTAGGAATTTTTAATTGTTAACTGAATGTCATAATTAATTGCAAATTTGCAATTAATTTCATTTAAATAAAATTATTTTAATTCCTGCTTCCAGCAACAACAGTATCCATTTATGAATCATAAACGCTCTTATAATTTGACCACTACAGTAAAACCTTAATTATCAAGAGGGCCAGAAATTTTTAATTTCATTTACAAGTAATGAGGATACAGATTAATTATTAATTTTTTTGATGTAATGACACAATGAGGAATGATTAAGTTTGGAAATTATTTTAATTACTATTATGGGAATCCAAAACTAGTGATTTAGAAGCTGTAAATTAATTTAATAATTAATTATGAATTCGAAAATTCTAATTACATTTAATAATTAATTACACTTCCTGTTTACATTTTGCAACAATATTGGTTTATCAACTCAATTGCAGATTGCACGTGTAATTTCTAATCCTAGGTGAGCCTATTAATTTTAATTATAACATCATACATTTTAATTAGAAACCACAAAGTCTAATTTTAATTATAATTTAATAATAACTCAAATAAAATTAATAATAATTTAATTAAAATAATTGTATTAAGTTAAAATTAAATAAAGTCCTCTTTACTTAGGCCTGAGAGTAGATAGCGCTCCCCCTGGTGTTGTGTTGGAGAAGTGACAGTGACACCATACAATCAAAGTCACTTCTCACTAATCTGGAGCATAAAACGCAACCTTCTAATTAGAAAACCCCAAAAGGGAAATTAAGGTTTCCTCAACTTAGGTCAGTTTGTTTACCCTGTAAACAGCCAAACCAACCTAAGCATATAGACTCAACAGCACCACCTTGTGCCAACGTATTAGTTTTAAATCTTGGGAATAAATCTTAATTTCTCTTTCTTTTCTCCCTGTTACTAACTTCTAATTTGACTTGTTTGCTTAAGACTTGGCCAGGGGAAGATCACGAATAGAGCGAAATGTCACAATTGTACAGATGTTTATGAAACTTGAGAACTACATTCAAAACGGTTTACCATTTGCCCTCTATTGTGAAATCCTATCCCCCAGGTTAAAGCAGTTGCAATGAGAAGATAGACATCGGCAAAAAAAATTTAAACACGTGCGAGAGACACGCTAACCAGCGTCGCGGTGTAAAATCTTGCCATTAAGGGACAAGCACTGTCATTGCTGTTGTTTTCCTCCATCAAGGAGAAAATTGGAATAAGCAATAACAGTCTTATTACAAAAAGAGAAAATCTCGCCTACAATCCTCTGATTAGAAGCGTCCTTCTAAATCAGACTTAACAAAGCGAAAAGAAGAAAATCTGCTATTAAAAGAGAGATCTGTTTAGTTTTATGGTCCTTCACCTTCGTATTTAGATTGACCTCCTTCCTAAAAGGGAAAGGAGGCTTTCTCGTACAGGAAAAGGTGAAGCACAAAATTGTTATCCCTGTTTACTCATTCTGTTAGTGTGCTTTTCTTCCTCTGTTTCCCAGCTGTGCTGCCTCTAAGTGTGCTCAATTTCTACGCAGAAGCTGCAAATTACACGCACCCCACCACAGAGGACCACAGAAACAGAATCACACCCAACACTAGCATACACTACACTGTGCACATTTACACCCCTGTTGTTTTGTTTGTGTTTTGTTTTGCTTTGTTTCCCATCCAAGGTCTGTGTCAGTTCCAAGATCCCCATCGCCAGAACATGTCTCACAAAACAGAACATGTCGGTCACTGGGAAGGACTGGAAATGTGGCTAAGTGTTACAACAGACAGCATCCTCCCTAAAGCTGCGAAGCACTCCAACATCAGACACAGGACCAACTAGATGACAACATCACAAGCATCATGAGACAAGACCCAAGTCAAAACTACAATCACAAAGAATTAGCCAAGATCACCTCAAGCTTAAGTCACACACTCATCGCCACCCTCAAACTGGGCGACAAACGCGCCGCCTGCGCCAGCAGGAGCTGACAAGCGCTGGCGACGCATAGAGCAGCTGGAACGTGAGCGACAGGAAGGGACCGATGAGGTGGAGCAAGGCGCCGAGGAGGAGATCAACAGGCTAAAGAGACTCTAGCAGCTACCAGCCACGAAATGCAGCAACTCAAAGAGGACTTCGCTGATCGTGTTGACAAGCTACAGTATGCAGAGAAGCTACTAGAAAAGGCAAAGACTGACTTCAGGGACAAAAACAGCAGAATCAAGGCCCTTGAAGCTCATTTGGCTGAATCAAGAAACGAGATCAGCCGCCTAACACGACAGCTCGACTACGTCACAGAGGAGTCTGAAAGTTTCCAAGAGGAACTCAAGCACGCTTACGAACGACGCCAGGAGCCGTCAAGGCCAAGCAGGACCAAGTCACCTGTGCCTGGACTGACCCGTGAACATAAGACAGAGGGGGTGGTGTTAAAACAGTCACCAGCGCCGTCTGAAGAACTTTATATCACGACAGAACCAGAAGAATCTGCTGCAGCCAGCCACAGTTCGTCACACGGCTTGGACCTAAAAGATCTTGACAAGCTGGCCCGAAACGTTGGCAAATTCAACCCCAGCGTGCCAAACAGCCAAAAGGTCCAAGCGTATCTGCAAGATATTGATTTCCATCTGGAAATGCGACCTAACGTTACGGACAAAGATAAACTCTATTTACTCCGAACGACATCCAGTCCTGAAGTACGCAGCTTCCTTGACCGGCAGCCTGTGAACACAAAGACTGATTATCAACGGCTGCGAAAAGCCCTCATTAAAGAGTTTGCCGACCCTGAGTCCGATCAAGGCTTAGTGGCTGCCCTGGAGACGAGATAAGGACGTCACGACACTCCTCAAGCTTACTATAGTCGACTCAGACAAGCATATTTTGGAACTCGCAATGATTCTGACATGGAAGATGAACTGAACTTTAAAACTCTCTTCCTGAGGAACCTTCATCCTGGCAGAAGCCACCATCTTGGCATTCTCGCATGCCCACGAACAATGAACTTTCAGCAGTTGCGAGACTTGGTGCAAAAGGCCTACTACAAACAAAAGATGGCCTCAGAAATGAGCGCAAAAACCCCAGCAGTTCTTGATTTCAACACGCAACACCATGAACTGGCTCTAGAGGGCACCCAACGCCAAGACAGCGCTAAGCCACCACACAGAGAATGGAATGCACCCCCGTCCAACAGAGAACGAGACTCACACGCTGACACCCGACCTAAACAGAGGTATGACCGATGGGATGGACCGCGTGGACGTCAAAGCTCACCTGGACGACACTGGGAGAAGTCATGGGACCAAGCAAGGCCTCATGAGAATCAGTGGGAAAAGGAAGAGGAACCAGATTCAGCCTGACTAGCTGTCAGACGGAACGGCAGTGACAAACTGAACAAATCAGCCACAGAAAACAGCACCGCTTCACCTTGCTCTCAGAGAACAGTAAACACCCAATACTCCAAATCACAGCGGCGTCCAACAAACACCTGCTGATGAAACTCCAAGTTCCTGAAAGTGCTGTCTCAGTCACCTGCCATTCCTCCGGAGAACATCAGATCAGGTCTGACATCCTAAACGTTTCCTCCCAAACTCCAGCCCCTCAAATGACCAAAACGATGCCCTCACCACAGCAGGTGCATCACATGAAGAGTCCTGGACCTTTCATGCCCTCCCACCCAACCCTACAGTGGCAGCAGTAACCCGCCGCCAGCACGCCACTGGCGAGCACACCCCTGCCCTCCTGCATTACCATACCACCTCAGTTCGCTGCTGACGATCTCCTCACCCTCACATGCGGATTCGTCACTACGAACCATGACAGCTCACATGTCAAACCCATTATGACACATCCTCCGAGCTCCGCGAGCTCCACTCTGTCGACTACATGCTGCATCTGCAAGACGGTGTCCACACGTATGTCCCTGAGCCACTCACTGCACCACAGCTCGTAGTACCTCACGGCCAGAAGGGGAGTACGCTGACACACACGATGCACCATGATGGGTTGCCAGTGCTAACCGGCAAATCCAAACCACCGACAGGAAAAGGGGGAAGATCAAACCGACTGACACAGACCGACAACCATATGCACCACACAAGCATAAGTATTGTCATTTTAGGAAAACATATAGCAACCATGCTTAGACACAACCCATATTCTCTCCTCCGCAGCACTGCTAGGACCAATCTAGTAGAGAGGAGTTACTCTCAAATTTTTTTTTATTATTATATAATTTTATAATTTTTTTATAATTTTTTTTTTTTTAATTTGTTTAAATTTTTTAATTTTTTTTTTTTTTAATTTACTTTATCGTTTGGTTTCTTTATCTCGTGTCTCACTTTGTGTTTCCTTTCCTCTCTCTCACTTTGAACCCCTTAACCAAACCTTGAATCCAGGTCCTGAAATTGAGATCGACTTCCGTCAGTAAAGTCGCTGTAATTCGCTGTGAGAACCGTTGTCGACCGATCGAAGTCACCCGCCAAAATCATGAACGACATGATACGCGATGTAAGTTCCTGGATTGACAACGTAGCCATGAATAGGATTCCGTGCTACACGATACCTCTTAGCCTTGTTCAAACGTTGTAACTTCGGCCACTGCGGGCCCCGCTAGTCTCATCCAAACCCATCTCGCCTTTCCGGTAGGCGCTATTCCCATATCGCAAACCCGAAACAGGTGACTTAGTTGTCTTTTCAGTTTGCCCATTATCGACGTTAATAATGTTTACCGCTCAAAGACGTTGTGAATGTGGGATTACGGCAAGGAAAACCTATGTCAAAATCCACACTCCTAAAGTCGCTGCGTATTATGATAACAACGAACAGTTGTATCCGGCCCCAAACTTAAAGATGGGCACGCTCACTTAGGACATTCACTCCCCCTACCGAGTAAACTCTGCGTGCAGCGATAATACCAAGGGCATCTCCGGTTTAGAATCCATTAAACCCGACACTAGCTGCCTCGAAGCAACACCACGTTCTCAAGTTGAGGTAACGCGCAAATCATCAGAAACCGATGGCTGGTCAACACCCCAGCATGAACAGCTACCCTCACATGCGATTAACACGACACCGCTACGCGCATTAATTTGCCCAACCAAACGTTATGGATCACTGTCCCGAAGGGCGCAATCCTCCATATTGACGAGTTAGCATTGTATCACCTCACCGATGATGAATATCAGGTTGAAATCGAAATCCCTTATTGAGTTGACACCGGCTGACAGCGTTAGAAGCTATCGCTCGCCTTCCGCCCGCCGGCACGCCAATTATTCGGTCCTGGTCTGCCGCTGACACGGCGCTTTGTATCTCTACTATCGTAGGATATGTTGTGACTTTGACACTGGCCTTCCTCCTACACAAGCGAGTGAACGTCGTTCAAGAGTCTCTCAACAAATGCACGTCAGGCGTCCCTCGCCTTTTTTGACGTGGTAATCCCGACCTAGAACCCGAACCCGAGAATTCAACCAACCTGACTGAGATCATGCCTATACCGCCTCGTCGAGCCCCTGACAATTAAAACAGTCAAAAATGACCCAATTGTCAATAATGATAAACAATGCATCCCTATGTCTTCTCAAGTTTCTAACCTGTTCCTTCCCAAATTACCCTGCACCAGGCTTCAGTCAGTGATAGAAATGATGTTTGTGTCTTGTATGTGCCTGTTCTTCCTGCCTCTTGTTCCAGGGCCTTGACGAGGTTCCATCAGGGAACATCACCAAGCCCAAGGGGGATATGTAACGTATATCGGCAGGAATTCAACTGGCTCTACACGTCACCAGAAGGGGGGGGCAGCTAACGACTCAACAACCCTCTAAAGCCCCCCTCCGCCTCAGCGCAAAAGCGCGCGTTTTCCTTCTATTACGAACAAAGGAATGCGATGGGAACGTTTCTCAAAGACATTCGTTCATTTCATGACTTTCAAAACATCTACACAAAGAAATATATGGATATTAATGTGTACTCTTTCCCTCATAGGCTTGATGTGATGATTTCGAATGTGAATTATTTCGGACAATGTGGGTAATTTTTAATCATGCTTTAAACGGCATAAACTGTAATGTGTGTGTGCCCGGTAAATGCGATGTTTAGTCTCTAAATGAAGCTGGCGTCGTAAGCCATAAGTTGGTGTGCATGACCGTTAAGCTTTAGCATCATGTGTGACTAAACAGGCATATAAAATCTGTAAGTTTGTATCTTCCACGGAATGACTGGAATGTCGGACCACGTAAATTCCACCCCCAGAAAGCCTGGACATGGGGGGGGCTCCGCCCCATACGGACAATCGGATTCGACAAGCCGCCCGCAGGCAGGGCCAAGTTGGACTGTTTAAAACAACGCGCCAGTCGCAAAACGCTCTCTCCTCTTCTGACTCTCTGACTCTCTTGAACATGGCTTGAACATCTCTGAAACTCCTCGAAGCTGCGCCCTCCAACGCGCGCCGGTCCGCTGGACTCTCACCTTGAAAACCAACCATTTATGAAGTCTAGGACCGTGCCAATGCCGTAACACCACGGAGCAACGACTGCAGAGCAGAGCAGAGGAGAGCTTTCCCGGTGACGTCACGCAGCAGAGGTTCCCCGAAGGAGCACGAACCGACCATGTGACACCCGAAACAAAGAACTGAACTCACGCGGGAAAACGAAACCAAAAAGCAACCGCCTGCTTAAAACCACGAAAGCAAGTATCATCTCTATTTCTGATTGAACTGGTAAATATGATCTGAATGCAGTAACAAAGCATACGTATTTGTTCGTGATCTTTGCTGGTTGGTTACTGAAACAGGAAATAATGTTATTATTTCAACCTTAACCTCAAAACTCTCGTATGTGTGTGTATGTCTGTGCTTTTATTAGGTAATCCATTTATGTTAGAATAGCAATATCACGAATAAACCTTGTTCCATTTTTATAAAGAATTGTCTCTGGAATGTGATTAAGTATTTTCGTCCTTATTTGCCAAAGATAACGTTACCTAGCTAATAACTTGATTAATTATTAATCTCGTCTTATTGTTACCGGGGCCACGGGCAATAGAAGCGAGATTTAATAGATATACTGATGTAGTAATCGCTGGCCGAGTACTCAAAGTATAAATCGCACGTTAAATATTAATATTACGTTGATCAAGCAACATTGAATATTTAATAACTAATTCCCGGAGCTGAAACAATAGCTCCATATTAAACTGTTTTTTTTTTACAATAGTAATGCCGCTCCCGCAAAACGTCATAGGCTAATGTACATTCATAAATGTCATCAAAATGATAAACTATTCAGACATGAATTCCTCCTGCTGGTGCAGTCTGATGAGTTTTAAAGCCAGACACGCGCTTCTGAAAAGTAAGATTATAGCCTAATGTATGTGTGTGAGAGAGAGAAAGCGTGGGGGAGATAACACAAGTGTAATTTACATTTATGCATTTGGCAGACACTTTTATCCAAAGCGACTTACAGTGCATTCAGGCTATACATTTTTTTGTCAGTATGTGTGTTCCCTGGGAATCGAACCCACAACCTTTGCGCTGCTAACGCAATGCTCTAACCACTGAGTCACAGGAACATTATCTATTAAAGTAATATTAGTAATATTACTAGTAATATTATTCATTTAATACGCCTATACATCCAAAACCATGTTTTGTTGTGTTTTAGCCAAGTATGATACTAAATATTTAGCCTTTATCATATATAGTGTTTCATTTGTGGAATAAAGCGGGGTAACGGATCCGCATCAGAGGATGGAGAGGTAAGGAATAATTTGCGCAATCACTCGGTTGACCCACTCAAGTGATTACCAGCTTGCATCATTTGCTTTTACACCAGTGTGCACATACACGTAAACATTTTTTAAATGTTTGGGTAGTTTTTGTGTAACCCAGCTCCTATGGGACAGTCGCAACAACCCAGAGTTTGCGTTTGCTTTGAGTGCACGCAGATATTGTGCCTTCTCTTCGGGTGAGAGCAGTTCCCAGTGCCACTGACTTTTTTTTTTTTTGGTCAAATAAAGTGTTTCACTTAAATCTATAAAACAGTAAACGATTTAATTTTATGTAAAGCAAACCAAGTCACTTAAACGAGCCGCATCGGTCTTTTTCCGACTATGAAATGTTTTATTTTTACTTCTAAAATGCTTGTTAAACGAGTTTAAATATAAGACATGTTGTATACATGTTTAAACTGTGAAATATGTTGTATTAAGAACTGTATCTGACGATCATAAAGGCATTTACGAAAGAAAGAAAGAAAGAAAGAAAGAAAGAAAGAAAGAAAGAAAGAAAGAAAGAAAGAAAGAAAGAAAGAAAGAAAGAAAGAAAGAAAGAAAGAAAGAAAGAAAGAAAGAAAGAAAGAAAGAAAGAAAGAAAGAAAGAAAAAGAAAACTATGAAAAACTCCAACAAAACGAAACCAACAGCCAACTAAATAAAATAATCAAAAATAAATATTCATTTTCTAATCAATCTCAGCATGCTTTAATTTAGTGTTGCTAGTGGTTAGCGTCAATAAACTTAAATTAAAATGTATTTGATCTGCGCTCTGGAAGTGTCATTTTAATTCTGCTAAACTTTAATTACTAAAACTAGAATAAAAAATGGAAACTAACCTTTATAGGGTAGAAAACTGTTCACAAAATACAAACTAAACTAAAATTAACCAAATTATAAAAAATAAATAAAAATGAAACTGAAATTTATAGCGGAAATTGAAAGCAATATTAAAATAAAAACGAATTTAAAAATGCAAAACTATAATAACCCTGACATGAACGTATTTCATTGGAGGAAGACGATCCGCCAGATGAGATGATTGGAGTTCGGAGGTGCCGATCCGGACCGGGTTTGTTCAGATTAAGCCATGACTACACCAGCTGTTTTGCGCTGCTCACCCAGGATTCTCCCAAATCTACCCATTGCCACTTCAGGCTAGTACACTTAATCTGCGTTTGCAGCTTTACTAGTGGTTATTTATTTATTATTATTATTTATTTTACGTTGCAGAAAAATCAATAATCAGAAAACATGCCTGTGTCTGCTTTTATTTTAATGTAGTAGTAGTAGTAGTCGTAGTAGTAGCCCTTTATTGTCACTAGTACAAGTACCAGCGAAATTAGCCATCAACCTGTCCATACATACACAACATACATATGACAACGGGGTAGACAGAACAGGAGACAGGGTATTTAGAAAAATACAGCTTTTACATGAGGAGAGATGAGGAAAAAAAAACATGAGGAAAAAAAAATTTAACCCCCAGACTATGCTCCATTTGGAGTACAGTCTGAGAACAGAAAAAAAACACCTCAGCACAAAAGCACATATACCATAAACACATGACATTGCAACAGGGGGAACATATCCAGCTCTGGCAAGCAGCCATCCGGTCCAGTGCCATTTATTTCGGCGCCGGTCGCAGACCTGCTCACCCTAGTGGCGGTGCAAAGCGTTTACAGAGGCAGTTGAATGGGGGAGGGGAGTAATGTCTGTAGTCGGGGAAGGGAGGGAGAGAGTCCCACTCCATCACTCTCTCAGGGTGGTTATCCAGACGGCCTTGGCCAAGGCGCTGCACGGGAGCCAGAAAAGATAAGATTAAATTGTTGTGACTTTGGGGCGAACAGCTGCAAACCGCAGCTCATTCTCTTTGTCCATTCTGATCTCTGAAATCACCAAGTTTCACTTCCAAAGCTGCGAGTTTCATCATGATGGTATCCATATTCCAGTTTATAGTCTCAGTCTCATTGCTGACCGCTCTTCCCACAGCTTCAATCAAAACGGGCAGCCTTGTGAGACTTTGGACAGCTGTTCCCGTCTTCTGAATTTTTCGATAACCCAGGGTAAAGCCTAATCCAATCAGCAGAATACCTGTTATCATGGTGCGAAAAGGTAGATATCCTCAGCGTCCTCAACGGAAAGAGCCGCCAGACACACGATTTGCCACTTCTCCCACGCATCCCTCGTATATCCGGCCGCGAACGTCCCGTCAGGACAAACAGGTTCCCCAGAACCCAGACTTCTCGTTGAGAAGATGGTGTCAATCGCGCTGAGAGACCACTTGATCAAATCCATAATTTTCTAGTTTGGAGAGCCGTGCAGAAGGAGTCTCTTCAATAGATAGATGAGACGAGACAGCAGAAGCAAGCAGGGAAGAAAAAAAAGGGTAGGGCGGGGAGTGAAATCTAAGCGACTACCTCTGTTGAGTGCCAAACGAGATGTAGTTGCATCAATAAACAAATTCACCAGTCTTTCACATGCATCTTTAAAATCGTATTTAATTATGAGAGTGAAGTGGGGGCGGCACGGCAGGGTTTTACCTAGAGCGGCAGTTGAGCAGAATAAGGATGGAGCAAAGTGTGTATATTTATTTTATTTTCAATAATTATTTTTTTCTCTCTGCAACACTTTTTATTGTGTTGACAACAAATTGTAAATAGAATTTAATTGTGGACATGACGAATAAAATAAATAGCCTACAATAAAATACATTTTGTGCAGACTACATTTTTATTTGTTATCTCTCTCTCTCTTTCAGTAGTGGGAATTTAAATGTGAGATTCTGGAAACTAGATTAGCGGGAACGGTCGGGTCAGGAAGAAAATTATTCTAGCGGACAGTTATGTTGCACTTTGAAAAACCCAAATCAGGAAAAAAAGCCTATTTTATGTTGCACATTAAAACGGTTATTATTATAAATGTAGCCTAATTGTTAAATAATATTAATGACAGCCTAATTTGCTGTTACAAACGATGCGTTTCAACAAACACAACAAGTTGCGTTTGGACAAGTGCGTTTATGTCCACGGACTGTGACCGAAAAACAACGTCTAAAGAAATAGGAATCAAAGTTTAGGACAACTCACCAGAACAAAGCAATTGGGCATGTTGAGCTCAGCTTGTTGTTTCTGCAGCTTGCTCGAGTTGTTATTCTTTTAATAATTTATTGTACAAAGAATGGGTTACAAACGATGACAAAGACTGTTCCGTAATTCCTATTAAACTCAAAAGATATCGGAAAAAAAACTAAGTCAAGAAATTTATATTATTTTGTTATTAAAATTTGCTGTTTTAAGAATAAAGACAACGACTTTAAAGACGACGACGACGTAAATTTTTAGAGGGAGAGAGATAGGGTCGTGCGATTAACCGCCAAACCGCGATATTTGATGGTGCTTCACCACGGTAAGAAAAAATCCCATACCGTCACAGCCCTAGTTGTGTGTTCCATGTTTAATGTCAAGTGTTCATGAGATGGATTGCTTGGGGGATGAAACGGTTTCGGTGTCTGGTCGTTCTGGTACTCAGTGCTCTGTAGCGTCGACCAGACGGTAACAGTTCAAAGAGGGAGTGTGCTGGATGTGAGGGGTCCAGAGTGATTTTGATAGCCCTTTTGCTCACTCTGGATAAGTACAGTTCTTGGAGGGGGGGGATTGTACCAATGATTTGCTCAGCAGTCCGGACTACCCTCCGTAGTCTTCTGAGGTCAGATTTGGTAGCTGAACCAGATAGTTATTGAGGTGCAGAGGACGGATTCAATGATGGCAGAGTAGAACTGTATCAGCAGCTCCTGTGGCAGGTTGAAATTCCTCAGCTGGCGAAGGAAGTACAGCCTCTGCTGGGCCTTTTTTCACAATGGACTCGATGTGATTGTCCCACTTCAGATCCTGAGAAATTGTGGTGCCAAGGAATCTGAATGATTCGACTGCAGTCACAGTGCAGTTCGTGATGGAGAGTGGGGGAGAGCAGGGCGGTTTCTCCTGAAGTTCACGATCATCTCCACTGTTTTGAGCATGTTAAGCTCCAGGTTGTTAAGACTACACCAGACAGCCAGCTCCTTCACCTCTTGCCTGTAACAGGGCTCTAGAGTGCGACCAATTTGGTCGCACGTGCGCCCTAATTTCTCTCGGGTGCGACTAACAAAAATCCCAGGGCACACTGGTGCGTCCAGCCATTCGAGAAAAGAAAAAAAAAGTATCCGCGACTCAGAAACTCTGTGGTTCAACAAAAGACACCCCCGTTAGGCTTATATCGTGGTCTAAACCAATCAGAGATAGTGAAGGGCGGACCCCCCCTCTGATTGGCCGCAGTCCAGATATTCCTGTATGTGTGTGTGCGGCTGTGCGTTGACAAATGCGTCACGTGTGCTGCTGCAGTCAGACAGAGAGAAAGAGGTGAGTAGTAGAAATGCGTGCAGTGTTGCCAACTTAGCGACATTTAGCACCTTTGTAGACCCCCATAGCAACTTTTTGTTTTCCTAAAAAAGCAACTAGTGACAAATCGAGTCTCTCAGAGTGTCTCTGTGATCGCAGCAACGGCGCGAGATCAGCGCGTTTTCTCTGCATCTGCTCTGTTCAGCAAGCGTCTGAGAGGAGCCCGTTCAGTTAAAACAGATATTATTGCTTCTCTAAATGTACATGCAAATATAGAAGAAATCACAGCACAGGAATTGTCTTGTCTTATATTGTGTATTATTTGATTTTATCAGACAACGGATCAATACAATTATAAATTAGTATTTTTGTGCAGACTAGCTTCTTGGAAAGGAGAGCTGGTTATGAATTCTTAAAGGGACGTGTTTCAGTCATTATTTCATATTTATCCTGTTGACTGACAACATAAACAGTCAAATATATAAAGTAAAACAGTTTTATTGAGAATTTGGCTGCATTAAAATACAGTATGAGTACAGAGAGACGATTAGACAGAACAGAACAGTTATTTTTTTCTTTACTTTGTCATTTAGCAGACGCTTTTATCCAAAGCGGCTTACAAATAAGTAACTAAAATTAAAAGTTAAAACTATACATATTATATACACACATTTAAGAAGATAAAGACATGAAATAAACATGACAAATGCATACAACATTTCAAAACTAAACATTTAAATGAAAATAAAGCTAAAAAAAAAAATCAAAATATTACATCAAGAAAAGGTATGAGTATAAAAATGCTTCTAAGTTGACTGCATCATCCATCGACCTTGCACAGGTCTATAGTCATTAAGTCCAGTAATTTGGGGTTTATTTGGGACAGTGATTATGGTGGAGCATTTGAAGTATGCAGGGACTACGCACAGCTCCAGTGATCTGTTGAAAAACTTTGTGAAGATGGGGGCCGGCTGGTCACCACTGGTTTTAAAGGATGCTGGTGACACACTGTCTGGTCCTGGTGCTTTCCTTCTTTTGTTTTCTCTGAAGACCTGGCGCACGTCATCTTCATTATTTCCAGTGCAGGTGTGGGGGAGAGGGGGGTTGCTGGAGGTGTTAATGGTTGTGTGGAGAGGTGTTCAGAGAGGGGGTATGCTGGAGGTGTTAATGGTTGTGTGGAGAGGTGTTCAGGGCTGGTGTGGTGTGTTTTACCAAATCTACAGTAAAAGTAATTAAAATCGTCTGCCAGTTGTTGATTCTCCAGTGTGCTGGGGGACGATATCTTGTAATTCGTAATGTCTTTCAAACCTTTCAACACTGAAGCAGAATCCCTGGAAGATAATTTGTTTCTTTGCTTGCCAGAATAATTCCTCTTTGCCACTCTGATCGCCTTTCCAATGTGTATTTGGCCTGTTTATACAAGACTATATCCCCCTTTCTGTAAGCATCTTCTTTGGCCTGACGGAGCTGACTGAGTTTTGCAGTGAACCATGGTTTATCATTGTTGTAGGTTAAATGAGACCTGGTAGGAATGCATATATCCTCACAGAAACTGACAAAACCAACAAAAACATAAACACTGAAGTGCAAAGCACTGAAGCTGCCAGCTGTGGCGCCATCTTGTTGTACACTTAATTATTTTATTTTTACTTTTGTGCTATCCACAACACATGCAAAGTTGGTTGATTGCGTAACTGCAATAAAGTAATAGGCTAGTTAACAATTACTTGTTTCCAGGATATATAATGTATTTTATATTTAGACACGCTATATTTTGACTGAATATTCTAATTCAACACACCTGGGAAGTCAACCTAACTTAACATTTTCTTATATTGATATTGTTTATTTCTTACTCCTTAACCCTTCATCGGGCTCTTAATAATTTAATCTATGCCATCATTGAAGTATCTGAAGGCCAGGTTTTTCCATCACTTATCATTAGAACCCATTGGATCTAGATTCTGACTTGTGCTTGCTCTTATGAAAAAGTACAATAGTTCTTAACTGTAGCATTTGTAACAATAAGGCTAGCCTATTAATAATTACCAGGCCAATAATATTTTTTTGAATTAATCTATATAGCATTTTTTATGAGAAACAACATACTTTAGAAACAACAGCTACAACATGCCACAGTTGTAATATAAATATTTAGGGAAAAAATCTATTTTTATTATAAATTCTACAAGTTAGACAAAATGTACCACAATAAATAAGCCTACAGTAAAATGTGATCAATTATAGTAAAGGTGGTCATGAGTAGTTAATATTAAAATATTTTTTATGTTAGTGCTGGTGCAAGATTAAGGTTTCACCTCTCTTCGTCAGTCTTTTTAGTTTGTGCCTTTTTTATATAATGTTGGACTTTCTACATAGCATTTTGCGAGTTTCTCAGAATTAAAATAGATTGCATATTTTACCATCAGCTTTGCAATAGATTGTGCTGATAAGCGCCCATTAGGTTCGTATGTGAGGTTAATAATTTATAAATACCCTAATTCTAGTTTCCAGAAACCGTCGCTACCTTTAAACAGCACAATTTAGAAGTTACACATATTTGAGGTAGCCTACTTTTTTGAAGCATTAAAAAATGGTCTATAGTGTTTGCTTTTTGAATTTGAATTCAAAGCTCTTTGTTTTTCTTTTGTATGTCATTTACTGTATGCAACAAATCCATGGACTGGCATATGGGATGTTACGATTTTGAAGGCCCCTCCGTAATCCCGAGCATTTATGTTCAGTAGTGTGACATTATTGTGTGGAAATGGGCATTTTTTTTGTGTGTGATTGCTATTTTCAGGAAAATGCACTGTTAACAACTACAAAAAGAAGACCAAACATATAACTCAACAGAAGATGATAGCTGTGGTGAAACAAGCACTCAAATAATGGTAAGCAATAATCTACTTTATTTGATCTTTTATGAACTATTACCATCGTTTTAAATACATAACTGCTATTGTATTTCAGGAACTAAGATCTGTGGGAGTGCTGGAGAAATCAAGTGTACCAAATCCTTAGCCATGGAAGAGATCTTCAGACATGAACAGAGAGAGAGCTGACCGAGTGGAAAGGTAATGCAATCTAGTTTACATTTAGTCATTTTGCAAATGCTTTTATCCAAAGCGACAGAGGAACAGAGGCTCGTAACACCAAGTCTCAGGCATTGCTAAAATCAGTACAAGCTAGCAAGGGAAAGAGAGAAAGATAAAGAGAAAGAAGAAGTTTGTTGGGGGTTTTTTTTGTAGTTTTTTTATGTTTAGGGAGAAGTCAAGTAGTGTCGAAAGAGATGAGTTTTCAGTTGTTGCTTGAAGATTGACAGGGATCCAGCATCCGGATAGGGGTGGGAAGATCATTCCACCAGCCAGGAATGGTGAAAGAGAATGTTCTGGAGAGTGAAGTGAGTGGAAGTAGGCGGGTGCTGAGCCTATGGTTGTTCTATACGCAAGCATCAGAGTCGTGAACTTGATGCGATCTGCAACTGGTAGCCAGTGCAAGGAGATAAAGAGAGGAGTAACACGGCACTTTTGGACTCGTTGAAGGCCAGTCGTGCTGCTGCATTCTGAATCATTTGTAGAGGTTTGATTGTGTTTGATGAAGTCCAGCCAGAAGAGCATTGCAGTAGTCCAGCCTAGAGATGACAAGGGCCTGGACAAGAAGTTGTGCAGCATGCTCTGTCAGAAAGGTCCTGATCTTTCTGATGTTGTGTAATGCAAACCTGCAAGATTGTGCAGTCTTTGCAATGTGCTCTGACCGAAGTTGATGGTGAAATTGTTGATGAACCTAACTGAATCGTGAAGTCATGCTGCAGAGTTGGAATAGGAGGGAAGACAAGAAGCTCAGTCTTTGCCAGGCTGAGTTGTAGGTGATGTTCTTTCATCCACGCCGAGATGTCTGCCAGGCAACCTGAGATCCGTGCAGCAACCATTGGATCATCTGGTTGAAAAGAGAGATAGAGCTGTGTGTCATCAACGTAGCAATGGTAGGACAGCCAGGTGCCTGTATGATGGGACCCAGTGATGTAGTGTATGTGGAGAAGAGGAGGGGTCCAAGAACCGATCCCTGGGGAACCCCAGTAACCATTTGATGTGCTTTGGATACCTCCCCTCCCCAGGCCACCCTGAAAGACCGACCAGTGAGATAGGATTCAAACCAGTGATGTGGAATCCCAGTGATGTCCAGTGATGAGAGGTTGGACAGGAGGATCTGATGATTGACAATGTCAAAAGCGGCAGATAGATCCAGCAGAATGAGGACTGATGAGGATTTAGTATCGGCTTTTGCAATTCGCAGGGCTTCAGTGACAGAGTAATGCTGGAGCATACAATGTCGGAGACATTTAGCTTTTATTCCAGTACTCTATTGGTAATATATTGGTAATTGTATTAATTACCAGTGTTTCCCAAAGGATTTTGAGAGACTTGTGGTGGCAGGTAACGTCACATTAATTTGCATATTTATGACATCATTGCATAAGTTTGTGTACAGATCAAGTTTGGCACTTGTTCTGTTCTACTCTATGAACTGTCACATACTGTAATAAAACTGAATGCTAAATCTTTATTTATAAATCACGACATCGTCTGATTAAATCAATATACATCCAACTTTCACTAAAAAGCGACTATATGCGTTTTGGTTTTGGCTACAGTTTTGCGTCATTCAGCGCACTGCCTGCATCTGAGTGATAAACTGAGCATATTAACAGATGTTCATATTTAAAAGTCCAAACAGTCAGTAAGCGACAGGTGCTTGAAAATGCTGTTTTTGTAAATGATCTATTGGACACTGTGCTGGGAGTCAGACCTCATGGTTTGTCAGTATTAGAGATCGACCGATATTTTTCTCGATATTTAAGCATTTTACCATAATCGGTTATATAAAAAAAAAATATCAGTTTTGATTTTTTTTTTCTTTTTTTTTTTTCACATACATAATTATACAGAGTATAACCATCAGTGAAATTTTGTTCTCTGCATTTGACCCATCCAAGTACACACACCTGGAGCAGTGTTCACTCAGGAAATGCTCCAGCACGACCACCACATGTAACTGTATACAAGATGAACTTGTTTGAAACACGCTGAATTATATTAACATTTACTATAGAACCATTATTTCGCCAATAAACATCTAAATAAATACATCTCTATCGAAATTAATTTTTATTTTCTCCACAAACGATCGCAGTTTGAGTATAGTTCTGTGTAAAAAAACATTTGAATAATTCTGATAAAACATGCCAGTTGAGAAATGCAATAAAATACAATGTTTTGTTTGTTATAGCTTATTTCAATATTCCAGAGAATATTATTCAGTGAATTAACATTATCCAGTGAATTATTATTATTCACTCTTTAGCCTATTAAACAGCTTATAAACCTAAAACTGTAGTTTAAAATGAAGTTGATATTTTGTTTTGAGTTTTCCTCTTTTCCTTATAGGTTTTAAATAGCCTGCTTTAATATCAGCAGCAAAGGCCAAGCAGTGTTTAAAATAAAAACAGCAAATACTGTGGAACCAAATAATGAGAAACGAATGTTTTAAAAAACATTATCACTTAGATCAGGGTAATAGATCGTATTCACCTCTATGTATTCTGTGTTTAGGAGGAGAAATACGGTTCTCATGGCGCTGTGAATACAGACTGAACGCGGCTCAAAACCACTGTATGAGAACAATAAAAGAAGCCAGTGACACACTAGTACACACAAGTTTTGATGGGCAAGTTTTGTAATCAAGGTAAAGCTGGTTACAGTGCATTACTCGATCACTATAACATCATATTTCTGCTTCAATACAGCTCAGTATATAGTTGAATACAGCGTGAATAGTGAATAATAATAAAATACTATTTTATTTATTATTATTAAATTAATGCAACATAAAGATACATCACAACAAGCCTTTTAATTATTTATTTAATGTGTTCGGTGAGTTTTCTCCTTGACCTAGATTAATGTCAGACTCAGAAGTCAACAGACCACATCGTGTTGTCTGTGTCACCTCACTCTTCTTGTCAGTCATCTCTCTTCACGTGATAAATTTTAATTTTAGCATTTTAATCCATCTTGTAGAGGGTCAGGTCGACCTGGGAACTAAGGTTCACTTAAAGTGGGAACTAAATGTCTTTTCCAACTTGAAATATACAGTCACAAAGAATTGTTCGTTACACAGAATCTGTACCAATATCATGGACCATAAGCATCACTTGGCTGGCCACTGAGTGTAGTTTGGGCTCCTCCTCAGTGCATCCTATAAATGTTGTCATGTCTTTCACACATTCAGTCTGTTTTTCTTCATTAGTAAAATACAATTTTATAGGAGGAGTTGAATCACATAGACAGCAGATTAAGTACAAATATTAATATGCAATAGCGCATAAATTTAGCTAAATGCTCCTCTTCATAGTTATTTTTCTAGCTAACTGATGAGCTTATGGACACTGAGTGGTTATTCCGAGGTAAATGTATTATTACAATGCAATGTTTACAAGCTTTACACGTTTTCCTCAGTTTGAAACACTGAATGAGCTTTTACATGAAACATTTCAGTAAGTTGTACTGTAGGATCTCTTATAAAATAGCCTACCTTTTGATGTTAAATCATGTTCATTTCGTACTATAGTAGTACATAGAAAGATTTAATGGGTTCACTTGCTGCTTTAACTGAGGCGCTAAAGAGATCGTGCCTGCCGCATTAAGCCTGTGCTAAACTTTCCGCGTGCGCAATCCAGATGCATTCACGGACTACTTGTATTTATACTACCGAAAGTGTACGCTGGAGGTCCGCATTAAAGAGCGCCAAAACCGTATTGTTTGAATTTCGTTATGAATTTGGCATCATTTTAAAGCTTATATTTTGTTTATTAAAAGTAACAAAGCACAAAGCTTTTGCGATTACTGGATGGCAAGTGCGCTTCAAATAACCAACATGAAGTCCACGCATTAACAGAACACAGCATATAGACTAAGATCTCGAAAAGAAGAAGCCATATTAGTAATGATTATGAGAATTGTTGACAATATTGCCAGTATCCACAGAGCTGACAGCTCTACCTGTTGAAGTGCTTTTCTGCACTTGCACGTCTCCATCATTTCAATCTCTCGCGCTGCACAATTGGAGCTGCGTTATACCGACTGCCATGATTGTCACCAGGCAGATATCAGGTTCACCCTGACCACTGCTTAACTGACATTTATCTGCCTCAACTGCCTTCCATTTACTTCTGCAGTAAATTAATTGTCCTTTAGTTAACAAATATTCAGGGTTACTTTGCATAAAGAGTTATTGGTGCTCTATTCAGAAGAATTACTCATTTTATCTGTCCACGTTACAAATGTCATTTCATTCACGATGTATGATCTTTAAATTTGATAGTAAATGATGACAGATTATTTTAATGTGTTATGAACTTGTTCTATTCTTTGCCAGTTTTCATGAAATGGTATTATTTTGTGTTACAGAGGCAATCTTGCAGGATTGTTTTGCACACTTGTAGGAGTTCCTTTGGCTTCTACATTTGGCAAATCATTTTGAAAAATATACCTGTGGTATTTGGTAGTAATTTTGCTGGCTTTCAGTTTATGAACATACCAGAATCAAAAATGCACCTTTAAGTTTATAGAACAGATAATATTAGATGGCCACCCTGCCTGCATGGAAGTCCTATTACCAGGTTTGTGACCCATACACAACGCATGACTCATAACTATACCAAATTAGGAGCAAAGCAAAACATGAACTGGTATTCAACCAGAATTGTATTAAACTGAATTAGATTAAGTACACTTTCTGCTTGAATTTACACTGTTTTTCCGTGTAAAAACGGAATTACACTGTTTATCGAGTGTACAAACGTGGATCCATTCGGTTGTGTAACGCTTGCGGGGTGTGCGATGAAGGTGTTTAAAAAACTTTTTTTTTTATCCAAAGACATAATAGCCCTAACTAGGTGTCGACCGATATGTGTTTTTCAGGGCCGATACCGATACCGATTATTACAGATCAAGTAGACCGATAACCGATATTTTGAATCGATATACGTGTCTGGTGTAAAAATGAAAATTAATGCCAAAATTAATAATAACAAGAGCTCTGACAAAAAACGTTCTTTAAATGTTAATAACAACATTTCCGTTGGTTTTAATTTACAGTACAGTGCAAATGAAGGCATAAAACATTAATTTAATTTATCTTTTAATCAAATGAGAGTTAGACTTTATTTTTGGCAAACAAATGAGTTTACTTTAAATATGGAAGAAATAGCGTATTGTGTTATTATTCTCAACAAAAGTTGTAATAATTGTTGTAGTTGTATTACGTATACAGTAATATATTCGGCTAAACCGAACTTATATTTTGACAGGTTGCCATGAGGACCTTTTAAGTTTCTGTAGCCTATGTATATATGATATGACGATCGTTTTACTCAAATGAAACGGTCAAATGCTCATGAAGTGACTCTGCGAGCAGTTCTGGGGATGTTGTTCATGTATTTATGTCCTCATTTAGTGAGACGGCAGATGCTGAAGTCATTCATTAACAGAGACGCAGAACATGCAGGATTCATATTTAAATATACTAGTCCATAGCGGAGTCGATTTAGGTGTACTGACCTACTTTTGATTAATTCAATGTCATCGTCCAAATTTGCTGATGACACACGGTGATAGGCCATTATATGACTGCATTCCGCGATTCCGGCAACCGCAGGGCTCTGCAAAGGGTCGTGCGAACTGCTTGTGATTTATTGCAACTTCAGCAACGCCTGCTGCTGCCTTACCTTTGAGAGACAACTGATGCGTGATCACTGAGGCAGCTCCAGAGGGCGACGTTTCCGCAGCATCCGATCCCGAAGACTAGCCGACTGAGGGACCTTCAGTTTTCCGCGTTGATTGGTCGGACTCGTGACTCTCTACATATCAGATGAGCGGTGGGCGGAGATTGCTCTCAGAGATTGAGAGATCGCCTCACTCTCACAGAGTGTTGAGCTCAGACAGGCTGCATCGAGCCAAATAGTGCATTTAAACATTAAATAGTTTCACCTGTATTATTTATTCACCAATAAATAATGTCACCTGTAAATAGTATGTTTGTTTGCATTATAAAAAAAAAAATATATAAAAAAAAAATTATTGTAAAATTATGTTTTAAAAATGGCCGATATCGATAATCGGTAAAATGGTTGTTTTTGTTTTTGTTTTTTGCACTGTCTTCAATACAAAGTGTATTCCAGTCCATCAATACAGTGGTTGGAATACATTACAGTTGACATATACGCTAATATTAGTCTTTTCTTTCTTCATGTGGATGGATATTACGAGTTTAATGGTGATAGAATAGCTTTGGAATTCCTGGGATGTTTCTGGCATGTGTGTAACTGTCGTTTTAATCCTAACTAATAAAAACTACTGGTTCGTCTGGCCAGAGGGACAAGCTGGGAGTTTTGCGTAACACTTACAATCTCAAAGTGGTTACTATTTGGGAATGCATGTGGGAGAAAGCCAAACAAATCGATCCTGATGTTATGGCTTTTATGAGTAATTACACAGCGCCTGAATGACTTAAAACTGCAGAAGACAAGCGCGTATCATATTTGGACTTTACGTCACTGTACCCTTTCGTGCAGTCACGTAAAACTTATCCAATCGGTCATCCTGAAATTATTTTAAAAGATTTTGAACCAATCGAGTCATATTTTGGGGTTATTAAATGCACAGTGCTACCACCAACGTAAACTACTTCATCTGCAAAACGTTGCTTACCAGTTCAGACTAATGCTAGGTTTCTCCCTTTCACAGACTTGCAGAAATGATGGGTGGTTCCAATATACATGGTCACATGACAGTAAAGGTGTACAGTTGCCAAAATACAGGGGGTGGGTCAATTCACCCACAGGCTCAACTTACCCCACTCTCCCCTAATTTCATTGAAGATGAGGCGGAAGCAGATTCAGAGAGTGAGGGAGAGCCCATACTCGTATCAAAACAGCTACAATAAAGTCTGAAATTATTACAGAGTGTGCTGTCTTCTCTTTTAATTGTATATATTGTAACAACTGGATAATTTGTATTAACAAGCACCCCCCCCCATGCCCCCTTTTTTGTTTGGTCCACTGCCCCTGAAAATGTCTGTGTTTATATAAATATATACACATATATAAAGTGGCGTACCGTGGGGTTTCAGTCAAAGCCTTCAGTAAGCAACTGTAAATTATACCCACATCTTACACATCTCTGTTAGAGCCAGTTAGTCTTGTCGTTTTACATTAGCAGGCACAGGCCCTGGGGTGGATTTCGCCCACCCCAATCTTATTTATTAAATTATTGTTTGAGTTTCAACGGCTTAAAATCAGTTGTTTTAAAACTGCAGTGCTTAAAAACATGTGACCATGCTACAGATGTAGTCCCTCATTTAGTAACGAGCTGCTGGTTTTGTGGTCGTTCTGTCTCCTCTTGGAGTACTTGGAAGTACTTGGCGGCTGTACTCTTTGCTGTTTACAAACATGAATTCACTGTGTCATCTCAAATCTTATAATAATAAAATGTGATTTTTAGTATATGCTTGGTGAATTTGATTGACATCTGTGTTAGGCGGTTAGCGGTTATCGATGAATTATCGACGATTAATTTAAGTGCATAGAATACAGCCGCTTCAGGGATGCAATGATTAAAAACAACACATTGTTAAAAACGTTTCATAGCCAAAAAACTGGCGACTCTCCGTCTGTTAAAAACCCCTCCCTTTCTTATCTCTTTCGAAGCTCCAGCACGCGCCTTTTTCTCGTTGGGAGACAAAGCCGCCATGCATTACGGTTCCCGGTAAGGTTATACGTGTTTAGACTCATATAGACGGTTGCAAAAAATTAATGCGTAAACAGCCGAGGGACGGTGTAGAATCAATTGCATGGGGATACTTTTGTACAAAGAAATAAAGAACATTTAAAAGTTGTGCTCGACATAGTAATAATGCTGTGTGCAAAACAATATATTGCTCTCGGATGACACAGAGAAAGTGGCGACACCCTTAATAAAGGGAACTTTCTAGAAATGTTTAAATTGTTGTCCAAATATGACCCAGCCATTGAGGCAAGGCACATGGGCGGGCTCCCCCACAAGAACAATCTGATTGGAAGAAGCCCAGTGGGCGTACTGAAATCTGACTTCTCGGATGTGCAGTAACAGTGCTAATGCAGAAAATAAGGCAATAACTAAATGTTCCTAATACTTATTATGCCATTCTGGCAGATGAGTACAAAGATATTTCCAAACAAGTGGAATCGCTCTCTCTCTCTTCGCTCTTCAACGTGCTCGCCGCTGACGATCCGGAAGCTTCAGTCGCTGGACCCTCGCCTTAACATCGTTAAGGAAAGGGCAATTGGATTCATGAACACATCAGACCTGACTGCTGCTGTAATATCAGAAAAAATACTGCAGTTATTGGAGCCATTAGAACTAGACCCGCATCTGTGCGTTGGTCTGTGTTTTGACGGGGCAGCTCTGATGTCAGGGAACCGTGGATGTGTCCATGTGATCTTAAAACGAACATTTCCCAATGCCATCTATGTTCATTGCTGCTCTCACAGACTAACATTCAATATAATGGAGCTCAGAGACATGCTATCTTCCTGGAAATTCATAAAAAGTTAACATCAACAACCTTTGGAGCTCGAGCGACCCTCACACCCCACTGGAGCTCTAGAGCAAGTTCCGTAAGTAAAGTGCTACAACTGCTAGATGCAATTCTGGAAAAACAGTTGTGCTTTAACATATCAATAAAGACCAAGCCATCGTATCTCATAGAATTATTTGCCATCAGCAAACAAATATTGTAAAGATTAATATCACTTAATCAAAGCAATATTGAATCATTAAATAAATTATTAGGAGCTGAAATAATAGCTTCATATTATTACAACAGCAATAAAGAGCTATATAAATGCATCATTCATCATAAAAGGTCATCCCATAACTGGACACCTGTCATCCCATAACTGGACAGCCCCACCTTCCGTCTAAGTTCCAAGGACACGCCTGAAATTGAAAGGTGACTGTGCCTTTTCAGTGGCTGCCCCACAGCTTTGGAACAATTTGCCATCTTATATAAGATCTGCTCCAACATACTCTGATTTAAGTCTCTTCTTAAAACGTATTTATTTACTGTTGCATATGGTCTCAAGTAAGCACAGTGGTGCAATTGTAGTGTATTATCTGTTGTTGTGTTTTGTTTATTCTTGTATTTTGGTATTTTTTTTTTTGTACAGCACTTTGGCCAACAGCTGTTGTTTTAAACGTGCTTTATAAATAAATATGACTGACTGACTGACTGACTAAGTGCCCACGTGGTTATCCGTCCGGGGTGGTGTTTTGTGAGACGTGTGTGTGTGTGTGTGGACATTGAAATGTGCTTTAAACATTAAACTGTGAAACTGTGTAAAATGGGGAGAAAGGAAGTTTCTATGGAAGCAGATTCTCTGTTGCATCAGGTTCAAATTAAGAAGTTTCTGTTTTTGCTGGTGACGTTTGGAATGATTTTTGAAACTACCGAATTTGCAACCAGGGGTTGGCAGAGCTCCACACTCTCCGTCACAGACACAATCAGTCTAATTGAAAATCTCAAACTGAACTTAGTCAGAGACAATTCCGAGGGAGATTTTGAGAAAGTCATGAAGTTATCTTAAGAACTAATGACCAAGCATGACATTTCGGAGTGGGATGTCTCATCATAGCGTAAGAGACCAAATTGGAAGCAGATTCTCTGTTGTATCAGGTTCAAACGAAGAAGTTTCTGTTTTTGCTGGTGACGTTTGGAATGAT
Organism: Gymnocypris eckloni scoliostomus; assembly: GCA_027564155.1. NCBI lineage: Eukaryota > Metazoa > Chordata > Actinopteri > Cypriniformes > Cyprinidae > Gymnocypris > Gymnocypris eckloni. The sequence continues at coordinate 46,306,693 of CM050414.1, read as the reverse complement.
TTTTGAAACTACCGAATTTGCAACCAGGGGTTTGCAGAGCTCCACACTCTCCGTCACAGACACAATCAGTCTAATTGAAAATCTCAAACTGAACTTGGTCAGAGACAATTCAAAACAAAGATTTTGAGAAAGTCATGAAGTTATCTTAAGAACTAATGACCAAGCATGACATTTCGGAGTGGGATGTCTCATCATCGCGTAAGATAAAGTTGCCCAGTAAGTTTTCAGATTCTGTAATTACTTGCACACTGGGGAAGACTGCAAGTGTTAAAAGTGGACTTGCTGTTGAAGATGCAGAATTCACAGTCTTTATTCAACATTTCAATCGGAAAATGCAAACAGAAAAACAGAGATACCCTACTTGTGGAAGTGCTAGACAGCTGCCCTATGGACATTTTTTCTAACATAAATGCATTGTTGAGAGTCATGGTGACTTTACCAATGACTGCATGCACTGTTGAGATAATTTTTTCCACTGCGCATCGAACAAAGACTCGAAATATCAAGCCGTTAAAAGATACGTTTGTCAAAACCAGGCACAACAACCTGTCGCTATTATCCATGGAACGTGAACTTGCAGACTCTTTGGACAATGAGGAAATAATTGCACTTTTCAATAAGGAAAAAAGGTTCATACGTTTACCAGCGATAATTTTATACCGGCCTGTCCAACTCAAGAACAGATACGCGTGTTGTTATGCCTGCTGTGGCAAATCAGATTTTTATTTTAATGTGTCAAATACACATTAAAATTGCGGACTTTGGACTGGAGGTTGGAAGGAGTGGTAATGTAGCTGTCCAAGGCACTATATTGCATGATTTAACTGTATAGATGCACAAAACATATATAGGAAATAAATAAGCCAAAATAAATGAATTGGCCTAAATAAAATAAATATGGATTCTTAAATCTATTTCAGTAGGTTATGTTTTTAAAATACACATGATCAATAAGTTGACAACACATGTTTTTACATTAACTCATAAAAATATGTTAAGCAAATTTTGTTTTAGTTAAACAAGATTCAACTCAACAAATTTAAGTTAAAATGACAGTCTTGAGTGTACAGTACTTAAACGGTGTCCGCCCAGATGTCCGAGCTCCAAGCTGGTATTTTGATTTGGAGCTCTAATACGGAGTGTAGTCCACTACAATTAAATTCAGAGAGTTTCAAATGCAAGATGTAAACAAAATTTATTTTGTTTTCAATTTTTTTACTTAACCTGTTATAGATGTATTCGTTACTGAATATCTTTGAATAAATCTTGAAAACAAAATATAACAGCCACCGTTTAAATGGTTATATTTTACCAACAAATAGGAGTAGAACATAATTATATTATTAAAAACTTGATATAAAATTGCCTTATGTGATTTAAATGTTTTTTTTAAGATTTGTTTTAGTATAAATTGTTATTTATTTATTTAACTACTTGATTAAATAAGTGCTATTTTTGTCTTTCCTAAAATATTTCTATTTTTTAAAAGTTGATAGGATAAAAACTGCCTTATGTGTGATTTTAATTTTTGTTAAACGTTTCATTTGAGCTTTGATTATAAAATAAATTAATAGATTAAATAAGTGCTATTTTTTTTTCAATTTTTTAAATAATTACTAAACTTTATATAAAAAAACTACGGTGATTGTTTAATTTGTTAAACATTTTATTTGAGTGATAATGATTCAAAATCATTTTCTTAATTAATTGATTAAATAAGTGAAATTTCATTTTTCCGAAATTTTTAATTAAGGTGTTTAGGTAAAATTAATGAAATTGAGTCTAATATTAATGCAATACTTGTTCGTGCCGGAGACGTGGTATGTGGTAGTTTGTTGTTGTACTGTGCGTGTGTGCTACTGCAGTTTATATATAAAAATAATAATAAAATAAACAAATAAATAAAAAAAGACTATGTATATAAAAAATATGTATGCTATGGGACCCTACGTGAAAGTGCCCGCTCACTTTTGCACTAGGCCCGGCCAAAAATTAAATTCTGCCTACGCCACTGGACAGCTAACGCAGCCATACGCATATAATGCACATATTATACGCATATAATGCACAACAATAACTATGTTTCCATCCAAATATTAAAATTATATCAGATGCGTTCGTCATAATCCCGCATCATTGAGCCTTAAGAGAACAAAATCGTCACTTACTGGTAAACTGTGGCACTAAATATCACTAAGAATATAGAAGAAGCAAATAAATATAATAATTTTCATATTTGACATAATTAAATTGAATCCTCCACAAAAGAAGCGGATGATTAATCAGTTTATTACCAGTTTAATAACATCAAGACAGCATTAGAAATAGAATATGCTGAAAGCATTATATAATTCCTCAGAATCAGATGAATAAGAGCGCGTGAGACTGTCGTTAGAGAACGATTTGGATGTGACATCTGAACATGTAAATGTAAACACACATACACGAATGTTCAGATGTCACATCCAAATAATAAATGCGGTTATTACTTTCAGAGGAGGATGCCTGTGGTTTGGGAACACAGTCGTGTGCCACCTCTGAGCCTCATTCAATCTCAGTAAATACCTACAAGCTACTTTTGTGTTCTTCTGTGCCTCTTCTGTAGTGCAAATTAATTTGGTTGATAATGATTTTATTTGATCGGTAACCTCTTCTTCTTTTTGCATTGTTTTAATAAACAATGTCAAAAAAAAGCTTTTAAAAATACACTTTTGAATTTGACATGAAAGGGAACACTGCAAATAAAGTTACACAAAATGCCCCTGTAAATCACTTTAAGGAGTCCAATATTACTTGTTTTGTTATTGAGAAGGTGCTCTGAATTTTTTTTACTGTGCCCTTATTTTATGTTTTTTTATTAGCAGCACAAGTGCTTCTAAAAATAAAAGTAAGCGCAGAGCGGCTGTTTAGTGAGAGTGGTGGTGCTTGAGAGCTGCTCTGGTACGGGTGAGCATGAGGCTGGGAAGGAAACAATCACAGTATACTCACTACAAAAAACTAGACTACACCACTGGCTGGACACGAACGCACCACGTAACTTAACGTTACACCTACATAATGATGTGCATGATAAAATACTCACCTGTCACTTGTAAATAAAGTCCACCGGTCTGTCATTCCATGTCCCTTTACTTGTATTAAAGAGAAAATACGGCCACCAAAATAACTTTTTTTTCAGCTCGGTGCTAGCTGCTGTTAGCCACTCATAGCACTCATCCTAGTTGCAATCTTTGAAATGGAGCAAAAAACATTTGCTGGCCTTTGTTGGCGAATTCAGGTTATGTCTTCCTTTCTCGGTTAAAAGCAAAAGAGCGCCTTAAAAAGGTCATTTTTATTAGATCGGCAACAAGACCTGGGACGTTTTTCAAAATGCGTTCTTGTCTGAACATGTGAAACGTCATCAGTCGTCGCCCAAAGTTCACATCTAGCCAAGAACAGTTAAAATCCCCGGATGTGTTTGTCACTACTCGATCCGTACCGGAAACATGATTTGTACTGCGCATGCGCGAAATTGCTTCCACTTCCTGTTACCGCCAGCGTTTTTACGACAGTCTAGTGAAATGGATTATTTTGCGTTTTATATACAGCTTCAAGAATTTCTCTTAAAAGGAGAAATTCCTGACAATTCTACAAATCGTCGGAAGGTTAGACGGGCGTCGACGAATTTTATCATCAAAGGTAACTATTAGTACCGAAAGATTTTATAATGAAAAAGAGAATTCACTTTCTGTTACAACCTGTAACGTTACTTGTTCAGCTCCCATATCTGAATATGCAATTTGATCTTTTTTACATTGAATTGCAGATTCTTCTGACTTGAGTTTTTTCCTATTAAAATAGATGACAGACTCTTCTATGTCGGCCCCAGTAGGCAGTACATGAGTTACATGAGGCTAGTTGTCCTGTCAGAGGAAGAGAAGAGGTCTGTTCTCACGGAGTGCCACAATAACCCTGGGACTGGAAATCACAGTGGTGTCAGAGGCACTCAAAACAGGGTTATTGCTGGATACTATTGGCCTACAATTATCCAGGATGTGAAAGAATGGGTAATGTACTACAGATGTGGTGCTTTACTTGCACTTCTACTTTTGCCAGTTGTTTTTCTATACAAGTATCTATACTTAAGAATGTGTCTAATTTTGCCACCTCTGATTGTTAGATACCTCCTTGATTTAGAATTTATATTTATTGTCATCAACTTGTATCAGGTGGCTGTTTTTCTTGACATTGTATTCAAAAAAATTGTGTTGCTTTTTAGGTCAGATCCTGTCACCGCTGCCAGTTGAACGACCCCATTAAGACTGTTGTGCCAGTCTTGCATTCTATTAAGGTACTGCTTACAAGGCTTTATCAAACTGATGAGACTAACAAGCTAGTCTCAACCTTGTGTAAATTTTTACCAGCATTTGGTTGATGCTAATTTTGTGCCATGCAGGTAAAAGAACCTTGGGAGGTGCTTGGTTTGGATTTGATTGGACCACTGCCAGAAACAGCACGCAACAACAAGTATGTTCTTTCCATGACTGACCTGTACACCAAGGGGGTGATTGCAGAACCTATGCAATCTAAGACAGCAGCTGAGGTGTCTGCAATAATAACCACAAAGCTGTACTTGTTCGGCATGGTTAGGAAAATCATTACAGACCAAGGGAAGGAGTTTGTCTGCAAGGTGAAGTTTTGTAAATGTTTAATTGTTTTTCCCTTACTCTTGTCTCAACATGTCCACCTTATTCAAGATTCAAGATTTTTATTTGTCACATACATGATTATATAGAGAGTATATAACCAGCAGTGAAATGTGAGTCAGGGCCGCTCCATGGACAGTGCAAATATATAAGAATACAACACAGAGGAAATATACATAAATTAAATAAGTAAAAAATAAGATATAAAGAACACAATATAAAAGAATGTGCATGACAGTATACTGTAGACTTAAATATTAAGATAAGCACGAATGTACAAGAGAGGAATGTGCAAACAGGTTGTACATGGTTGTCATGTAGCAGCAATACCAATAAAATTATAATATGTGTATATATTATTATCTTATTTTTCCTGAAAGAGCTGGTGCCATTTGTAAATTTAATGTGTCTGAATTCGGTCTCATCTGCTTCTAGCATGTCTCACGCATTCCCAGCTCTTAATTTTGCTAACTGGTGTCTTACCATATTATTTTAATGTATTTTAATTATGAACACACTGGTTTGTAGTGCAAACAGTTTTACCGTTTACTGCACTGTTATTCTTCTCCTTATGAGGCACGAGAAAACCACCTTTTGATTAATCTACATTCACAGAAAACGGCTTACTTGTATGTTGAAACATAAGGTGGATATGTTGTTGTCTACAGTTACTCCAGTCTTGCAAATTTAACTTATGATCCCTCTGCAGCTCAATGACAGCATTTTCAGTATGCTGAAAATCTCCGCTTTTTCTTTCAACATTGATCTTTTACTAGCAGCGGGCAGGTAACTGTTTGGATACCTGTCTTGTAAGATCTATTGTTGCCTTATGTTTATTTATCAACTTTATAAATGCATTGATATGTACAGGATGAAAGAACTAATCAGAATATCAAGCGCTCTCAGGAAGTACGTGAATGACAACCACAATGACTGGGACCTCCACCTTCCTGCTGTGGTGTATGGAATCAACACTGCAAAGCAGGTTTTGTCTTACTTATTATATTTAGGCTATGATATCTACGGTTAGTTGTCAATGGTAAAACTGAATTGGTGAATTTATTTACTATTTAATGTCATGGGTGGAGTTTTTCAAACTTATAGATAAATACAAACTTATTAGTTAATGGAAGCTTCTTTATGTGATCAGTGCTCCACTAGACACAGTCCCTACTTCCTCCTCTTCCATCGACACCCACGTTTGCCAGAGGTCATGAATGCCTGTCCCATGAGAGATGATTTTGAAGTTGCTGACCCAGAAGATGACATCGACACCAGAGTCAATAAGATGAAACTTCTCAATGAAACGGTATGTATTTGAATAATAAAGTTAAATGAAGTAGTGAATTACTATCAGAATTACACCTAGGCATAGGCTGATCAATGTATTTTTTTCTCTTTAGTTATAAAAGCAATTGAATCTTCATGTGAAGCCACTCTCCCTCACTCTGTTACATTGTAATGATTAAACCTTGTTCCTTATTGTTCTATCTTGGCCTGACTGAGACTCCATTGATCAAGAGACCAGAGAATTCTGGATTTTTCAATGACTTATTTTTCTGTACGTACACCACCTTCACAACATAGAGAGAGCACAGAGCATGCAACAGAAGATCTGAGACGAAAACGCTCCGGCGTTTTAGAGTTCAGGCCGGTGATGATGTTCTGCTCTCACGGGACCCCAAGAAACGACGGACAGGAGACACATTTACAAGTCAGCACCAAGGACCATATACTGTGTCCAGCATCTCTTCCAAAGGGGTGGCCACTATCGACAAAGGGTCAGCTTGTCAGAGGGTCAATGTGTCAAGACTGAGGACATACTACAGATTGAAAAGTAAGAGTGTTTGATAAACTCTGTATAAAACAGTTTGAAATTACATGCTTATAGTCCATTGTCACGTATTTGTATATCATCAGATGGACCAACTGAGAGGATGTTTCTCCAGGACCACTGCTACTCAACATTCAAATGGTAGGTAGAGCATCCATATGCTTGTTCAGGTGCAAGATGGGAGAAGGACTTGGACCCTATTCAAGATGAACTGGTATGTATTGTGTTTATTTAGTGACACTTTGCATATTTAAATGATAACTATTACTTAATCTGTTAAACGTTCTTTATTTTTAGTTAAAGTATGTGTTGGACAAAAATCGGCCATCAGAAGAATTGATCATAAAGCAAGGCCAAATTTGCCTGACACGAGAAGATTTCTGGAGCCTGGGTTTAAGCCAGTACATGGAATCTAATGTGTGTATGCTTAGTGTCTTAATTTACTGCACAAAAAACTAATTCCTAGATAATGCATAATGTTACACATGGCAGCTTTCACAGGGATGCAATTCATTTCAGATCGGAAATGCCTGCCTCAAGATTGTGGAAGAAGCTGCACGAAGACATGTACTTTATACTACTATCTTCTTTAGTATTAATTTGGATGTATGCATGTTTAATAACTTATGTTCTTTCCTTAAGGGGAAAAATGTTCACATTGTGGACCTCTATGCTGTTCCCACCTGGAAAGACAAAAATGTGGACCCAGTGCATTGTTTGCCTGTAAGTTTTTTTGTTTTTTGTTTTTTTCTGTCATGTACTTTTTAACCGAGAAAGAGTTCTATTGGGAATAGGCAAAAAAGTATGTTATTTTTGTGCATGCATATTATTTTGTCACAATACTATTAGGGAAACGTGAGGTCCAAGGATATCATTCTATTTCCATCTTTAGTGTTGCGGGAAAAATCTGACGTATCACTTTCTGCTCAGTGTTGAGTTTCTTTTAATCTTTCTAGTTGTAATATTTCCAAATTCAACAGGTAGGGTTAGTGAGTTCGATTTTGTGGATATTAACAAAATATCCATTGATTGCAGGTTTTGTTTGTAGCTAAGAGGAGATACTTTTCTAGTGCAGTCCCGTATCGTGAAATGTATTGCAGTGGGGATTTATTTTTAGGTTGAGACTAAAGATAATTAATTTACTGGCCTTGTTCCAGGCGTGTTATTTGGTTACAATTTCCAAAAGGAGCCTTGTTCTCAGGCTTCAAGTTCATATAAGAGCCTTGTTCTCAGGCTTTAAGTTCATTTTCGAGTCTCATTCTTAGGCTTCAAGTTCATCAGACTGCAAGGGAAGCTCGGCTTCCCCTATAATGCAAAAAAAATTATGGTCAACTGATCATGTAATTACACATTATGTATTTTGTGTTTTCTTTGGAATGCCAGACACATTGCAACCTTCATTGACCCAGGATCCTGGACTGAAAAAACAGGAAGAGACCTTGAGGTATGTAATGATTTAATTGTGTAAAGCTAATGTAAACTTAATTTTCTCCTCCCATAGGTCTTTTCATCTTGTAAAAATAAAAAATATATAAAACACACAAAAAAGCATTTTAAATGGTTACTGCCTCTAGTGGGGCCTATAGGATCATATGGAGATTCTCAACTGAGCAAAACAAGTGAAACATAAACTTAGTCCAATTTGAAGCTCTAATTTGCTTTTTTTTTTTTTTCAGTCAGTTAGATTTAAACACAAAAAAATATATTTTCCAAAAAAAAAGTTTTTAAATTCAAACTGAATTTTAGTCTTAACATATGTATATTCATGCAATTTCATAAATATGTAATAAATATAAAATATATATTTAAAACTATAAATATGCTATAAACTCATTGCTCTCCACCACCGCGCTCAAATTTAAACTCAAATTTAACTGTTAATTAAAAAAAAGTCAAAATGACAGTGATTTTCTAGCATTAACATGTTATAATGTGTTTGTACCATTTATGCACGTGTGTGTTTGTGTGTGTGGGTGGGTGGATGGGTATGAGAGTTTTTTATGTATTGGGGATATTCTGTAGTCTCAGCCCTTTCGGTTGGGTATGCGTCTTTTGTGGATTGTGTCAGATTTTGTATATGTGACCTTGAGCACAAAACCAATTCTTTGAATTGAAAATCTATTTTTGAATTTGTTAGGACAATATTTGACCGAGATACAATTATTTTAAAATCTGGAATCTGAGGTTGCAAAAAAAACTAAATATTGAGAAAATCGCCTTTAAAGTTGTCCAAATTAAGTTTTTAGAAATGCATATTAGTGATCAAAAGTTTTTATATATTTACGGTAGGCAATTTTGTAGGGAATTTACAGTAAAGACCCTCGGACCAGGTGTGTTGAATGAAGACCAGAAGTCAAAGATTCAATCAAAATGAAGAGAAATTACTGAAGATGATATTTGCAGTTTCATCAGCAGAAGTAACAGCTACATATAGCAGGTGGCCGACTCGATTTCCTTCTCATACGTTCCAGTAGCATTTCCCTGTTGAAGCCTAGCGTCTATTGACTTCTTACATTTCACTCTTGCCATAACTTGATTAATAGTCAAGAAATAATGTAATAATATAATAATTATTATTTTACAAACTTTTTTAGTTTTTTTTTTATTACAACCACACAGAAACTCTGTATCCACTCAATTTTTGTGTGTGTTCCCCAATTCATGTGTGACAAAAGTCATAAAGTCTCATACCATAATGATCAATGCTTGTTTTAAAAATAAACTAAAATAATTTTCCGGTTGGAATGATCCTAAAAGGATTAGGATATGTATGTATACATGTTTAAACAAGCCAACAGTTGTTTTAAAACTAACTGTGGTTTTCAGTGCTTCAAAGTAGATGGTCATTAGGGTTGGGTATTGTACAGGGAATTCCTGTGGCATCTACATGCTGATGGTAAGAATGTTTCATTTGTGAAAGCTGTTAAATAATAAAATCAAAGCCTTAGTGTTATTTGTATTTCACAGTATGCTCTCAGCACATGTACATCATGGCCAGTAACGTTCACAGAGGTAAGCTAGATGTTCACAAAAATATACCAAAATACTTCGATGTGGCTTTTTTAATTTTTTTGTGCGTTTTGCACTCTTTTAGAAGGAGGTGCCATTGATTCGCCAGTGGTGGTGCATTCAGTTGATGGAGAGGTTTTGCCTTGAAGGGTATGACAGACTCTATAGATAAAATTTCAGTATCTCGGCTGTATTAAGTCACTGTTGGCAAGTGATACTAGAAAGGTGTTATACAAATAGAGTGCATATACATTTACATATTTGACAAAGGCACGGACAGAGATTTGCACACTGGACAGAAGAAGCATCCCAACTCCTTCAGGGAACCCTTGAGCCTGTCTTTAGGGTGTCAAAATCCACCACCACCAAACAGTCACCCAGCAGAAGAGTTGTGGTTGAAGAGGACACTGATAAGGTAAATTATTCTAGTGGTCATATATCAAGGAGTCGCATGCAAGCTGGATAAATAGTTTAATTTGTTTGTGCCATTTATATATTTGTATATTCAGGTGCAACAGCCTACCATTGTGAGAGACCTTCATACAGCTTGGAACTGGGCACACAATCACAGAGACTTATTCCGTGGAGAGGTGACAGAGCCTGCTTTTCTGCAGATGAACAGTGAAGATAAAAAAAATGCACTCAGGAAGGCCCTGAGGAGTGAATTCCCTGAAGCAAAGGATGACTTTTTGTTTAGATTTCAGTCTCAAGATGACATGGAAACATTTTTGTCATACTGTGTTGATAAACAAAGCCTGAAGGTCAATGCCATGTTCCTCAATCAGCAATTGTAGTGAAGGGGGGGAATGAATGAATGAATACATTAATGAATAAATTATTTGAAAAAATATATATATTTTTGTGTTTCTTAGATGCAGACATTTATTAAAGTATGCTGAAATAAGTAAAACATATCTTAAAAAAAATAAATGTAAATGTAAAACACTTATATACACATCTGTATTACACAAATACTTTTAAAACGGTACCGGTGCCTAAGCGGTGCCTGAACCGATACTTATAAAAATTTGTTTACCAATTAATTTACTCAATTGATTTAATTTGTGCACATTTAATCGATTACTCAATCTAATCAATATAATTTAATTGATATATATTTTATCAAAAAAGTGTATTTATATCAAGAGAATCACTAGTAAATGACTATTTTCGGTACAGATCAGGTGGTGTGTGTCAACAACACATGAAAGCATTACATAATTATTAATATTATAACAGTGTTATTATAACTACCCGAAATTGGCCTAAAATGTTTTTTCTTTCGTTTTAATTTTATTATGCCATACATCAGAACAATACAACGAGAAACATTCAAATGTAAAAGAAAAATATAAAAAGATGAACAACATTAATATAATGAAACAGTGCCAGAGGACAGTAACCAAATATAATAGACAAAAAATTAAATAAATAACAATATAGCTTGAAATCATTTATAAAATGAGAAAAGTTTGGTTCGGAGCCTGACCACTTCATTTTATGAGAATGAAACTTCCCCATTAAAATTAACAATTGTATGAAATATGCTTTATCTTTGTCAAATCCATTATCACTGAAGTATATTATTACATCAAATCCACTCAACTGCAAAGAAATGTCCAATATTTTCTTAGTGAAATTGCCGTAAATTGTTTCGTCATACAGACAGGAAGTGGAAGCAATTTCGCGCATGCGCAGTACAAATCGTGTTACCGGTACGGATCGAGTAGTGACATCGAGGATGCATCAAGAGGTGACTTGTGCAAACGTGAGCATTTCGCACCAATCAGCGAGCGTTAATGGCAGAGGGGAAAACCCGCAAATTTTAAAAATATTACAGTTGTTGTGTCATGCAATGCATTTCTAAGAGTATTTCAGTCGAGAACGTAGTTGTTTAAAGCTCAAATCTGTGGTTTATTTATAAATATAGCGTCTATTTGAAAATGTGCTTCGCCGATTTCGGAAGCGTGAGCTCCGCGCAATCACCGGACACTCAATGCTCATGTTTTATAAACACGCTCAGAAAAATAAAAACATTACTGCTGGCTCTTATGTCTCTGTAGTGGTTAAACATGAGGTAAAGTTCGTTTTGGGTAGATCTAACCGGCAAGTACTGGTGTAGACAAGTACTTTTTAATTTTTTTTATTCTCTCAAATCTAACATATTACAATAGTCAGGGGGGAGAACACATACAGGAAAAAAGATACATAATTACAATAAAGTAATTACATAAAAACATGAAAATGTTTACATATCTTAATACTCTAAAGACAACATCCTTTTGAAAAAGAGCACAAACCTGTCTATTATTGTGTTTAACAGAGGAAAGAAAACAAACTCGACCAACAGCAGTGTCAACAAGAACTAAAGACTGTAAAGAAGATTGGGGACATGTATTTTTACAAAGCATTTTTAATCCAGAGGGGACAGCATCCATAACAACAGCATATTATTTAGGAGTGATAGGGATTTTAAATTTAGACAAAAATTCAGAATAAGTTAACAGAAGACCTTCTTGGTTGAATAGTTGGCTGACCAAAACTATATTATTAGAGAACCAGTTTTCAAAAAAACTGTGTTTTAGATTTATATAATATATGCTTATTATTCCATATAAAACATCTATTAGGTGAGAAATTATGTTTATAAATTAAATTCCAGGAGAGAAGCATTTGTTTGTGAAAACTGGATAATTTAAATGGTAGTTTAGAAATGTTGTAGTTACAAAGCAAAAAAAAACTAAGACCTCCAACCTGTGAAAAAATACAACGAGGAATAAAGTTCCAAAACTAGTTTTTTTTTTTTTTAATTGTTTGATCCAGTTTATTTTAAAAGTATAATTAATAGTAAAATGTAAAAAGTTTAAACCTCCATTTTCAGTTGTGTTCATAATCACAGATTTCTTAATATAATGGGTTTTGTTTTTCCATAAAAAATTGAAAAGCATATTATCTATAGTCTTGCAAATATTATCGTTGACTGCTAGAGAAAGAGCTGTATATGTGAGCCTTGAGATGCCCTCTGCTTTTGTAATCAATACTCTCCCTCTCAAAGATAAGTCTCTTAGTAACCAATGATTTAAATTTTTCTTGGTTTTATCAATAACAGGGGAGAAATTTAGCTCACATCTTCTCTCTTCATCCTTTACAATCTTTATACCTAAATATGTGACTTCATTTTTTATAGGAATACCACAAATAGATGGTAAATCACACTGCTTAAGAGACAATAATTCACACTTATTCATATTAAAATGAAGACCTGAAGCTTTAGAGAATATACTAATACAATTAATAGCATTGGGTATTTCCTCTGCATCTTTTTAAAAAAGTGTGGTATCATCTGCTAATTGGCTAATAGTGATTATGTTATCTGCAACTGTAATTCCTCTTAAAGTACTCTGTTTAATAGAATCAGCAAGTAGTTGTGAACAGAGTAAGAACAGGTAGGGAGAAATAGGGCACCCCTGTCTGATACCACGATTAAGATTAAATCTGGGTGAGGTGCCAGTACACAATTTGATTGAACAGTTACCGTTGAAGTATAAAGTTTTAATAGTCTTAATGAAGTAATTACCGAAACCAAATTTTTTAAGAGCTGAAAAAATAAAATTATGTTCAATGGTATCAAATGCCTTATAGAAATCTAAAAAAAGAATTAAAGCTGCAAGCAGCGATGGAAGGGACCTCGCACGGCTCACCGCTGACCGGTGGCTTCAGAAAGACAGGGAACAGTGAGCAATATACATTTAAAAATGCAAATATAGAGGAATATGTCAAAGTCATTTGTATGTACCAAACCTGCTGCCAGCTGGTGGCGCTATGTCCATAACTGAACATTAACATATAGATGTCTTCAGGCTAGCACCTTTATCGAACATATAAAGTTTGGTGCAGATTGAACATAGTATGTTTGAGTTAGTGTAAAGCCTGATACATCCTGTTGTCAACAGATGGCGCTATGGTTACATCTGAATATTGGCCTTTAAATGTCTTCAGGGCAGGACTCTAACAAAATATGTGAAGTTTGGTGCAGATTGGACATTTCATGCTTAAGTTAATGTAAAACAAATAATTTCCTGTTGCCAGCAGATGGCGCTATGTCTATAACTAAACATTATCGTGTAGATATTATGAGACCAGTACTTTTATCAAACATATGAATTTTGGTGCAGATTGAACATGGTATGTTTGAGTTAGTGTAACACATGATATATCCTGTGGTCAACAGGTGGCGCTATGATTACATCTGAATTTTGGCCTTTAGATCTTTTCAGGTCAGGAGTCTTGTAAAACATATGAAGTTTGGTTCAGATTGGACATTGCATGTTTAAGTTAGTGTAAATCAAGTCATTTCCTGTTGCCAGCAGGTGGCGCTCTGATTATAATGGAATGTTCGTATTTAGATGTGTTCCGGCCTGGATTCTTATCGAAAATGTGAAGTCTGGGGCAGATCGGTTATTGTATGGCTGAGTTACAACAACTTTTATTCCCATGGCGAGACATCGAAATCTGTGATGCCGCCAAGGACACGCCCTTTAACGAAAACTCTAGATCTTCGCAATTTAACATCACTAAGGCCTTTAGGTTAGACTGACCTAAATATTATGTTGATGTCATTAAATCTGTAGGAGGAGTTAGTTACAGAGTAAAACATGTCACTTCCTGTTGCCAGCAGGTGGCGCTATTACTATAACTTAATATGGTCATGTAGATCTCTTCATATCAGGAGTCTTATCAAACATGTGAAGTTTGGTGCAGATCGGACATAGCATGCCTGAGTTATAACTTCCTGTTTCACGGCGAAACATCGAAATTTGACAGGACGCCATGGACACGCCCTCCGATGAAAACTCTAGATCTTCGCAATTTAACGTCACAAAGGGCTTTAGATTGCAATGACCAATTTTGGTGTTCATCCGAATAAATCTCTGGGAGGAGTTCGTTAAAGTATGACACCTGCAAATGGCAAAAATGTCACAAAATATGACGGGAAAATTCAAAATAACCGACTTCCTGTTGGGTTTCGGATTTCGTTCCAGGAGACTTTTTTGTAGGTATTGTTATGTTACATGAGTGTACCGATTTTCATACATGTACGTGAAACGTAGCCCGAGGGCTCTCCGCTGAATGAGTATAGGTGGCGCTGTCGAGCCATTTTGCCACACCTATTTCTGAAACCCATATAAGACGTACATTTCCACCAGTTCTGATGCGTGTGCAAAATTTCCTGACTTTTCGAGCATGTTTAGGCCCTCAAAAATGCGATTAAGTTTGGAAAATAATAATAAATATAGCTGCAAGCAGCGATGGCGGGCCCAAGCCGATGCAAACGCCACCCCGGTGGCATCAGGAAAGCGGTGCCCAGCGGGCACATGCATTTACAGTAACCCTCTAGCAGTCTGGTTTTAAGGGACACGGCAAGTAAAGGGTTAATCCAAACCACCAACTCTGTGAAACACAGTTTAAACAGAAGCTATCTCTCTCTCTCTCTCTCTCTCTCACACATGCATTTACAGTAACCCTCTGGCAGTCTGGTTTTAAGGGATACAGCAATTAAAGGGTCAATCCAAACCATTAAGTCTGCATAATACATACACACAGAACAACATATAAAACTTTAGTAACACTTTCGAAAAGGTTTCAGTTATTAACATTAACTATATTAATTAACATGATCAATACTTATAAAGCATCTAATAATGCCTGACTATTTTACTAACATAAAAAAAAAAAATGCTGTAAAAATATATTGTTCATTGTTAGTTAATGCATTAGCTACTGTCAACCTAAGATAATTTATTGTAAATTTTACCAACTCATTTTTTGAGCAGCTATTCAGTCTGTATTCACACAGCGTGATGAGAGACGTTTTGCTGCTCGAAACACAGAATATGTAGAGGTGGTACTGTTATTTATTTATAACCTATATTTTTACATGACTTAACAGGCGAGTCATAATATTAGTGAATATATTATATTGTAGTTTTATCTCTCGCCCCTGGTTGAGAAACACTGACCTAAAGCGCATCTTCCAGCATTGTCTTCACGATCGATCTATTAGGCATCACTGATGTGATGTTTAAAAAAACATTTGTTTCTCATTTATTTGGTTCCACAGTATTTGCTGATTTTATTTTATTTAAACACTGCTTGACGCCTTAGAATTGCCGCTGATAACAAAGTCAAAGTAAAACGCGACCGGTGCTTACAGGCTATTTAAAACCTAAGAAAAGGGAAAAGAGGAAAACTCAAAGCGACCCCCACCACGGTGATACCATTATAACCAGTGAGACATCAGGTCGATTAACCGGTGGGAAAATTTCCTCACCGACACAACCCTAGCAGGCACATGCATTACAGTGACCCTCTAGCAGTTTGGATTTAAGGGATACATTAATGGAAGGGTTAATCCGAGCCATCAAGACACACACACACACAAAACAAAATAGAAAACTTTGGTAATCCTTTTAATAAGGTTTCAGTTATTAGCATTAACTATATTAATTATCATGAACAATAATTATACAACATTTATTAATGTTAGTCTCTCTACCCTCTCTCTCACACACACGCGCACACACATACATACACACACACACACACACACACACACACACAGAACAATATATGAAACTTGTGTAGCAAACTGTTTTCAATAAGGTTTTAGCTTATAACATTATATAAGTTAAAATGAACAATAGTTTTATAGCATTTATGAATCTTAGTTAATATTATGTTACAAATTGACTACTACATTATAAATAAAAATGTGGTAATGTACTTTTGTTACTATACCATGACCTAAAATAAAATAAAAAATACTTACACAAATACAGTAAAAATATGTTGTTAGTACTAATACTCATGTTTAAAACAATATTATTAAACTATAGTTACAGCAGGGTATAGCGTATAGTTACCCTAACCCTAATTCGCAATTCCAGCAATTCTAGCAAAATCACTAGCACGTCGTCCCGGGAATATTGGTTTAATACCAGTCGGGCTACCAATATCACCCTATGGGCTACCTTAAATACAGGGCTCCTGCAGGTCCTTATAAACTCCTTATTTTAGTTGTATCAAATTGAAGGCTGTAAAAAGTTGTAAATACGTTAAATGGTTTAAGAAATGTCTTCATTTACAATTTCAAGAGGTCTTTCTGTTTAAATCGTGAAAGGGCTGATTAAACTTCAAAAGGCAATATTGTCATTGAATATTTATTTATTTGATATATAAATCAAAACAGAGCTGTCAAATCACTACATGGTCTAGTGTCTGTGATTAATAAAGCAAAAACACTGCTATATAAAAATATAATCTGTTTGTTTTGCGTGTCTCTCTGAGTGAGCGGTTGTCATGTAACGTTACTTACTCAAATATGCTCGCTGACGCCGCTCAGTGTTTAACAGCGTCTGCTGAGAGCCTCACTGACATTGAGAGAACAATTAATAAGCCTTTCTTCCTTTTATTTGAGACAACCATTGTCAAATACACGCAAAGATCTTCACTAACTTCACTTTACGTTACCCTTCTTCTCTGATTTGCGGAAGTTTAGACGATTAAAATGCGTATTACTGCCCTTCACTTCTACCCGTCAAAATAAAAGTCCCCCTTTTAACTTGAAGAAATTGACAGAAATTACGATTGTATTATAATGTAGACCACTTCTAAAATAATAATAACAAATAGAAAAATTTAATGAATATGATTTCCCCCTCATTTTAATTTACTAAATCTCTATTGTGCAGTCCTTTATGAAAGCATAAAATGATAAAACTTATTTTCATTTGATTACATTTTAAGGCATTAATTAAATTGTTAAAGCTTTATACATTAATTTCATTACCACCATTTTTGATAGTATATTTGTATTAAGTCATAAAAATACAGAATCCAGAAAAATTAAGTCAAACAGGAATTTATGAATTGTTATGAATTATATTACTGATGAATATAAGTTGTTAAACTAATATATAAATCATTGATGAAATCTACTTGAATGTTTTTGATGTATTAAATTTGACTTTGTAAAGCAAAAAAACCCTGCTCAAATTTTTTAATACCATGATACCATGCAAAAAAACACCAACCAAAAATGACTGATAATTTTTTTCTGGTGATTTAAAGATATGTTTAAAAGTCTCTCTCTCTCTCTCTCTCTCTCTCTCTCTCTCTCTCTCTCTCTCTCTCTCTCTCTCTCTCTCTCTCTCAATTTTTTCAATTTAAGTGTGCTTTATTGGCATGACAAAAACTATACATTTGTATTGCCAAAGCAATTGCAGCTGGGCTGCTCACAAGTAGTGCACATTTGAATTAACAGAAATAAAAATAAAAACAATAATAGTAATAAAACAAATATTTAAACCGTATTAAATATGTAGTGCAAAATGAATGACTATTGTAAGTATGTGATAGAAATAAAATTAAATAAGGTACAGTATAAGATTTATACAGGCAAAATATACATTTAAGTAATATAAAGGGTAATATGTCATAATATAATCTACATGTGCTGGAAACATCAGCTCAGGGCAGACAGGGTGTCTTCTTCTGTGGTGACAGAGAGACACATATTGAGAAACAAACACACAGCAGGTCTCTCTCTCTCTCTCTCTCTCTCTCTCTCTCTCAGGTGGAGTGTCTTCTCTTCTGTGGTGACAGAGAGACACATATTGAGCAGCAAACACACAGCAGGTCTTGTGTTCTCCGAGCAGATACGCTAGTTTCTCCTGGTCTGAAAGAGTTGTAAATGTGGGATGGATCTGCTGTATTTTGTCGTAGTACACTCTCCGTATATCTATTTGGAGCACTCTGTTAGGAAGTGCAGTTCTGTTTCCATCTGATTCAGGTCACAGTGTGAACACAATCTCTGCAAGCCATGTTTGTCTGTCTCTCCTCTCCCTCTCCCTCTCCCTCCTCAACCCTCCTCACTGTCACACTGAAAGACAGCCCCTCCATTCCACTTCACACACACAGGGCCGGCCCTGCACACACACACACACACACACACACACACACACATATACACACACTCATAGAAGAGAGTAGACTGAGATGAAATGCATGATAGTTTTTAATTTTCTCTCATCCATAGAGTTTTGTAAAGTCATGAAACTAACCATACTTCTTCAGAATGACTTTTTCCTGCATGTAAAAAGTTTAAAAGTTTTAGTAAACTGCACTTTAAAGATATAAGAACATTTTGCTATCTTTTTTACCCTCACTTTAATAAACCACTATTTAAACACCGTTCAAGCTATCCGCAAGCCGTTCGCAATTTAGCATCTTCAGTGTCTTGGCATCATGTTGACAAAGTTTGGTGTGAACTACTTGTTTCTTCTTGAAGGAGTATGAATTAGTTTGCAGCTTGATTATTCCAGAAATTGACATTAAAACAAAATAGCCGGCTTCCTGTTGGTCGTAGCTAATGAGTGTAAATTAGAAAGTTGTCCGGCTTGATGAGAACAATATATGTACTGAGTTTGGTGACTGTAGCTAAAATTAACCCCATGTTTTGACAAAGGTGGCGCTATAGAGTGCCTCCTCCACGCCCGTTTATGAGCTTTTGCCAGTGTCTATCTATAATTAATACTGATGTGTGTGTTGAGTTTTATGAAATTCTAAACATCTTAAGTGCCTCAAAATCACCAGAAGATATATTGAGGTTTGACACGTTGCCATGGTAACAATATTTTAGATATCAATATTCCCTTGACAGTTTCACATCGGCCGTTTTTTGACATTATTCTGATGAAGTTTGAAGCAAATTGGGTAAAAGTAAGATGCTGAATTCAAAGCATTTTGAAAATGACACACTTCCTGCTGCCAGTTGGTGGCGCTATAACTTTGCCTCATAATTGTCACATCGATGCGATCGGCTTCATACACCGAACAAACCACTGAATTGTGATCAAAATCAGACAATGTATGTGGACTTTATTAGACACTTCCTGTCTCTCAATTCTTGCCATAACTTCATCGCCTCGCCACGGGCAAACCATTCGAGATATCAAAAATCCCTCCGCAATTTAGCATCCCCAATGTCTTGAGATCACGTTCACCGGGTTTGGTGCTCGTGTGTTGAAAATCCTGGGAGGAGTATTTCAAATTCCAGAGCATGTGCTTTTTAAACAGCCCTGAATAGCCGACTTCCTGTTGGGCGGAGCCCATGACATGTGACACAAAAGTTGTTCAGCTCGATAAGATCTATATGTGTACCGAGTTTCATATGAATAAGTGCAAGTATGTGTGAGCTACACATCAAGTTTTCTGATGGTTTTCCAGGGGGCGCCGTAGAGCCTCTGTGCCACGCCTGGGTCCCAGCCTCAGCGGCGTCCTAAATGCCGCGGGTTCCAATGTGTGTGCACATTTTCAAGAGTTTTTGACCATGTTAAGCCCCCCAAAAATGCCCGGATAGTCGGTAAAAAAAAAAAAGAATCCTAAGGAAAACAATAGAATAGCTGACTTCCTGTTGGGCGTAGCCCATGACATGCGGTACAAAAGTTGTTCGGCTCGATGAGATCTATATGTGTACCGAGTTTCATATTAATACGTGCAAGTATGTGTGAGCTACACATCAAGTTTTCTGATGTGTTCCAGGGGGCGCCGTAGAGCCTCTGTGCCACGCCCGGGTCCCAGCCTCAGCGGCGTCCTAACTGCCGCGGGTTCCAATGTGTGTGCACATTTTCAAGAGTTTTGACCATGTTAAGCCCCAAAAATGCCCGGATAGCCTCAAAATCACCAAAAAGAAAATTGAGGTTTGACGCTGCCATGACAACAGTATTTTAGATATCAATATTCCTTCACAGTTTCACATCGGCCGTGTTTTACAGTATTCTGATGAAGTTTGAAGCAAATTGGGTAAAAGTAAGATGGTGAATTCAAAGCATTTTGAAAATGACACACTTCCTGTTGCCAGTTGGTGGCGCTATAACTTTGCCTCATAATTGTCACATCAATGCGATCGGCTTTATACACCGAACAAACCGATGAGATCTATATGTGTGCGAGTTTCATATTAATACGTGAAAGTATGTTTGAGCTACACATCAAGTTTTCTGATGGTGTTCCAGGGGCGCCGTAGAGCCTCTGTGCCACGCCTGGGTCCCAGCCTCAGCGGCGTCCTAAATGCCGCGAGTTCAATGTGTGTGCACATTTTCAAGAGTTTTGACCATGTTAAGCCCCCAAAAATGTCCGGATAGTCAAAAAAACCTAAAAAGAGTCCTAAGGAAAACAATAGAATAGCCGACTTCCTGTTGGGTGGAGCCCATGACATGCGGTGCAAAAGTTGTTCGGCTCGATGAGATCTATATGTGTACCGAGTTTCATATGAATACGTGCAAGTATGTGTGAGCTACACATCAAGTTTTCTGATGTGTTCCAGGGGGCGCCGTAGAGCCTCTGTGCCACGCCTGGGTCCCAGCCTCAGCGGCATCCTAACTGCTGCGGGTTCCAATGTGTGTGCAAATTTTCAAGAGTTTTTGACCATGTTAAGCCCCCCAAAAATGCCCGGATAGCCTCAAAATCACCAAAAAAAGAATATTGAGGTTTGACACGTTGCCATGGCAACAGTATTTTAGATATCAATATTCCCTTCAGAGTTTCACATCGGCCATGTTTTTACAGTATTCTGATGAAGTTTGAAGCAAATTGGGTAAAAGTAAGATGGTGAATTCAAAGCATTTGAAAATCACACACTTCCTGCTGCCAGTTGGTGGCGCTATAACTTTGCCTCATAATTGTCACATCGATGCGATCGGCTTCATACACCGAACAAACCACTGAATTGTGATCAAAATCAGACAATGTATGTGGACTTTATTAGACACTTCCTGTCTCTCAATTCTCGCCATAACTTCATCGCCTCGCCACGGGCAAACCGTTTGAGATATCAAAAATCCCTCCGCAATTTAGCATCCCCAATGTCTTGAGATCACGTTCACCGGGTTTGGTGCTCGTGTGTTGAAAATCCTGGGAGGAGTATTTCAAATTCAGAGCATGTGATTTTAAACAGCCCTGAATAGCCGACTTCCTGTTGGGCGGAGCCCATGACATGCAGCGCAAAAGTTGTTCGGCTTGATGAGATCTATATGTGTACCGAGTTTCATATGAATACGTGCAAGTATGTGTGAGCTATTCATCAAGTTTTCTGATGGTGTTCCAGGGGCGCTGTAGAGCCTCTGTGCCACGCCGGGTCCCAGCCTCAGCGGCGTCCTAACTGCATGCGGGTTCCAATGTGTGTGCAAATTTTCAAGAGTTTTTGACCATGTTAAGCCCCAAAAATGCCCGGATAGTCGATAAAAAAAAAAAAAAAAGAATCCGGAGGAAAACAATAGGGCCCTGCGCCTTTCTGGCTTGGGCCCTAATTAAAGCTGCAAGCAGCGATGGAAGGGACCTCGCACCCGGCACCACTAACCGGTGGCTTCAGAAAGACAGGGAACAGTGAGCAATATGCATTTAAAAAAGGAATATGTCAAAGTCATTTATATGTGCCAAATCTGCTGCCAGCTGGTGGCGCTATGTCCATAACTGAACATTAATATATAGATGTCTTCAGGCAAGCACCTTTATCGAACATATGAAGTTTGGTGCAAATTGAACATTGTATGTTTGAGTTAGTGTAAAGCCTGACACATCCTGTTGTCAACAGATGGCGCTATGGTTACATCTGAATATTGGCTTTTAAATGTCTTCAGGGCAGGACTCTTACAAAATATGTGAAGTTTGGTGCAGATTGGACATTTCATGCTTAAGTTAGTGTAAAACTAATAATTTCCTGTTGCCAGCAGGTGGCACTATGTCTTTAACTAAACGTTATCGTGTAGATATCATCAGACCAGTACTTTTATCAAACATATGAATTTTGGTGCAGATTGAACATGGTATGTTTGAGTTAGTGTAAAGCATGATATATCCTGTTGTCAACAGGTGGCGCTATGATTATATCTGAATTTTGGACTTTAGATGTTTTCAGGCCAGGACCCTTAACAAATATGTGAAGTTTGGTGCAGATTAGACATTGCATGTGTAAGTTAGTATAAAATAAGTAATTTCCTGTGGCCAGCAGGTGGCGCTCTGATTATAATGGAATATTCGTATTTAGATGTGTTCAGGCCTGGATTCTTATCGAACGTGTGAAGTCTGGGGCAGATCGGACATCGTATGGCTGAGTTAAAACAACTTTTATTCCCATGGCGAGACATCGAAATTTGTGATGCCGCCAAGGACACGCCCATTAGCGAAAACTCAAGCTCTTCGCAATTTAACTTCACAAAGGCCTTTAGATTAAACTGACCTAAATATTATGTTGATGTCATTAAATCTCTAGGAGGAGTTAGTTACAGAGTAAAACATGTCACTTCCTGTTGCCAGCAGGTGGCGCTATGACTATAACTAAATATGCTCAAGTAGATCTCTTCAGGTCAGGATTCTTATCAAACATGTGAAGTTTGGTGTAGATCGGACATAGCATGCCTGAGATATATCAACTTCCTGTTTCATGGCGAAACATCAAAATTTGACAGGACGCCACGGACACGCCCTCCGATGAAAACTCTAGATCTTCGCAATTTAACGTCACAAAGGGCTTTAGATTGCAATGACCAATTTTGGTGTTCATCCGAATAAATCTCTGGGAGGAGTTCGTTAAAGTATGACACCTGAAAATGGCAAAAATGATACAAAATATGACAAGAAAATTCAAAATAGCCGACTTCCTGTTTGGTTTCTGATTTCGTACCAGAAGACTTTTTTGTAGGTACTGTTATGTTACATGAGTGTACCGATTTTCGTACATGTACGTGAAACGTAGCTCGAGGCGCACTCCGCTGAATATTTATAGGTGGCGCTGTCGAGCCATTTTGCCACACCTACTCCTGAAATCCATATCAGACGTAAATTTTCACCAGTTCTGATGCGTGTGCAAAGTTTCCTGACTTTTCGAGCATGTATAGGCCCTCTAAAATGCGATTAAGTTTGGAGAAGAAGAATAATAATAATAATTAAAGCTGCAAGCAGCGATGGAAGGACCTCGCACCGGCACCGCCAACCGGTGGCTTCAGAATGACAGGGAACAGTGAGCAATATGCATTTAAAAGGTAAATATAGAGGAATACGTCAAAGTCATTTATAAGTTCCAAACCTGCTGCCAGCTGGTGGCGCTATGTCCATAACTGAACATTGGCATTTAGATGTCTTCAAACCAGTACTATTATCAAACATATGAAATTTGGTGCAGATTGAACATTGCATGTTTAAGTTAGTGTAAAACAAGCAATTTCCTGTAGCCAGCAGGTGGCGCTATGTCTATAACTAAACATTAGCACGTAGATGTCTTCAGGCCATGGCTCTTATCAACCATGTGAAGTTTGGGGCAGATCGGACATTTTATGGCTGAGTAACAACAGCTTCTATTCCCATGGCGAGATATCGAATTTTGTCACGCTGCCATGGACACGCCCATTAGCTCAAGCTCTTCGCAAATTAACATCACAAAGGCCTTTAGATTAGACTGAACTAAAATTATGTTGATGTCATTACATTTCTAGGAGGAGTTAGTTGCAGAGTAAAACATATCACTTCCTGTTGCCAGCAGGTGGCGCTATGAAATTATATGAATGTGGTCACCTAGATCTCTTCAGGTCAGGAGTCTTATCAAACATGGGAATTTTGGTGCACATCGGACATTGCATGCCTGAGTTATAACAACTTCCTGTTTCATGGCGAAACATCGAAATTTGACAGGGACGCCACGGACACGCCCTCAATGAAAACTCTAGATCTTCGCAATTTAACGTCTCAAAGGGCTTTAGATTGCAATGACCAATTTTGGTGTTCATGCGAATAAATCTCTGGGAGGAGTTCGTTAAAGTATGACACCTGCAAATGGCAAAAATGTCACTAAATATGACGAGAAAATTCAAAATAACCGACTTCCTGTTGGGTTTCGGATTTCGTTCAGGAGACTTTTTGTAGGTATTGTTATGTTACATGAGTGTACCGATTTTCATACATGTACGTGAAAACGTAGCCTGAGGGCTCTCCGCTGAATCAGTATAGGTGGCGCTGTCGAGCCAGCCATTTTGCCACACTTTCTTATCGAACATGTGAAGTCTGGGGCAGATCGACATACATTGTATGGCTGAGTTACAACAACATTTATTCCCATGGCGAGACATCGAAATTTGACAGGACGCCACGGACACGCCTCCCATGAAAACTCTAGATCTTATCGCAATTTAACATCACAAATGCCTTTAGGTTAGACTGACCTAAATATTATGTTGATGTCATTAAATTGTAGGAGGAGTTAGTTACAGAGTAAAACATGTCACTTCCTGTTGCCAGCAGGTGGCGCTATTACTATAACTGAATATGGTCATGTAGATCTCTTCATATCAGGAGTCTTATCAAACATGTGAAGTTTGGTGCAGATCGGACATAGCATGCCTGAGTTATAACAACTTCCTGTTTCATGGCGAAACATCGAAATTTGAGAGGACTCCACGGACACGCCCTCCGATGAAAACTCTAGATCTTCGCAATTTAACGTCACAAAGGGCTTTAGATTGCAATGACCAATTTTGGTGTTCATCCGATTAAATCTCTGGGAGGAGTTCGTTAAAGTATGACACCTGCAAATGGCAAAATGTCACTAAATATGACGAGAAAATTCAAAATAACCGACTTCCTGTTGGGTTTCGGATTTCGTTCCAGGAGACTTTTGTAGGTATTGTTATGTTACATGAGTGTACCGATTTTCATACATGTACGTGAAAGCGTAGCTCGAGGCGCACTCTGCTGAATATTTATAGGTGGCGCTGTCGAGCCATTTTGCCACACCTACTCCTGAAACCCATATCAGACGTAAATTTTCACCAGTTCTGATGCGTGTGCAAAGTTTCCTGACTTTTCGAGCATGTTTAGGCCCTCTAAAATGCGATTAAGTTTGGAGAAGAAGAATAATAATAATAATTAAAGCTGCAAGCAGCGATGGAAGGACCTCGCACCCAGCACACCGACCGGTGGCTTCAGAAAGACAGGGAACGGTGAGCAATATGCATTTAAAAGGTAAATATAGAGGAACGTGTCATAGTCATTTATATGTGTCAAACCTGCTGCCAGCTGGTGGCGCTATGTCCATAACTGAACATTAACATGTAGATGTCTTCAGTCTAGCACTTTTATCAAACAAATGAAGTTTGGTGCAGATTGAACATAGTATGTTTGAGTTAGTTTAAAACCTGACACATCCTGTTGTCAACAGGTGGCGCTATGATTACATCTGAATATTGGCCTTTAGATGTCTTCAGGCCAGGAATCTTACCAAATATGAAGTTTGGTGCAGATTGGACAATGCATGTTTAAGTTGGGTAAAACAAGTAATTTCCTGTAGCCACCAGGTGGCGCTATGTCTATAACTAAACATTGGCATGTAGATGTCTTCAGACCAATACTTTTATCAAACATATGACGTTTGGTGCAGATTGAACATGGTATGTTTGAGTTAGTTTAAAGCATGATATATCCTGTTGTCAGCAGGTGGCGCTATGATTATATCTGATTTTTGGCCTTTAAGTGTTTTCAGGCCAGGACTCTTACCAAATATGTGAAGTTTGGTGCAGATTGGACATTGCATGTTTAAGATAGTGTAAAGAAGACATTTCCTGTTGCCAGCAGGTGGCGCTATGATTATATCTGATTTTTGGCCTTTAGGTGTTTTCAGGTCAGGACTCTTACCAAATATGTGAAGTTTGGTGCAGATTGGACATTGCATGTTTAAGATAGTGTAAAAGAAGACATTTCCTGTTGCCAGCAGGTGGCGCTATGATTATATCTGATTTTTGGCCTTTAAGTGTTTTCAGGCCATGACTCTTACCAAATATGTGAAGTTTGGTGCAGATTGGACATTGCATGTTTAAGTTAGTGTAAAACAAGTCATTTCCTGTTGCCAGCAGGTGGCGCTATGTCTATAACTAAACATTGGCATGTAGATGTCTTCAGGCCATGGCCCTTATCAAACGTGTGAAGTTTGGGGCAGATCGGACATTTTATGGCTGAGTAACAACAGCGTCTATTCCCATGGCGAGACATCGAATTTTGTCACGCCGCCATGGACACACCCTTTAGCGAAAACTCAAGCTCTTCGCAATATAACATCACAAAGGCCTTTAGATTAGACTGACCTAAATAATATATTGATGTCATTAAATCTCTAGGGGAGTTAGTTATAGAGTAAAACATATCACTTCCTGTT
The DNA here is from genome assembly GCA_027564155.1 of Gymnocypris eckloni scoliostomus. Taxonomy (NCBI): domain Eukaryota; kingdom Metazoa; phylum Chordata; class Actinopteri; order Cypriniformes; family Cyprinidae; genus Gymnocypris; species Gymnocypris eckloni. The sequence continues at coordinate 46,279,908 of CM050414.1, read as the reverse complement.
GCCAGCAGGTGGCGCTATGAATTTATATGAATTTGGTCACTTAGATCTCTTCAGGTCAGGAGTCTTACCAAATATGTGAAGTTTGGTGCAGATTGGACATTGCATGTTTAAGTTAGTGTAAATCAAGTCATTTCCTGTTGCCAGCAGGTGGCGCCTAATTATAATGGAATATTTGTATTTAGATGTGTTCAGGCCTGGATTCTTATCGAACGTGTGAAGTCTGGGGCAGATCGGTTATTGTATGGCTGAGTTAAAACAACTTTTATTCCCATGGCGAGACATCGAAATTTGTGATGCCGCCATGGACACGCTTTAACGAAAACTCTAGATCTTCGCAATTTAACATCACAAAGGCTTTAGATTAAACTGACCTATATATTATGTTGATGTCATTAAAACTCTAGGAGGAGTTAGTTACAGAGTAAAACATGTCACTTCCTGTTGCCAGCAGGTGGCGCTATGACTATAACTGAATATGGTCACTTAGATCTCTTCAGGTCAGGATTCTTATCAAACATGTGAAGTTTGGTGTAGATCGGACATAGCATGCCTGAGATATAACAACTTCCTGTTTCATGGCGAAACATCAAAATTTGACAGGACGCCACGGACACGCCCTCCGATGAAAACTCTAGATCTTCGCAATTTAACGTCACAAAGGGCTTTAGATTACAATGACCAATTTTGGTGTTCATCTGAATAAATCTCTGGGAGGAGTTCGTTAAAGTATGACACCTGAAAATGGCAAAAATGACACAAAATATGACGAGAAAATTCAAAATAGCCGACTTCCTGTTGGGTTTCTGATTTCGTACCTGGAGACTTTTTTGTAGGTATTGTTATGTTACATGAGTGTACCGATTTTCGTACATGTACGTGAAACGTAGCCCGAGGCGCACTCCGCTGAATATTTATAGGTGGCGCTGTCGAGCCATTTTGCCACACCTACTTTTGAAACCCATATCAGACGTAAATTTTCACCAGTTCTGACGCGTGTGCAAAGTTTCCTGACTTTTCGAGCATGTTTAGGCCCTCTAAAATGCGATTAAGTTTGGAGAAGAAGAATAATAATAATAATAATAATAAACGGAGCAGATTCAATAGGGTCCTCTGCACCATCGGTGCTCGGTCCCTAATAATAAACGGAGCAGATTCAATAGGGTCCTTCAGATCGGTGCTCGGTCCCAATTAAAGCTGCAAGCAGCGATGGAAGGGACCTCCACCGGCACCGCCAACCGGTGGCTTCAGAATGACAGGGAACAGTGGGCAATATGCATTTAAAAAGGTAAATATAGAGGAATACGTCAAAGTCATTTATAAGTTCCAAACCTGCTGCCAGCTGGTGGCGCTATGTCCATAACTGAACATTGGCATTTAGATGTCTTCAAACCAGTACTATTATCAAACATATGAAATTTGGGGCAGATTGAACATTGCATGTTTAAGTTAGTGTAAAACAAGCAATTTCCTGTAGCCAGCAGGTGGCGCTATGTCTATAACTAAACATTAGCACGTAGATGTCTTCAGGCCATGGCTCTTATCAACCATGTGAAGTTTGGGGCAGATCGGACATTTTATGGCTGAGTAACAACAGCTTCTATTCCCATGGCGAGATATCGAATTTTGTCACGCTGCCATGGACACGCCCATTAGCTCAAGCTCTTCGCAAATTAACATCACAAAGGCCTTTAGATTAGACTGAACTAAAAATTATATTGATGTCATTACATTTCTAGGAGGAGTTAGTTGCAGAGTAAAACATATCACTTCCTCTTGCCAGCAGGTGGCGCTATGAAATTATATGAATATGGTCACTTAGATCTCTTCATATCAGGAGTCTTATCAAACATGTGAATTTTGGTGCACATCGGACATTGCATGCCTGAGTTATAACAACTTCCTGTTTCATGGCGAAACATCGAAATTTGACAGGACGCCACGGACACGCCCTCCAATGAAAACTCTAGATCTTCGCAATTTAACGTCTCAAAGGGCTTTAGATTGCAATGACCAATTTTGGTGTTCATGCGAATAAATCTCTGGGAGGAGTTCGTTAAGTATGACACCTGCAAATGGCAAAATGTCACTAAATATGACGAGAAAATTCAAAATAACCGACTTCCTGTTGGGTTTCGGATTTCGTTCAGGAGACTTTTTGTAGGTATTGTTATGTTACATGAGTGTACCGATTTTCATACATGTACGTGAAACGTAGCCTGAGGGCTCTCCGCTGAATCAGTATAGGTGGCGCTGTCGAGCCATTTTGCCACACCTACTTCTGAAACACATATTCAGATGTGTTCAGGCCTGGATTCTTATCGAACATGTGAAGTCTGGGGCAGATCGAACATTGTATGGCTGAGTTACAACAACATTTATTCCCATGGCGAGACATCAATTTGACAGGGCGCCACGGACACGCCCTCCCATGAAAACTCTAGATCTTCGCAATTTAACATCACAAAGGCCTTTAGGTTAGACTGACCTAAATATTATGTTGATGTCATTAAATTTGTAGGAGGAGTTAGTTACAGAGTAAAACATGTCACTTCCTGTTGCCAGCAGGTGGCGCTATTACTATAACTGAATATGGTCATGTAGATCTCTTCATATCAGGAGTCTTATCAAACATGTGAAGTTTGGTGCAGATCGGACATAGCATGCCTGAGTTATAACAACTTCCTGTTTCATGGCGAAACATCGAAATTTGAGAGGACGCCACGGACACGCCCTCCGATGAAAACTCTAGATCTTCGCAATTTAACGTCACAAAGGGCTTTAGATTGCAATGACCAATTTTGGTGTTCATCCGATTAAATCTCTGGGAGGAGTTCGTTAAAGTATGACACCTGCAAATGGCAAAAATGTCACTAAATATGACGAGAAAATTCAAAATAACCGACTTCCTGTTGGGTTTCGGATTTCGTTCCAGGAGACTTTTTTGTAGGTATTGTTATGTTACATGAGTGTACCGATTTTCATACATGTACGTGAAACGTAGCTCGAGGCGCACTCTGCTGAATATTTATAGGTGGCGCTGTCGAGCCATTTTGCCACACCTACTCCTGAAACCCATATCAGACGTAAATTTTCACCAGTTCTGATGCGTGTGCAAAGTTTCCTGACTTTTCGAGCATGTTTAGGCCCTCTAAAATGCGATTAAGTTTGGAGAAGAAGAATAATAATAATAATTAAAGCTGCAAGCAGCGATGGAAGGGACCTCGCACCCGGCTCACTGCCAACCGGTGGCTTCAGAAAGACAGGGAACGGTGAGCAATATGCATTTAAAATTGCAAATATAGAGGGATATGTTAAAGTCATTTAAATGTGCCAAACCTGCTTCCAGTTGGTGGCGCTATGTCCATAACTGAACATTAACATATAGATGTCTTCAGGCTAGCACCTTTATCGAACATATGAAGTTTGGTGCAGATTGAACATAGTATGTTTGAGTTAGTGTAAAGCCTGACACATCCTGTTGTCAACAGATGGCGCTATGGTTACGTCTGAATATTGGCCTATAAATGTCTTCAGGGCCAGGACTCTTACAAAATATGTGAAGTTTGGTGCAGATTGGACATTGCATATTTAAGTTACTGTAAAACAATTAATTTCCCGTAGCCAGTAGGTGGCGCTATGTCTATAACTAAACATTGGCACGTAGATGTCTTCAGGCCATTGCTCTTATCAAACGTGTGAAGTTTGGGGCTGATCGGACATTTTATGGCTGGGTAACACCAGCTTCTATTCCCATGGCGAGACATCGAATTTTGTCACGCCGCCATGGACACGCCCATTAGCGAAAACTCAAGCTCTTCGCAATATAACATCACAAAGGCCTTTAGATTAGACTGACCTAAATATTATGTTGATGTCATTAAATCTCTAGGAGGAGTTAGTTACAGAGTAAAACATGTCACTTCCTGTTGCCAGCAGGTGGCGCTATGACTATAACTGAATATGGTCACTTAGATCTCTTCATGTCAGGAGTCTTACCAAATATGTGAAGTTTGGTGCAGATTGGACATTGCATGTTTAAGTTAGTGTAAATCAAGTCATTTCCTGTGGCCAGCAGGTGGCGCTCTTTATATAATGGAATATTCGTATTTAGATGTGTTCAGGCCTGGATTCTTATCGAACATGTGAAGTCTGGGGCAGATCGGACATTGTATGGCCAAGTTACAACAACTTTTATTCCCATGGCGAGACATCGAAATTTGTGATGCCGCCATGGACACGCCCCATTAACGAAAACTCTAGATCTTCGCAATTTAACATCACTAAGGCCTTTAGGTTAGACTGACCTAAATATTATGTTGATGTCATTAAATCTCTGGAGGAGTTAGTTACAGAGTAAAACATGTCACTTCCTGTTGCCAGCAGGTGGCGCTATTAATTATATGAATGTGGTCCCTAGATCTCTTCAAGTCAGGAGTCTTATCAAACATGGGAATTTTGGTGCACATCGGACATTGCATGGCTGAGTTATAACAACTTCCTGTTTCATGGCGAATCATCGAAATTTGACAGGACGCCACGGACACGCCCTCCGATGAAAACTCTAGATCTTCGCAATTTAACGTCACAAAGGGCTTTAGATTACAATGACCAATTTTGGTGTTCATCTGAATAAATCTCTGGGAGGAGTTCGTTAAAGTATGACACCTGAAAATGGCAAAAATGACACAAAATATGACAAGAAAATTCAAAATAACCGACTTCCTGTTTGGTTTCTGATTTTGTACCTAGAGACTTTTTTGTAGGTATTGTTATGTTACATGAGTGTACCAATTTTCGTACATGTACTGAAGCGTAGCTCGAGGCGCACTCCGCTGAATATTTATAGGTGGCGCTGTCGAGCCATTTTGCCACACCTAGTCCTGAAACCCATATCAGACGTAAATTTTCACCAGTTCTGATGCGTGTGCAAAGTTTCCTGACTTTTCGAGCATGTTTAGGTCCTCTAAAATGCGATTAAGTTTGGAGAAGAAGAAGAAGAAGAATAATTAAAGCTGCAAGCAGCGATGGAAGGGACCTCGCACCCGGCACCGCCAACCGGTGGCTTCAGAATGACAGGGAACAGTGAGCAATATGCATTTAAAAGGTAAATATAGAGGAATACGTCAAAGTCATTTATAAGTTCCAAACCTGCTGCCAGCTGGTGGCATTGGCATTTAGATGTCTTCAAACCAGTACTATTATCAAACATATGAAATTTGGGGCAGATTGAACATTGCATGTTTAAGTTAGTGTAAAACAAGCAATTTCCTGTAGCCAACAGGTGGCGCTATGTCTATAACTAAACATTATACGTAGATGTCTTCAGGCCATGGCTCTTATCAACCATGTGAAGTTTGGGGCAGATCGGACATTTTATGGCTGAGTAACAACAGCTTCTATTCCCATGGCGAGATATCGAATTTTGTCACGCTGCCATGGACGCCCATTAGCTCAAGCTCTTCGCAAATTAACATCACAAAGGCCTTTAGATTAGACTGAACTAAAAATTATGTTGATGTCATTACATTTCTAGGAGGAGTTAGTTGCAGAGTAAAACATATCACTTCCTGTTGCCAGCAGGTGGCGCTATGAAATTATATGAATGTGGTCACCTAGATCTCTTCAGGTCAGGAGTCTTATCAAACATGGGAATTTTGGTGCACATCGGACATTGCATGCCTGAGTTATAACAACTTCCTGTTTCATGGCGAAACATCAAAATTTGACAGGACGCCACGGACGGACCGCCCTCAATTAAAACTCTAGATCTTCGCAATTTAACGTCTCAAAGGGCTTTAGATTGCAATGACCAATTTTGGTGTTCATGCGAATAAATCTCTGGGAGGAGTTCGTTAAAGTATGACACCTGCAAATGGCAAAATGTCACTAAATATGACGAGAAAATTCAAAATAACTGACTTCCTGTTGGGTTTGGTTCGTTCAGGAGACTTTTTGTAGGTATTGTTATGTTACATGAGTGTACCGATTTTCATACATGTACGTGAAGCGAAAGCCTGAGGGCTCTCCGCTGAATCAGTATAGGTGGCGCTGTCGAGCCATTTTGCCACACCTACTTCTGAAACACATATTCAGATGTGTTCAGGCCTGGATTCTTATCGAACATGTGAAGTCTGGGGCAGATCGAACATTGTATGGCTGAGTTACAACAACATTTATTCCCATGGCGAGACATCGAAATTTGACAGGCGCCACGGACACGCCCTCCCATGAAAACTCTAGATCTTCGCAATTTAACATCACAAAGGCCTTTAGGTTAGACTGACCTAAATATTATGTTGATGTCATTAAATTTGTAGGAGGAGTTAGTTACAGAGTAAAACATGTCACTTCCTGTTGCCAGCAGGTGGCGCTATTACTATAACTGAATATGGTTATGTAGATCTCTTCATATCAGGAGTCTTATCAAACATGTGAAGTTTGGTGCAGATCGGACATAGCATGCCTGAGTTATAACAACTTCCTGTTTCATGGCGAAACATCGAAATTTGAGAGGCGCCACGGACACGCCCTCCGATGAAAACTCTAGATCTTCGCAATTTAACGTCACAAAGGGCTTTAGATTGCAATGACCAATTTTGGTGTTCATCCGATTAAATCTCTGGGAGGAGTTCGTTAAAGTATGACACCTGCAAATGGCAAAATGTCACTAAATATGACGAGAAAATTCAAAATAACCGACTTCCTGTTGGGTTTCGGATTTCGTTCAGGAGACTTTTGTAGGTATTGTTATGTTACATGAGTGTACCGATTTTCATACATGTCGTGAAACGTAGCTCGAGGCGCACTCTGCTGAATATTTATAGGTGGCGCTGTCGAGCCATTTTGCCACACCTACTCCTGAAACCCATATCAGACGTAAATTTTCACCAGTTCTGATGCGTGTGCAAAGTTTCCTGACTTTTCGAGCATGTTTAGGCCCTCTAAAATGCGATTAAGTTTGGAGAAGAAGAATAATAATAATAATAAACGGAGCAGATTCAATAGGGTCCTCTGCACCATCGGTGCTCGGTCCCTAATAATAAACGGAGCAGATTCAATAGGGTCCTCTGCACCATCGGTGCTCGGTCCCTAATTAAAGCTGCAAGCAGCGATGGAAGGGACCTCGCACCCGGCACCGCCGACCGGTGGCTTCAGAATGACAGGGAACGGTGAGCAATATGCATTTAAAAAGATAAATATAGAGGAAAATGTCAAATTCATTTATATGTACCAAACCTGCTGCCAGCTGGTGGCGCTATGTCCTTGACTGAACATTAGCATTTAGATATATTCAGACCAATACTTTTATCAAACATATGAAGTTTGGTGCCGATTGGACATTGCATGTTTAAGTTAGTGTAAAACAAGTAATTTCCTGTTGCCAGCAGGTGGCGCTATGTCTATAACTAAACATTGGCACATAGATGTCTTCAGGCCATGGCTCTTATCAAATGTGTTAAGTTTGGGGCAGATCGGACATTTTATGGCTGAGTAACAACAGCTTCTATTCCCATGGACGAGACATCGAATTGTGTCACGCCGCCATGGACACGCCCATTAGCGAAATCTCAAGCTCTTCGCAATATAACATCACAAAGGCCTTTAGATTAGACTAACCTAAATATTATGTTGATGTCATTAAATCTCTAGGAGTTAGTTACAGAGTAAAACATATCACTTCCTGTTGCCAGCAGGTGGCGCTATCAATTTATATGAATATGGTCACTTAGATCTCTTCAGGTCAGGAGTCTTACCAAATATGTGAAGCTTGGTGCAGATTGGACATTGCATGTTTAAGTTAGTGTAAATCAAGTAATTTCCTGTGGCCAGCAGGTGGCGCTCTGATTATAATGGAATATTCGTATTTAGATGTGTTCAGGCCTGAATTCTTATCGAACGTGTGAAGTCTGGGGCAGATCGGTTATTGCATGGCTGAGTTACAACAACTTTTATTCCCATGGCGAGACATCGAAATCTGTGATGCCGCCAAGGACACGCCCTTTAACGAAAACTCTAGATCTTCACAATTTAACATCACAAAGGCCTTTAGGTTAGTCTGACCTAAATATTATGTTTATGTAATTAAATCTCTAGGAGGAGTTAGTTGCAGAGTAAAACATGTCACTTCCTGTTGCCAGCAGGTGGCGCTATGACTATAACTGAATATGGTCACTTAGATCTCTTCAGGTCAGGATTCTTATCAAACATGTGAAGTTTGGTGCAGATCGGACATAGCATGCCTGAGATATAACAACTTCCTGTTTCATGGCGAAACATCAAAATTTGACAGGACGCCACGGACACGCCCTGCGATGAAAACTCTAGATCTTCGCAATTTAACGTCATAAAGGGCTTTAGATTATAATGACCAATTTTGGTGTTCATCTGAATAAATCTCTGGGAGGAGTTCGTTAAAGTATGACACCTGAAAATGGCAAAATGACACAAAATATGACGAGAAAATTCAAAATAGCCGACTTCCTGTTGGGTTTCTGATTTGCACCTGGAGACTTTTTGTAGGTATTGTTAAGTTACATAAGTGTACCGATTTTCATACATGTCGTGAACGTGGCTCGAGGCGCACCGCTGAATATTTATAGGTGGCGCTGTCGAGCCATTTTGCCACACCTACTTCTGAAACCCATATCAGGACGTAAATTTTCACCAGTTCTGACGCTGCAGCAAAGTTTCCTGACTTTTCGAGCATGTTTAGGCCCTCTAAAATGCGATTAAGTTTGGAGAAGAAGAAGAAGAAGAAGAAGAAGAAGAAGAAGAAGAAGAAGAAGAATAAGAATAATAAACGGAGCAGATTCAATAGGGTCCTCGCACCATCGATTGCTCGGTCCCTAATAATAAACGGAGCAGATTCAATAGGGTCCTCTGCACCATCGGTGCTCGGTCCCTAATAATAATAATAAACGAGCAGATTCAATAGGGTCCTCTGCACCATCGGTGAATTAAGAGCAGATTCAATAGGGTACGGTGGCGCTATGTCCATAACTGAACATTAACATGTAGATGTCTTCAGGCTATCACTTTTATCAAACATATGAAGTTTGGTGAAAATTGAACATGGTATGTTTGAGTTATTGTAAAGCCTTGCACATCATGTTGTCAACAAGTGGTGCTATGGTTACATCTGAATATTGGCCTTTAGATGTGATCAGGCCAGGACTCTTACCAAATATGTGAAGTTTGGTGCAGATTGGACATTTTATGTTCAAGTTAGTGTAAAACAAGTCATTTCCTGTTGCCAGCAGGTGGCGCTATGTCTTTAACTGAACATTGGCATTTGGATATCTTCAGACCAATACTTTTATCAAACATATGAAGTTTGGTGCAGATTGAACATGGTATGATTGAGGTAGTGTAAAGCTTGGCATATCCTGTTGTCAACAGGTGGCGCTATGATTACATCTGAATGTTGGCATTTAGATGTCTTCAGGACAGGACTCTTACCAAATATGTGAAGTTTGGTGCAGATTGGACATTTTATGTTCAAGTTAGTGTAAAACAAGTAATTTCCTGTTGCCAGCAGGTGGCGCTATGTCTTTAACTGAACATTGGCATTTGGATATCTTCAGACCAATACTTTTATCAAACATATGAAGTTTGGTGCAGATTGAACATGGTATGATTGAGTTAGTGTAAAGCCTGGCATATCCTGTTGTCAACAGGTGGCGCTATGATTACATCTGAATATTGGCCTTTAGATGTTTTCGGGACAGGACTCTTACAAAATATGTGAAGTTGGGTGCAGATTAGACATTGCATGTTCAAGTTAGTGTAAAACAAGTAATTTCCTGTTACCAGCAGGTGGCGCTATGTCTATAACTAAACATTGGCACAGAGATGTCTTCAGGCCATGGTCTTATCAAACGTGTGAAGTTTGGGACAGATCAGACATTTTATGGCTGAGTAACAACAACTTGTATTCCCATGGCGAGACATCAAATTTTGTCACTCCGCCATTGACACGCCCATTAGCGAAAACTCAAGCTCTTCGCAATTTAAGATCACAAAGGCGTTTTGATTAGACTGACCTAAATAATATGGTGATGTCATTAAATCTCTAGGAGGAATTAGTTACAGAGTAAAAGATGTCACTTCCTGTTGCCAGCAGGTGGCGCTATGACTATAACTGAATATGGTCACGTAGATCTCTTCAAGTCCGGAGTCTTAACAAATATGTAAAGTTTGGTGGTAAAGGCCTAATATAAAGGCCTTTGGTGTTCCAGGGGGCGCCGTAGAGTCTCTGTGCCACGCCCAGGTCCCAGCCTCAGCGGCGTCCTAACTGCCCCGGCTTCCAATGTGTGTGCAAATTTTCAAGAGTTTTTGACCATGTTAAGCCCCCCAAAAATGCTCGGATAGCCTAAAAATCACCAAAAAAAGAATATTGAGGTTTGACATGTTGCCATGGCAACAGTATTTCAGATATCAATATTTCCTTTACAGTTTCACATCGCCACATAAGCCCCTCAAAAATGCACGGATAGTCAAAAAAATAAAAAATAAATAAAGAATCCTAACGAAAACAATAGGGCCCTGCGCCTTTCTGGCTTGGGCCCTAATAATAATAAACAACACAGATACAATAGGGTCCCCGCACCATCGGTGCTCGGTCCCTAATAAACGGAGCAGATTCAATAGGGTCCTCTGCACCATCGGTGCTCGGTCCCTAATAAACGGAGCAGATTCAATAGGGTCCTCGCACCATCGGTGCTCGGTCCCTAATAAACAACACAGATACAATAGGGTCCTCGCACCATCGATGCTCGGTCCCTAATAATATACAACACAGATACAATAGGGTCCTTGTACCATTGGTGCTCGGTCCCTAATAATAAACGAAGCAGATTCAATAGGGTCCTCTGCACCATCGGTGCTCGGTCCCTAATAAAGCTCTTATCTGAATAAAGGTGGGGATAATCAATGAGATCTAAAACTAAACTAATATTATTTGAAATATGCCTGTTCCTCATGAAACCAGATTGGGTATCATCAATAATTAAGTCTAATGTCTTTTTAATTCTAACGGAAAATATAAAGGCTAAAATTTTATAATCAATATTAAGCAAGCAAATTGGTCGCCAATTGTCTAAAAACGAAGTGTCTTTTTTTGGCTTGGGAATTAAGGTAATCCAGCCTTGAGTGAAGGTAGGTGGAAGCTTTTCAAGGTCTATACTCTGAGAAAAAAGATTTAAGAGAAAAGGAGCAAGTTCTTTAGAAAAGGATTTATAGAATTCAGAAGTTAATCCATCCATACAAGGTGATTTATTTCATTTAAGTTCCTTAATAGCCTGTAGGACTTCCTCTATACAAATAGAATTATCACACAGTTATTTTTCGTCTTCACTTATTGATTTAGTATTAATAAGGCTATCTAAGAAATCAGAGGTATCATTTTTATTAAATCTAGATTCATAAAGAGAGCTGTAAAAGGATGAAAAATAAGCAGCAATAGATCTCGGTTCATGTGTTAATATACCATTAATATTCAAATGTGAAATTGTGTGTTTTGAATGACTATTTTCTAATTGAAAAAAATAAGCTGAGTTTTGTTCATTTTGAATGGACACCTTAACATATTCGTTGTCCAAAGTTGAATTATTAAGTTTCCAGTACGAATTATAATTGGATATTTGAAAAAGATTGTAGGCCAACATTAGAAACTGCTTTATGGTCTGTCAGTGGCACAGGAAGAATATTAATTAAACCTTATTGTTCCGGATTTTAGATCGGGAATTTCTCCTCCAAATGTCTTTTATACCAAATTTCTGCATAAAGGCCTTAAGTCTCAAATTAGAAGAGGATGGAGCACGAGGAGGCCATCTGTCAAAGGAATTATCTAAAGTAATATTAAAATCACCGCCAATTAATATAAGTGAATTTGGGAATTTAGATAAACAATGTGTTAAGCGAATTTCTAATGTATCAAGTAAGTCATCATTTTCACTTTTAGAGTTGTATCCATAAACATTTACTAGATTCATAGTCAAAAGATCACATTTTGCAACTAAAATAATGTAATGACCAAGAGTGTCCACATCAGAATACAAAATATCTCCTGAAAACTTACTTTTCAGAATTGCTACTCCTGCTGAATGCTCAGACCCATGTACAAACCAAATGTCATTACCCCATTGTGCTTTCCAAAAACTAAAATCATTAGGAGTTGACTGAACTTCTTGGAAAAAACAGAAATCAGACTTTTGCTGCTTAGCAAATAAAAACAAAGGGATTTATTTAACCTCAAGAGTAATTAACGAAAACGACATAAGGATATATGAAATAAAAGTGTAAACAATGAATAGAAGAAACAGGAATAACTTGAAATATTCCATTCCCAACAAGAATAAGTGAACAATGAAATTATATACCCAGCCGTAGATCTATGAGAATTACTTCAAACAATATACAGCAATTCTTGGCATCAGATGAAGAGAAAGAACTTGTAAGAGCAATAGGGTAAAAAAAATCTTCATACGTTATTAGAGCGTAAGTCCATTACTTCACTCAGGGTGGTGGATGCATGGCTTTCCCATCAACAAACGCCCGTCCACCGACGAAGAACGCTCTCTTCCCTTCCTTTCTAGCAGCTTCCACCAACGGGCCACAGCTTCATCCTTAGCATCCTGTCTGCCGAAGTCAAATCTTCGGTGAATCTCAGCTTGTGGTTCCTGAGGTAATTGAAGTGTTTTGCCTGCCGCCACACCAGATCCCGCGTAGATCTTCTCACGAAACGCATAATCACCAGGTCTTGGCCTGTTGTTCGGCTTTCCCAAACGATGTGCTATATCAATGTCATCTTGAATTGCCACACTTGAGTCAGAAACAACTGCACCACAGATGTTGGAAACCTTCAGCTTGATGTTTTCATCAGATTGTTCAGGGATTCCATAAAGACGAAGATTCCATCTGCGCTGATATCATTCAGATTCATTCAATTTTTGCTCAAGCTCAGAGATCTTGGTATTATTCAGATTCACAGTAGATTTACAGATTTTCATGTCGGTTTTCAATGCGTTGACTTCTTCAAACACAAAGTCAACCGATTTCTTGAGACCCTCAATGCTCACAGTGTTTTTGGATATAATTTTTCCGAGATCGTCTGCACTCTCCTTGATTTTAGATGTCAAAGCCACGATTATGTTATCTTGCAATTCTGTCAGCGAAATGTCTCCTCGAGATTTCTTTTGCTGAGGTTTCACAGGCGTATCTTGGTTAGAGTCACACGCTGACTCAAAAACTGGACTCTCACTCCGAGAAAGATCGGGAAATTGTTGGCTGTATTCATGGTCATGTATGATATGTGAGGCAGGTTCAACTCCAGCACCGACAGGAATGCCAAATTCCATTTCTTCCATTAGGATATTAGAAGTAGAGCACTTATTTTTTCCTTTGTGCTTCATCATGCTAACCGAAGCATCCATATGCAAGACGACAGCGTTAAGTTAGAAAACTTCAATATAACAAACCAAACTGCCAGCAACTAAAAACAAAAAATGCCTAATGCATAATAAAATAAAATTATTGCGACCAGATCTAATTTTAAGTAAAAAATTGGGAATGGAAAAGAAAAGCGCCTCAGCAGCACATAATTGCGTCTTTGTCAGCTGCCATCTTGATGCGACCCCCCCTGTAGACAAGTACTCCTCGCTACAGACTGTAGCGCGGTGACTTCACGTATCTACGTCACGTATATGTTTACCGCGCATACTCACAGTGACATATGGTATGTCTATAACACGCATCTTTTCCACTGCATGGTACGGTACGGTTCGGCACGGCTCGTTGCGGTACGGTACGGCTCAGTTCGGGTCGGTTTGCGTTTCCACTGCAGTTTAGTACCGCTATAGAGTGGGCGGGATTATTCACGTGTTATTGTTTTGCGCCGGTGTCCTGAAATTTTTTCCTACCCGTCAGATTTTCCTACCTCGGCTTACTGGGCATGCGTGCATCAATATTGCATGCTTTTTCTTACGCCGAACAACAATATTTAATGTATCTGAATTACTGTAACAGTAGGTTTAGGGTTGGGGTAGGTGTAGACTTTAATAAAACACAATATAATAGGTAGAAAAAAATATTTATTGTTGGTTTCCGGTACTAGCTGTATCCCTTCCAGGGGCGCCGTAAGGGGGGGGTTAGGACGATTCTAAGGGCCCGACGATGGGAGGGGCCCCCGAAGGAGAAACGTGATTTCTACCGAGGGGAACGCTTTCAGCCCGGCCCCGACCGGGCTTCGATCGGGCCAATTTTCACGTCATAGTACAGATGTGTGCCGGGCCACGGGCCTGTTTTAGGCTTCTCCTTATGTTTATATTTTAGACATCCATCAATTAATGATGAAAAAAATTGCCGCGCTGGTGGAAACAACACCAGACCGTGCTGCCGCGGCAGTCAAGAGCGGCTCGACTGTGTTTAGTGTCCAGCAGCAGCAGAGAGCTGTCAGCGCAGCTGAAGAGTTCTGCGTTCAAATACACGCAATAAAGCTTGCCATAAAGCCCCAGCAAAAGTAATTAACATGAATGTGTCAGAGGGAAATAGAAGATATTTGAATTATTTACTAATAAACTAGTGTTTTCTGTGTCAGTGTCGCAAAGATGAAGAATCGGATGAAGATCCTGACTCATCTCCTCATTAGACGCGCCTTTAGAGAGAAGTGCATCTTCACGGATTATAATGAAAGAGTTTTTGTTTTCGATTTGATTTATTTCGTTAAGTAGTAATTTAAAGCTTTCTATAGATATATTTATCATGTCTGTGAGTCATGTATTCACTGACTTTCGGTTCATTTTTGTGAAGTGCTCCTGTTCAAGACGAGACGGCACATCATTGTTTTCTTTATTTTATAAAATTATTTTATATATTCAGGGCTCTAGACTGCGACCAAAATGCGACCAGTTTTTGAGAGTGTGCAAGTAAAAATTTGACGTGGTCACACTTGTGCTAGTGCATGGTCTGCCTGCTCCAAAGCGGCAAGTGCTGCCAGCTGCAGCACATTGTAGCAGGAGAAAGATTTCACTGATCAGGCGCGAGCGCTTCAGTAGAGCCTGGTTTCACACCACATGCGTAAAAGCAGAGCAGAGGCAGCGCAGAAGCAGCAAAGGTGCGTGCAGCGGAGGATTTGGTTTTCAAACTAAAGTAAAAGACCAGACCGCTTCTTAAACCAGAGAAGGTGAACATGTTGGTATTCTTGTAGAGAAAACATGCAAGTCCTGTCAGCGACAGACAGTTTAGTTTTACTTTTTGTTTTCATTTTGAAAAGCTTGTTATCTTTGCTGTTTACCTCATGTTACACTATGGAGGCTTTCCTTATTTTTTTAATATTATTATTATTTGATTCTGTGATGTTTGTTCTATGTATATTTTAATAATTCACAGAGACACCTGATGAACGTGACGATCTGTTTACTGAACTCCTTCTTCCTCGTTCCACATGTTCTGTTCACCACACATTTTACATACGGAGAGCGCCATCAACAGGTAAGTAGTAATAACACAATTACCATACATTCCAAACAAATACAAATTAAGCTCGGATGAGCTTTATTATAATGAGGAGTGAAATGTGTTCTCTGCATTTAACCCATCCAAGTGTACACACTTGGAGCAGTGGGCAGCCGACTGTGCAGCGCCCGCCCGGGGTGCAGTCGTGGAATTCCTGTCGGAGCCGGGATTCGAACCCACAACCCTGGGTTACCAAGGGTTTCAAGTCCAACGCTCTATCAATTAGGCCAACGACTGCCCTTTATTTTAATCTGGAATCTGACATTACAGATTCCTCAGTGTTTGCTAAACATTCTGTTATGTATTAGTCAGTATGATACAGCATGTGATGTGTCCTATGCCATACCTGGTCTTATTCGTTTTTGTTAATAAATGTTATAGTTTGTCATTGTAAAGTACTGTTTTATTGTTGTTGTGCTTTTTAATTAAGAATAACAATGAATCCATCTTTTGTTTTAGTCTTAAAAAGTGAAAGGTGTATGGATATAAGCAAAACAGACAATTTTTATTTTCTTGTAAAGCGAAAGTGATCTTCTTTTCACTTTCAAGATCGTGAAAGTGAAAGCAAAAAGAGGAAATCCTGTCACAAAATTTAAATCACAAATAATACTGATGAAAAAGAAGGGGTTGAATGTTGAACACTTTCGTTACCATATAGCTATAAACTATGATAAAAGTTCATCAGCATGCATTGATTAATCAAATGTATCAAAAAAATAAATAAATTTGCAACCTGTTTGCAATCTGCCGCTGGCCGCTTGGTCGTTACTTTAAGAAATAAAAAAATATATTTAACTAACAAACAAAATGTTCCAAACGTTTTTCTAAATTAACTTTATAAAAAACAAAAACGAAATATTACCATTTTGCCATTACATACAAAACTGAACAATTTTAATAGCTGAAACAGTATAATCTGATTTGGGAGAAGGGGAAAAATGACGGCCTCTGGAACGCAATCGCGATTTCTACCGAGGGGGATATCCCTCAGTATCCCCAGCCATATAACAGTACCACTTATCTACATGAGTAGCACATATTTCTCATCGTGTGTAATACAGACTGAACGGTTGCTCAAAAACGCTGTATAATCATATGATACGCAAACTACATCTCAGTTGGATAAAAGAAGCCACACTCAACAAAATGATTTTTGCTCTTTGTTCAATTTCATTAATTAAAATGAGCTCATACAACATAACTCTTGGTAAAAATGGTCCCAACTTAATTGTATTAAATATAAACAATGTAATTAAAAAAAACTAGGTTTACACATTTTTTTTAAATTGAGTCAACAAGAATATTTTTCGTTCGATTTTACTTGTGTAACTAGGAAGTGGATTTCCCTTCCCATCATGCTTTGCACAGAGCTGGATAAGGAGAGTAAATCTTGAAATAAAATTTTATTTTAGGCATTTTTTATTTAGATGATAAAATTGGGAGACTTGTTAATGTTTAATGTTCTTTTATGTTTGTATTTAAAAGAGTTTCTGGTATGTTAGTGTTTTGGGGGGTTACCATTGTGGTAAAGTGTAGAGCATGTGCTTGGGTTGAGGACCAGCTAACATGAAACAAAGTTGTTTTAATAACAAAGAAACAATTATGGGCATGCCATGGATGTAACAATATCATCATACGCTATGCCTAACAAATTGGCTAATGCCTAAAGTTAAGTAAATCCAACAAATAATTTATTTTGAGTGTAGAAACAATTTATTATCCAGTTAAATGTTTTAGCAAGCATAAAAACATCACTTCATCAATGTATCAATTTAATTTAAACTATATTTGATAAAATTGAGTTGGCCCAACTCAATTACAATTCATCCAATTAATTATTTTTTTGAGTGTAGGCTACTGATGTTAAAATCACAATGTAGCGGCTGGATTGCAACTATTACATATATAATTTGCCTATTTACATTGTCTATTTTGTATGTATATACCTAATTTATCTGTTGTATGTTTCTTTATTTGCTTATCATATTTTATATTTTACTGTGCCCTGCTGTTGTTTTGTGCACAGGCATGGCATGGCAAAATTTTATCAAGTAGGAATGACCCATTTTTTTTTTTGTAGTCTTCACTGAAGGAATTTAAGTTTATACAACAAGATTACAACAACTCATTTCAAACTAATTCGATTTTGGTGGAAAAATGTAATTAAATTTCGTGGAAAAGTTTACTCTAATTTTTTTAAGTTCGTTCAACAACTTTTTTTTTTGAGTGCAGTGTCTCACTAGTACACACAGGTTTTGATGGACGACTATTGTAATCAAGGAAAAGATGATTACAGTGACATACAGGATTGTGCATTAGGCGTGCGTTATGGCGTTATGTCCGTTATAAATGATGTGCAAACGAACCGTGTATGCTCTCGGCTCACTCATATTTCTGCTTGAACAGATAGTTAGGCTAACAAATAAAAGTGTAGTCTGCATAAACTTGTATTTATTTTATTCGTCTTGTATTTATTGACAGAAAAATGTCAATAACATTTTGGTGCCAACACGGAATAAAGTGTCACAGAGAGAAAAAAAAAGTTATATAAAAATTGTAATCCTTATTTTTATTCGTTTTGTCAGGATATAATTCGTTTATGCTAACATTCAGCCTACAACACAATAGGAAAAAAATGTAGGTTTAGCCTAATATATATTTTATAAGTCTTGTCAAAACACTAAATGTATTTAACATCTTGCTGTTAACACAGTGAAAAGTGCGGCAGAGAAAAATAAATAAATTCGACACAGTCTGTCATTTAAAATGATAGAATAAGCATAATACAAAAAAAGGAAAGACGAGTTGAACGTCCTTCAATGACATCGCATTCACACTCCATCTTTATTCTGATCTGTCACTCATCACAACCTGTCTGTTCTGTTTGAGAGCCGTATATTATACAGGGCCTCCAGGGGTGGGCTAAGCCCACCCAATTAACTGTCTTGCCCACCCAATCAGAATTGGATAAAGATTACGTAATTTTTGTGTGTGCATAGATTCAAACTAATCTGAAGCGGACTGTATTTTGAGAAGTTTAAACTATAGATTGAGACTGCCCAAACAATCCTAAAATAACTCCAGACAATTGCAGCATTTTTCTTTTATTAGCTGAATGCAAGGCATGCTGAATTCACGCGGAGGCTTCAGTCTGTTGCAGAAAATCAGAGGCTGGCCGCTGGCAACAAGCGAAAACGGGCAAAAATATTTGTGCTATCACGGGGAGTTTGCGAGTTATGAGGAGGTTAATGAACAAATATGTATCATAGCATACCACTGAAATGACCTGTGCAGTTTTAATGTTCTAAAAAAAAAACATAATTCAATAAAATGCGTTCATTGCACGGACGGGGAACGAGCATAATATAAGCGTCTAAAATGCATGTAGGCTATACAGTTCAGTTGAAAGCTTAACACTGAAATAAGAGCTTGTGCAATGAAAGGTGTTCGTCACTATAGCAACAGTCGGCTCGACCATCCAGCATTGCAATCAAAGCAATCAAGTTCCGCCGTTTTGAATTGAAAGTTGGGCTGTCATTTACGTGATTCATGTAATTCATCATTATTGTTAGGACAATAGCATTTTTCTGTCTTTCTGCATTTTCAACATTTTAGGAATACAACTAAAATTGAATCGGTGCGTATTTAAAAATAAAAATATTATTTGCAGTTCAGATTGATTACTTTACAAAAAAATCGTATTATTTATTTAGTTCCTTAGACCAGTGGTCTGGTCTTAATATTTTCCTCAAAACAATAGTCCCCCTAATGTTCTAGATATAATTATGGCCTTGTTTGGTAGGCTATAAATAAAAAAGTTAGGTGAAGAAATCACCAGTGTAGAAACAATGATTCAGAGAAAGAGAAAAAATAGGGGTTTTATAATTATTTTTCAATAAAAGTTTATTTTGTTGTGAAAGTGCAATATCTACAGGATAAATATCTATATCTCGTTCGTTCGGTGCACTGCATTGAGCAACAGCTTTCAATTTTAATTGCAGTGTCCTCTAACTGAACTAAATAATTTTTATTACTATAAAAAAAATCTAAACGACGGTGAGATCTACACTGCCGGGAAGAAATAAGAAGACAAAGAAGATGCAAGGCAAGATGAATGTAGAGCTGCTGTTCTCGTTGGTGTCTGAACACAAATAACTTTATGACAAATTTGTATGATTTTGACAAGCGCCTAAATACTTGCTCTCTTCTTCTGAGTGACAAGCGAGTGTCAGAAGCGTAAAGTTGCGCAGCGCCACCTTGTGTACCGGGGTATTTCTGTTTTACATTAAGCGCCATCTAATGTCAGGGAATGAATTTGCATGTTCACTCGGCTCATCGTCAGCGAAAATCGCTTGGGTGTGAACACAAAAAACGCGTTGAAAAACGCTGGCGAATAATGCGCGCCGATATTTGTCCCGGTGTGTACGGGCCTTATGGTAGGGCCGTTATTTTGGCAAATGTTGATGCTATGGAAGTTTTCATGGCAATCAAGCCAGTTTGAATTCAATTGAATTGATTGTGTTTTCTCTACCCCTTCTCTCTCTCTCACCCACAATGTAAATGAATGAAGAATTCCTGCTTTGTATTTTTATGTTTTAATATGTTGTGTGAAGACACAGTGCTTATGCCCGATTGGGTTTTGCAGACCAAAAACCAGTGTGTGTTGCAGTAACATTATAGTTTGATCCCCTAAAGTTTCCTGTAATGTTACTAAAGGTTCTGAAAATATTCAATAAATGTGATGGAAATACAATATGGTCCTCTAAACGTCCTGGGAACATCAAATTTCCAAATAAAATATGGTCCCCTAAACGTTCCAAGAACGTCCTGAAAGTTCTGCTAAGGTCCCCCAAATAACGTCCCCTAACCCTTTAAAGAACTTAACATCATGACCTTCTCAGAACGTTCTGGGGACATTAGCAGGTGACGTCCTTGACACCAGCGGGGGTACGTTCTCAGAACGTGCTGGGAACGTAAAATTTCTAGCGGGGGTAGTACTCGAGACATTTTTCTATGGTATTGGACTTGTCTTGGACTCGTTGGTAATTGGACTCGGACTTGTCTCGGACATGGTCATCGGTCTCGCCAAATGTTCTAGTTAGTCTTGACCAAGTCCAGCAATATATGTTTTTTTTATTTTTCAAAACAAAACCATTAATCTGGCTCGCTTGTTCGGCAAATGAGTAATGTAATTGGTTTAACTCCATCTAGAACGGGCATTGCCTTTGTTCGCCTGTTAATGCACAGCTGCATCATATGAGTGTGCGCGCTGCGTGGAGGCATACATAATTTTTATTTTGGCCACAGACACGATGTCGGCAAGTTGCATAATACAGTTTGGTTTTACAAAGTTCGTTGGAGTTTTCCCTCTCACTTTCCTTCGCTTTTAAATACCTTATTAATGCCCATGCGCATTTTGCTTTTACTTTAATTTCAGGTCAATTACTTATCTATAACATACAACGACAAATTTTCTGCAATAAACATGGGACTTTAATTAACAAAACGAATAAAAATACACAACTACAATGCTATAAGCCTAATATAAAATAACAAACTTACAAAATGTTTAAATGTAAAAAAAAAAAAAAAAACTGACAATCATCAAACGCTGTGGCACCAAATGACTAAGAAAATTAACGAATAAGAGCAAAACGAATAAAGCCTGGAGGCACGGAATACACCTGGATATAAATTAAAATAAATAAATTACACAATTTAAATAAAGTAAAAAATAAGCAAACACTGTGGCAATGGCTGGGGGATTTATTCGATTAATTTGAATTTACTGTTTTGCCACAATTAGATTTTTAATAAATCGAGAAATCGTGATTTTTAATAGAAATATTACCAAACGCTAGAATTAGACACTTTGATAATAACAATAAAGAGAAAAGGTGCGCTGACGTGTGATACTCTCTAGGTGCCATTCACTCAGAATGTGCTTTAGTGTTGACGCGGGCAGTGGAATAGGAAAAATACAAGACAGGAGTTAAACATCTTTTAATAACTAGAGCGCCGTGTTTTTAGAATCTCGTTTCATGCACGAGACGCTGCAAGAGACGCGAGCGCACCGGTCAATCGCGTCCATGCTTACATAGAAAAAACAATGGCACAGCAGCGTAATCGAATACAAAAACTGTGATGAATTACTACTGTATATCTCATATTCCATGTTTACATCAGGGTGACAGGCTGAAAACTGCTGTTTATTGTTTTACACAGCCTTTATAGTTAATAATAGCATTCTAGGTGTTATACCTTCAGTCATTTTTAATTTGGATAATTTAGAGTTTAAGCATTTTCTTGTATTATTTCTGAACATATAGCCTAATATGCATAATAAAAGTTTGTACAAGATGTAGTTGTAGTTCATACATCTTTTCTTCAAAGATATTTAGTGATTTGTTTAACATTTATGGTGTCAGGAGAACCACCTCTCACTCAACATAGACAAGACCAAGGAGCTGGTGGTGGATTACAGGAGACAGAGCAGAGAACACACACCCATCACTATCGACAAGACACTTGTGGAGCGGGTAAACAGCTTTAAGTTCCTCGGCGTTCACATCACCGAGGATCTCACATGGTCTGCTCACACAGATGCAGTGCTGAAGAAGGCACATCAGCGCCTCTTCTTCCTGAGACTGCTGAGGAAGTTTGGAACGAGCCCCAGCATCCTCAGATCCTTCTACACCTGCACTGTGGAGAGCATCCTGACCGGCTGCATCACTGCCTGGTTTTGGAAACAGCACCGCTGGCAACCGCAGGGCTCTGCAAAGGGTCATGCGAACTGCCCACCACATTGTTGGAGGTGAGCTTCCCTCCCTCCAGGACATCTACGCCAGGCGGTGTACAAGGAAAGTCCCGAGGATTATCAAAGACTCCAGCCACCCGTCCCACAGTCTGCTCTCTCTGCTGCTCTCAGGGAGACGTCTCCGCAGCATCCGATCCCGCACTAGCCGACTGAGGGACAGCTTTTTCCCTTCCTTTCATCAGGCTAATGAACAGTCAGAAATAACTCACCTACATCACACTCCCACTCACACAACATGCCATGCATTGCACTTTAACACAGTTCTACCGGACTACACGCACACACTGCACTAACACATCTGCTATCACTGGACACCATACAAAGCACATCCACGACGCTGTAAATGTATAATCTGTTACACCTTCACATATTACTATGTATAGATGTGTACATAATGTAGATGTGTATGTGACGAGTGGGGCGGGGCCGAGAGCCGTGGGAACGGAGCGAGGCCGGTGGAGTGAATGATAATGAACGACACCTGCGCCACTCACCGGTCTCGAGTCCCACGGAGGAGCTTCGGAAGGAATAAAAGGAGGAGTGACGACAGTGGAAGACGAGAGAGGACCAGGCCTGGAATTTTTGTTTCTGTTTTGTGTGCGGCAGTCGTCCGTGAGGGGCTGCCGCTTTTCATTTGTGTTTGTTTATTTTATTATTAAATGTTCGCCGGTTCCCGCCTCCTTCTTCCCGTATCTATCATCTGCGTTACATTGGTGCCGAAGCCCGGGATGAAGGAGGGACACGCTGTCAGAGAGCCCTCGCTGCTGAGTGGGATCGCGGTGCTGAGGAGATCGGGCAGCAGGAAGTGGCGGAGACCGCCAGTGGCTGCCCGAAGCGGTGGTGCTGGAGCAAAAGAAGAACAGGTGGGACGGAAGACTCGCTGCCGTGCTCCTGGGATGAGGAGGGGTGGCTGCCATCCGAGAGGGAGCGGAGGAGTCGGCGCCGTTCGCCAGTGGGCCGGAGCCTGCTGCCATCCGCCAGGTTGGTGGAGGAGCAGGGAACGGGGGACTCGCTGCCGGCGGCCCTCGACCGGAGGAGCCATCGCCAGCCTCCAGGAGGCGGAGGGGCATCGTGCCGTCCACCAAAGAGGTCCAGTACCATCGCATGGCACCGCGAGTGAGCCGCTCAGTTGGTTGAGGACCGAGCGGCAGTGTGTCCGGGAACCGGACCGAGATTTTTTTTTTCCTCTCTCCCCTCTCTCTTCTCTGTCACTCCTCATCCTTCCATCTCCTTTTCTCGCCTCGCCTGTCCTTACCCCAGGCACGCGGCCTCCCTGACGGGCTCCCCGGGAGAGGGGAGGGAGTAGAGCGCAGTCTCGGAGTACCCCGGCCCGCAGGGGCGATGGGGGTATGTGGGGCGGGGCGAGCCGTGAACGAGCGAGGCGGTGGAGTGAATGATGACGACACACCTGCGCCACTGTGTCTCGAGTGGAGAGCGGCGAAGGAATAGGAGTGAGTGACGGCGGAAGACGAGACCAGGCCTGGACTTTTAGTTTGTGTTTTGTGGCGACAGTCGTCCGTGAGGGGCTGCCGCCATTTGTGTTTGTTTATTTTATTATTAAATGTGTTAAATGTTCGCCGGTTCCCGCCTACTTCTTCCCGTATCTATCATCTGCGCTACATTGCGCCGTGCCCGGGATGAAGGAGGGACATGCTGTCAGAGAGCCCTCGCTGGCCGCCAGGAGGCGGAGGGGCTTCGGCACCAATGTGACGCAGATGATAGATACGGGAAGAAGGAGGCGGGAACCGGCGAACATTTAACACATTTAATAATAAAATAAAC
This sequence comes from Gymnocypris eckloni scoliostomus, assembly GCA_027564155.1. Classification (NCBI taxonomy): domain Eukaryota; kingdom Metazoa; phylum Chordata; class Actinopteri; order Cypriniformes; family Cyprinidae; genus Gymnocypris; species Gymnocypris eckloni. Next base: position 46,255,796 of record CM050414.1, on the reverse strand, counting down.
AAACACAAATGAAAAGCGGCAGCCCCTCACGGACGACTGCCGCACACAAAACACAAACTAAAATTCCAGGCCTGGTCCTCTCTCGTCTTCCACTGTCGTCACTCCTCCTTTTATTCCTTCCGAAGCTCCTCCGTGGGACTCGAGACCGGTGAGTGGCGCAGGTGTCGTTCATTATCATTCACTCCACCGGCCTCGCTCCATTCCCACGGCTCTCGGCCCCGCCCCACTCGTCACAGTGTACATACTGTGTATAATGTGTATTGGTAACTAAGTATGTCTTTATAGTACACTGTGTATACTGAGTATATGTATGTGTATTTTGCACATTGTCTTCTGTACAGTCTGTAAATACGTACTGTCCATATGTAAATTGTTCTGTTTTTTTGCACTGTCTGGAGCACGTGTAGGCATATAGATTCAGATAGCTATATATATATATATATATATATATATATTAGTATTATTAATTATCATTTATTAAATATACTGGTGCTTACTTAAAATTTGTGTACACTGTAAAATGATGCCTATTATAACATCACTTAGACCTGTCACTGGCAGGTGACGCTAGGTGGCGATGATGAGCCTGTGATGGAATTTTTACTTATGTGTATAAATCAAACAGTGAAACATAGATTCAAGATGTATGCATTATATGTTTTCTCACTCGTAGTTAGATAAGCATTCTGTGTGTGATGATTTACTATGATTGGGAAGTGAGAGAGGTAAGGAAACGCAGATGGTCAGGGGGTCAAGGGGGCATTTGCCTCCCTTTTCTGTATAACCATTAATCGGTAAACAAACTGGTATCTCTCCCTGTAGGGAGGGGGAGAAAGGAGGCCTTGAAGCAAAGGACTATAAAAACAGGCTGGCACTGTGACTCCTTATCTCTCGCTCCTGACTGACTCACAGCTATGTGTGTTAGTGACGAGGGATCTTCTCTTGCAAGGGAATAAATACTTTATTACTATAATTTGGACTCAGAGTTGTCTCTTACTCAGTAATGATGTTTGTTAGAAAGAAATTGCCACAACAAGCCGCAGCGAGTTAAACTCATGTATGAAGAAGTCACACTGCCAGTCCTTAAAACACACTACTGTGAAACTAACTCATTTCTTGTTGTGTTTATTATTTCCGCAGGTAAGATAAGTGATGTGGCATCGCAGCTTATGTTCATGAAAGTGTATATAGGGATTTCATGTGTTTGTTTAATGCACTTATGTTTGAATGGGTACAATTGACCGCATTGGTGCACCCGCGGCTGGTTTGCGGCCGACTCGGCCGCGCTGTGGGAGGCCGCGCGAAGGATTGCGTCATGAAAGAATGTTTGATGTCGACAGAGAAGATTATATTTAAAATGCACGCAATCTTGTTTGTAATTAAGAGAGTTAGGTAATATTTGTTTATAAAGGCGTTTGTGTTCTGTTATTTTGGCGTTGTTTAATGATTACTATGATGCTGGTGGAGAGTTTACAAATGCTTAGTATTACTTAAGTATACTTAACAGTACGCATACACAGTTGGTGTGTTCGCTGAGTGCAATTGTAGTGCTAATGCCACTGAGTTAGTCTATATGGTGAAATGTATTGTTCTCCTTTTTGCTTTGCATCCTGTATATCAGAAGATTGTGCAAAGTGAGGTTATTGAACTAGAGAAAAACTCATGTATGAAGAAGTCACACTGCCAGTCCTTAAAACACACTACTGTGAAACGAACTAATTTCTTGTTGTGTTTATTATTTCCGCAGTGTGAGACAAAATAAAAACTAATATGTGCCACCAGACAACATCGCCTCTTCTGTGTGTGCAACATATTCATGGCGAGCCAGCCAGGAGGACTGCTGATTGGATGTGAGAGAGACAGTTCCTCCCTGAGACGAACCTAGAATTAACAGAAGATTAATCTATACAGAGAATAAAGTACATTATAGAGACTGAATTAAAGCTAATTTTGAAAAAAAAATGGAACAACTTCAAGACCGTGTTAGTTCCAAGTTTCTGATGCTAGAGAAGCCCGAACTGATAAAAGTCTGCCTCCATTTAAAGTATAGCGAGCCAGCGGGTGAAGGATTCTCAGGCCAGACGAGGCGAGTGCTGATAAGGCTGGCAGAGGGAACGTTGGATGAAATTGAGGAAAGTTTAGAAGAGGAACAATATGCAGAGAGCCTTAATGAACTTCTGTGTTTCATCGAGTCCCTTAAGAAACCAGCCGAGCTTGAAGTGTCACCAGTAACCCAGTCTGAGATAGAGAAGCTAAGAAAAGAGTATGCAGAACTACAACAGACACATGCAAATGCTCGTTGCGCATTAGAGGAACAGATCGGGCTACTTGAAGAAAAACGTCAGCGAGGAAAAGATAAAATGAGTGCGAAAGAGCAAGTCACAAGACATGAATCAATTCCTAAAGTTAATTTGAGGAGGGAATTCCGAGTCTTCGGACAGATTGGAGAGGCTGGCCAAAAGGAAAAATTCTCATACACTAGCCTCAACAACCAGATCGAATCAGGAGTGAGAAAGGGGTACGCAGAGGCAGAAATAATTGAAGCAGTTATCAGAGCGGTGAGCCCTGGACTTCCCCTTAGGGAACTTCTTGAAATCAAGCGAGACCTCACACTTTCCACATTAAAGACCATCCTCAGAGGACATTATAAAATAGACTCTTCATCAGATCTACTGCACAGGCTCATGAACATCTCTCAGGAACCCAAGGAGTCTGCTCAAAGTTTTCTGTTCCGAGCCATTGAACTGAAAGAAAAACTACTGTGGACATCTGGAGATGAGCAGGATGGAGAACAGTTTAGCCCTGAGCTCATTCAACGAAAGTTCCTTCGCTCAGTGGAGACAGGCCTCCTAAATGATGCAGTTAAGTTTCAAATCAAACCATACCTCAGTGATCCTAAAGTAGCAGATGAAGTGTTGATCGAGAAAATTGGTGAAGCTGCTAATCTGAAATTGGAGAGACAAACAAAGTTAAAGAAAGCAGTGACCCAAAAGCCTCTCAGACTAAATGAAGTTCAAGCAGTAGAACACGTCTGCGGCACTAAGCAACCTATGAGCAGCAAGATGGAGACTCAAGGACAGAGGAAAGATACATTGATGAAAGACATTATCATTGGCAAAGACAAGAAAAAACAGATACAAGGCAAAGAGACTGACAATGAAACTGCTAAAGCGATTGAAGACCTCAGAGCAAACGTCATGGAAATGACCAAAGTGATCAGAGAGACAATGGAAGCAACCAGATCGCAGTTTCACCCACCTGTGACTCCACTACGAACTGAGAGGAGGTCCAAAGGCTGCCGATCATGCCAGGAGGCCCAAAGAGGTGAAGAGTGCAGGCACTGTTATCGCTGCGGACAAGATGGACATCTGTCACGGGGCTGTCGACAACAGAGGCCGGCATCGGGAAACGGGAGAGGACTGCTGAGCTGGACCCCCCAGTAGTCCATCCAGTCATCGGGTCCCTGACAAATTCAGAAGTGCGACATACATCCAGACTTGTACGAAGCCAACAAGACAGTAAGGAAAATAACATTCAACCTGTTACTCACACAGATGCAACCACTTCTGTTGACAAGTCACTGTCCCTTGCCACGCCTAGACTTTTGAACATCATTGGGAAAAGATGCCTGGTCCACTGTCAGCTTAATGATGTCGCAGTTGAAGCCTTTTGGGACACAGGAGCCCAAGACAGTATTATCAACGAGGACTGGAGAGAACGACACTTACCACATACCACCGTCAGGCCGATTGAGGAGCTCCTGGGGCCAGGAACACTTACTGGATTGGCTGCCAACCACACAGAGATCCCTTTCGATGGCTGGGTGGAAGTGAGCTTCCGATTGAGAGATGATACAGGCTCAAAAGGGACCCTGCAAGTACCCATGCTCGTGGCAAGTGATGCTAGCGTTGCTGAAAACCCTATAATCGGTTACAATATCATTGAAGAGATAATTACCAGGTGGGAGAAACAGAGACCGCGATCCAGTACTGTCAGTAGGGTAAGCAAAGCTTTCTCTATTTCAATAAATAAGGCAAGATCCATGCTTAAACTGTTAAAGACTGTAAATTCAAATGTGACAGTTGGAATGGTGCGAGTTGGTAAACAAAAGATCCAGCTCAACGCAGGGCAAATAACCACTGTCTATGCACAAGCACACATTGTGGGGCAATTTCAAGAACAAAGCCTGTTATTTGCCCCAAGTGAACCATCACCACTACCTGAGGGTTTAGTAATGCAGGAAGGCGTAGTCAAAGTCGGTAATGGGAAGACAGCGGAAGTGCCTGTTGCCATCGCTAATACAGCCAGTCACCCAGTCATACTTACACCACGACTCATACTAGGCCACCTGGAGGTGATAAAGACAACCTACCCAATAACAACAGACTCTTTCCAGAGAAATGAAACTCAGATCGAGCAGGTGATAGAACAGTCAACATCCGCGGTGCAGACATGTGGGGTGAGTGTTACACTGCATCAATCAAAAAGGCCCAGTCAGTGGGATCCACCAATAAAACTTGAACACTTAACAGAGTCACAGCAACAGATTGTATGACAACTGTTAAAGGAAGAGTGCAATGCTTTTGCTTTTGATGATAATGATGTTGGCTGCATCCCCACACTGAACATGCATATCACACTCCATGACAAATCACCCGTGCAAAAGACTTATATTTCTGTGCCCAAGCCACTTTTACAGGAGGTGAAGGAGTATTTGCAAGACCTGCTGAACCGAGGGTGGATAAGCAAGTCAAGATCCCCTTACTCCTCTCCAGTCGTATGTGTGAGGAAGAAGGACGGGAGCCTGAGACTGTGCTGTGACTACCGGCAGCTAAACCGTAAGTCTGTACCTGATAGGCACCCAATCCCCAGAATCCAGGACACGTTAGACTCCCTGAGTGGCAGTTCTTGGTCCTCTGTCTTGGACCAAGGAAAAGCCTATCACCAAGGGTTCCTTGATGAAGAAAGCCGACCCCTAACTGCTTTCGTAACACCCTGGGGACTATTTCAGTGGAACAGGATTCCGTTTGGCCTTAGCTCAGCTCCAGCCGAGTTCCAGAGGAACATGGAAACCTGTCTAGAGGATCTGAGAGATGTTATCTGTCAGCCTTACCTGGATGATAACCTTGTTCATAGTATCTCTTTCGATGATCATGTGGCTCATGTTCGCACAGTTCTCCAAAGATACCAGAAACATGGAGTCAAACTCAGCCCACGCAAGTGTGAACTGTTCCAAAGAAAAGTGCGTTTCTTGGGCCGTATTGTGTCTGAGGATGGATATTCCATGGATCCAGCCGAAATAGCTCCGGTACAGGCCCTGAAGCTCCGAAACACCATCTACAGTGGGAGATTTGAGGAAAATGATGGGATTCCTCTCCTATTATAGAGCTTACATACCCAATTTCTCTTGCCTGGCTAGATCTCTCTATCAACTGATAGCCGCACCACCACAAAGTGCCTTACCTCCTGAGCCTAAGGGAAAGAGAAAAAGAGTCAACACTAAGTCAAAAGGACAGCCATCCCCTAACACACCCATAACCTGGACACAGACTCACCAAGAAGCGTTGAACACCCTGATTGACCACTTAACAGAGCCACCAATCCTTGCTTATTCTGACCTGAGTTTACCGTTTGTCCTCCATTGTGATGCGTCACAGGACGGTTTGGGGGCAATACTGTATCAAAAACAAAAAGGAAAGATATCAGTGATTGCATATGGGTCAAGGACACTCACACCACCTGAGAAAAACTACCACATGCATTCAGGAAAACTAGAATTCCTTGCTCTAAAGTGGGTCATTTGTGAACGCTTTAGGGATTATTTGTTCCATGTTCCACATTTCGAAGTGTACACAGACAATAATCCCTTAACGTACATTTTGACAACAGCCAAACTCAATGCAACAGGTCACCGCATGGAGCTGGCCGATTTTAATTTCACCATTAAATACCGGCCAGGGAGATCCAATGCAGATGCAGATGGCTTGTCGAGGATGCCGCTGGACATTGACCAGTACATGAAACTGTGCACAGAGGAGATAAACCAAGATGTGATAAGTGCTACAGTGCAGGGAGTGATTTTAAATTTCAAGGATAATCCTCTGTGGACAAGTGGAATTCACTTACAAGCTGTACACCTGGTGGAAGACAACATCTAATCTGTGTATGTCGCAGGAGCAGATAAAACAATCTCAAGAGAAAGATCCAGTTATCAACCGTGTCCTGGAGTACAAAAAGAATAACAGCCGTCCATTCGGCCATGCTCTCAAAAAAGAATCTCAGGATGCCAGACTCCTGTTGAAACAGTGGACACGACTGCATTTGAGCGATGACAGAGTCCTGTACAGAAAAGCAGGAAAGAGAAATCAACTTATTCTACCGAAAGAACATCATCAAACCGTTTACAGAGAGTTGCATCAGGAGATGGGGCATCTTGGAACAGAGAGGACTCTAAATTGTATACGTGAGAGATTCTATTGGCCCCATATGCAAAAAGAGACAGAGCACTTTGTGACACATGTGTGTGAGTGCCTGAAAAGGAAAAAACCTCATAAGACAACCAAAGCCCCATTGATGACAATTCAAACCACATACCCTTTCCAGCTTGTGTCCATTGACTTTCTACACCTTGAGAAGTGCAAAAATGGTTACGAGTACATACTTGTAGTAATGGACCATTTCACTCGTTTTGCCCAGGCTTGTGCCACAAGAAATAAGTCAGCAAAAACTGTGGTACAACATGTCTTTGGTGATTTTGCCCTCAAGTTTGGCTTCCCTGAAAAAATACACCACGACATGGGAAGAGAGTTTGAGAATCACCTGATGGATCAGTTGCAGAAGGTTAGTGGTGTACGTGGGTCTCACACAACCCTGTATCACCCAATGGGTAACGGGCAAGTTGAAAGGTTCAACAGGACGCTCTTGTCCATGCTCAGGACACTGAGTGATCCTAAGAAGGCTGACTGGAAGAACTCGCTGTCCAAAGTGGTCCATGCATACAACTGCACCCGCTCTGAAGCAACTGGGTTCTCTCCACATTACCTGCTATTCAGACGTTCACCCAGGCTCCCCATCGATCTCATGTTCAACCTGCAGGTACATGAGAAACAGCAGAGTTATGCAGATTATGTGTCAAACTGGAAAACACGGATACAGGAAGCCTATGAAATTGCATCAAAGACTGCAAAAAAAGAGGCCTTGAGGGGAAAAAATACTATGACAAGAAAGTCTATGGTGTTGAGCTTTGGCCTGGCAACAGAGTCCTACTCAGAAATCTAAGCGAAAGAGGAGGACCAGGTAAACTGCGCTCACACTGGGAAGATTGTGTATATATGGTGATAAGTAGGAAAAGCCCTGATGGTCCAGTGTACGAGATCAAACCAGAGAAAGGAGGACAGAGTCGGGTGGTACACAGAAACCTCCTGCTGCCCTGAGACAGTTTACCTGTAGAAACGCCGGGCACAAAAGACTGTCAAACACAAAAAAGAAAACAGTGCTAAGAGCAGGAAAGAGCCAGAACAACAACACAACCCAGACTCAGACAGTGATGATGACGAGGGATATGAACTTTGCTGTAAATTTCCACCACGTTCTGAACAAAGTGTAAAGCCCATCACGCTGAATCCTGAGGCAGAACCATTCGAATCAGCGATAATGAATGATGACTTACCAGAATACCTACCTGATTCTGAGGAAGAAGCGAATTCAGACGTCATTGAGGCTGAAGAGGAGAATGTTCCACAGGAGGACAGCGTTTCTGAAGAGGAGGATCAAGATTCTGTGAGTGAACTGGAGGTGTCACAGTCATCCACTTACCCACAAAGACAGAGACATCAACCGAACTTGACTTATAATGAACTGGGAGAACCGACAGTGGTACGGAGAAATTTAGTTCTGAAGGATATCAACTTCCAGCCTGCCTGCGGTCAGAATCTGTGGAGGCCGTGGACTTTAATAAACAACAGGATAGTAAACTAAAGACAATCAAATATCACAGAAGAGAAAAGGGATAGAAAGAGGAAATAAAAAGAATACATACCTGTGACTTGTGACCTGTAAAGTAAACCGAAAAAAGGTAATAAGACTAAGTGAATAAGTGGCCGATTATTATCAACTATGTTATAAAATATATAACAAAATGATTTTATATACAATTTTGTTATATGCAATATGTGTGTTAAAAATTTCCATAAACTGGTTTCCCATTAAACACAGTGTATCTATACACTGTATCTAATTTGCATATGAATGTGTTGCTGTTGAGACAGAATGTTGAAAAATAATTTTCATAATGGGAGTAATACATGGCCAGATTTTCATAATAATATATAATATTTCATAAGAAAACTGATATATAATTTATTTCCCTATTCAATTGTTATGTCTCCCAAAATGCATAATAAACATGTTTTTAGTCTTGGTGTCCTCTACAGTGGACATTAATTAAATTAAGTCATATTTGGATTTGAAAACCCATTACATTTTCCTGAGAAGTTGTTTTATGACAAACAATCTGAAAATTACTCAGATTTAAATGACAATCACAAAATATAATCATATTTCCATAAGGATGTACAATTTTTCACTAAATTAAATTTAGCCATCTTTAAAGACCTAGTAGAGGGTGTAGTCATGATAAAACTTCCAAACATGTAGTATCTCTATGAAGCCCTGAATATGCTCTGTACAGGACATCCAGACTTTGACATGTGAGGTCTCAGAGAAATGCACTAAAATAGAATGTCCACTGCAGAGGCAACAACTCCATAGCTGGGTCTCAGGAGGATAAATAAAATAGCCTAATTTGATCCTACAGTGTTGATGCACATGCTTTTAGATCATTACATACAGTAATGCAAAATAATTTTCTTAGAATAGAAGATATGCTGTCTCTTGTATCAGATAAATTATCAACAATTAAGTATGTGGTTTTGAAGTAGATTATTTTTTTCTTTCTCTGTTTTGACCGTCTCATTTCATTTGGACTTGGACTTGAACCTCTTTGGACTCGGTCTTGACTCGCACTCGAATCTCTTTGGACTCGGTCTTGACTCGGACTCGATTTTCCTGGACTTGGACTTGTCTTGGACTCGACAAAGGTAGACTTGACTACAGCCCTACTGTAAGGGTAGTTTTAGGGTTGTGGTAGGTGTATTCATTAATAAAACATAATTCAACAGGTAGCGTTTTTCGTTGTCGAATTTTACTACCACTGATTTAATGGGAGGTAGCAAAATCTGACAGGGTAGGACAAATTGACAGAACACCGCCTCTACTGCCGTGACATATTCGTAAACGCGCCACAAACAAACTCACAACAAAGAAAGGAAACGGAATAGTGTTCTTCATTCTCGGCATGTGGATGTTTTTAACAGCAATGGAAAGGTCTATGGGAATGCTTGGGATTTACCCCCAGCAGCAGAGACTGTGGTGGCAGTGCCACAGGCTGTAGAGGACGAGGACAGCGATGTTCGTGCTGCGTTACTTGATTAGTTAACTATTCATGTAGCGTGTTCTGTAAAGTGAATTATCAATAAACTTTTGAATATTTCATTTAAAATACGTTTATTTTAATGTTATATTAAATATTTATATATAAATGTATTTGCTTGTTTTTTTAAATGTATTTTATAATAAAAAGAGCAACGTGTGACATTTTACTAGATTTATTCGTACACTTATTCACTTTTATTTGTAAATAAAAATGTTTCACTACGATTTATATATATATATATATATATATATATATATATATATATATATATATATATATATAAAACAAAGGGAGTTTATAAAAAAAAAAAGTCAAAACTGTTATGAATATGTATATATGACAGAATAAACAGCCTATAACGCAATGCTATCCCAAACTCATTATTTGTTAATAAAATTAATTTGTATGAGCCAGCACATTCATTTAAAGCAGTGGTTCTCAACCCATCATGCTGAACATAATCAAAAATACTTTCAGTTCTACAATTAATTTTTTATTTTTACATTAATTAAAAAGATATATGAAACAAATAAAAGCTATGATTTTGTTATGTCAAATAATTTAGTTTGTCATATATTATTTTTAGGCATGAGCAGACTATATGCACTCATGTAATTAATGTTACACATTTACCAAGCGCACTTTGGCAGAATTTAATTAAGATAGTCATCAGCAGCCCTTCGTTCGTTAAAATTGAGCATCAGAATGGACACATTTGTTGAGGGAGGAAACGAAATGTGGAAAATGCCAGCAAGGAACAATATCAGAATCACCAGTGCTTGCCTCACACTGACAGTGGTGGGCAAAGTACACAGATCAAGTACTTGAGTAAAAGTACAGATACGTATAATAAAATATTACTCCATTAAAAGTAAAAGTACTGCTTTTTCAATTTTACTCGAGTGAAAGTACAAAAGTACTCAATTTTTTATGTACTTAAGTAAAAAAGTACTGATAGACAGATTTATTTTGCAATTTTATATAGACTACTTTATTTCATTTTATATTAGCACATATTTGTATAATCATACTGCCCAAAATACCTGGGTTTTTCCCAAAATAACGACTATATAGAGTCAAGATATTTATTTTGTTGATATGGACTACGTTGATGAGAGTGATGTAGTAATGTTCACTGTGAAGCTTACACTGCCATGTACCTGAGAGAAAACAGATTTCACCATCTAATCTTCACCAGTAAGAACAAAGTGTTTTAGAACTTGTTGTTTTGCAGAACGTCAGTTATATATGACATGAGAATTAGGCCTGAAATTAGGAAGAACATTTTAAGGAAAATCTAATGATATTTTCATAAGGATTTTTTTTTTCTTCTCAAACCTTGTCTGTGGTGTAAAAACACCCCTGGCCCAATGCCCCCGGAGGGCATCACTTCCCACTCTGATAATTACTGTAGTTACTATGTTCTGAACATCACATCCTTTCTTTTTCCCTCAGATGGAATCTATCTAGGTGGCTGAATAAAGATATTTGGACTTTATATCAAAACATTTCCTCAACTTAGCACCAGCAAGCTTGTTAGCTAGACAGATAGCATCAGCTAACAATATTTACTTATTTTCAGTATGGTTATGAATAAACATTCATATCTGTACTAGTTGATCTAAACAATATAAAAATGTATACTGTTGATAAACAATATAAAAACAGACGTCACATAGGTCTAAATGCGTAGCATTTTAATAAAACTGCTAACGTTACAGCAGCAGGGAATATGAACGTGCATGAGTTATTTTATTTAATCGGTGTTATTTTAATGTTTTGTTTTTGACCTAAAACATAACGTTAGAGACACTGATGTTGATCTGTCTGCATTCAAGCATTTCAGTGGGCTTAAATAGATCACCCTTTACAGCAGATTTAGTTCACAAACAACTGACAGTTTTGATCTAAATATTATTTTCAGTTACAATAATTAATCCTAGAATTCGACATTAGTAACGTACTTTTCACAGCATCAGTAGCGCGCGCTCACGAGATCTCCCGGTTCTTTACTTGTGAGTTCAGTTCACTGAAGAAGACTCGCTCTAAACGGATCATTTGAATCAGTGAGCTTTCGACTCGAGAACAGCTGCAATCGGATCATTGCAGTTTGTGAATGAATCGTTTGTTGCGATTTGCGAACCGATTGAACAGGTTCATTGAAAAGAATCAGTTTGTTCATGAATCAGACACCGCTTCTGCGTCTCGGAGCACGTGATGTATCACGTGAGTAACGATATGTTTTATGAAATGTAGTGAAGTAAAAAGTACGATCTTATGCTTTGGAATTTAGTGAAGTAAAAGTAAAAGTTACTCAAAATAAAACTACTCCAGTAAAGTACAGATACTTGAAAAATGTACTTAAGTACAGTAACGAAGTAGTTGTACTTCGTTACTGACCACCACTGCACACTGAACATGTTCAGGTAAAGAGAAACATCATCCTTATCATGCTTAATTACAGAAAATGTGTCAAAACATCTTTGGAGAGAACCTTAGATTATTCAAATCGAAAATGCTCTCCATATTTGGATCAACATAGACAGAGGCGAACCAAGATGAAGTGGGGGCCCCAGGCAAAATAAATAGATGAGGCCCTTCTAAAATATTATTTTGTTAATATATCTTTGTCACCTAGATATATATTTATACAACATACAAAAAGTAGTCAAAACACATAATAAAACAAATAGTTATTTTTTTTTAAACAATGTGCTTATTCTTTAACAAAATTGTAATCATATTCATGGCAGAAGATACAATACTGTACAATACAATCTTGAAGATACTGAACAATCTTCATACTTACAGTAACAGATTGTCACCTTAAAAATGGTGCTTACGAGCCTTAGCTACAGCAAATGATGTCATGATGTCCTCCATATTCAAAGACCTTCATATGGACTGGGGTATCTTCTGTCTGAGGCAGTGATGATAGGGACTTAAGCAATACTCCTATAGAAATATATGGTTAGCATCTTAATTTATTATTTATTATTAGTTTATCAACTAGCTACGTTAACTAATTTAATAGAAGAGTTGGATAATGCACGTAAATCTATTGGTATTGTAACATATGTCGGCAGGAATTCAACTGGCTCTACACGGCACCAGAAGGGGGAGGGCAGCTAAAGACTCAGCAGCCCTCTAAAGCCCCCTCCGCCTCAGCGCAAAAGCGTGCGTTTTCTTTCTATTATGGAACAAAGGAATGTGAAGGGAGCATTTCTTTGAGACATTCGTGCGTTTCATGACTTTCAAAACATCCACACAAGAAACATATGAATATTAATGTTCTCTTTCTCTCATATGGTTGTGGAATATGAATTATTTAGGAAAACGTGGGCTGATTTCTAATCTTGCTTTAAGCTGGAATGTGTAGGTTGTGTTTAGACTTTTATGAATGGTTGCAAAAATGTATGAATCAGTAAGATAACGAAAGTGGTGATATTATAAATGTGTAAACCTGGTAAGAGTTTTATACAGGGGTAAAAACAAGTTATTTTTCGTCACATGAAAGTGCCTTGCAAAAACCAGTCGTGCAGGCGGGGCTCCGCCCCGTACCGACGCTCTGATTGGACCAGCCGCCTGTGGGCGATGTCCAAACCCGGACAGTTTAAAACAACGCGCTGTGCGCGCTCTCTCTCTCTCTTGAACATGGCTTGACTCTCTTGAATCTCTGAACTCTCTGGAACTCCTGGAAGCTACGCTTCCCGCTTTCGCAACTGCGCCCTCCAATGCGCGCCGGTCCGCTGGACGCTCGCCTCGGAGCCGACCATCTGAAGAAGTCTAAGACCGTGCCAAAGCCGTAACATCACGGAGCAACGAATCCAACGACTGCAGAGCAGAGGAGAGCTTTCCCGGTGACGTCACGCAGCGGTTCCAGCGATACCACGTGCTTCCAACCGAGAGCCCCCTAAGAAGCACGAACTGACCACGTGAGACCCGAAACAAAGAATTGAACTCACGCAGGAAAACGAAACCAAAAAGCAACAGCCTGCTTAAAACAACGAAAGCAAGTATCATCTCTATTTCTGATTGAACTGGTAAAATTGATCTGAAGGCAGTAACAAAGCAGACGCAGTTGTTCGTGATCTTTTTGTGGTTAGTTAAGTTATGAAATAAGAAAGAACGGTATTCTTTCAACATTTAACCTCAAAACTGTCGTATGTATGTGTGTATGTTTGTGCTTTTATTAATTAATCAATTTATTTTAGAATAGCAGTATAACGAATAAACCTTGTTTCGTTTTATAAAGAATTGTCTCTGGAATGTGATTTTAAGTATTTTCATCCTTATTTGCCCAAAGATAACGTTACACTGTAAAAAATTCTAAATTTGCCCGACTCAAAATGTTCTAGTGACTGGTAACATTAAAAATTTTCCATTGGCCTAATTTTTAAACATTGAAATTCTGCAAATTTATTTTTTTCACTTGTGGCAACAGTCAGTTGACATTGGCTCTATGTGAAATAATGTGTTGAGCCAATTGGAAAAAACATTAAATATACCAAAGCATGTTATTGGCCCAATTGATTATTTTAAATAGTACGAGTATACTTTTTTGGTTTTGCCTAATTTAAAAATATCCATTGGCCAATTTATATAGCTAAAGCAACTTTACTGAATTACTTATTCCCCATTGTCCCAAATGAAAAGAAAAAAAAATGCATTAAATGATACTAAACACTGCCACATTTTAATACTTTTAATTAAATCTACAACACAATATTGTGAAAAATACCTTAAAATGACAAATATATAAACATTTAACACAATATACTCATACATAAAATCATACATCAATTCTTACAAGATAAACAAAGAATTGCATCTTATGAATTAAAACAAACATGTGCAAGAACACCATAATGTAATTTATCTGGGGTTACTTCAACCAGCATTTAGTGCAACGTCACCTGAGCTCATGAAACTGCATCTTAACTGTTTTAACGCATGTACATTCACATAAAAAAAAATAATACACACACACACACACACCAAATTCACATAATGGGGTGGTTACTTCACCCAGTTTAGAGTAATTTCACAAATTCTACCATTCTCTAAATTTACAAATAACATTCTCACTTTAAGCTCATGAATCCACATCTTACTTCACATATTAAACATCACCGTCTTTCGGATGAGACGTTAAACCAAGGTCCTGACTCTCTGTGGTCATTAAAAATCCCAGGGCACTTCTCGTAAAGAGTAGGGTGTAATCCCGGTGTCCTGGCCAAATTCCCCCCACTGGCCCTTATCAATCATGGCCTCATAATAATCCCCATCCACTTGATTGGCTCTATCTCTCTCTCTCCTCTCCACCTGTATCTGGTGTGTGGTGAGCACGTTGTCCTGTGGCAGCCGTCGCATCATCCAAGTGGATGCTGAACACTGGTGGTGGTTGAGGAGAGACCCCCCCACATGATTGTAAGCGCTTTGGGTGTACAACAATACACAAAAAGCGCTATATAAATGCATCATTCATTCAAACATGTTTTTACAAATGTTTACAGAGATGCAAAAAACAAACCAACAAAAAAACAAGAAAATTGAGCTCTTAAAACTGCATCCAACACTTTACAAAAGTGAAAAAAGAGGTAATCTGAACCCACAAAGTTTTATCTAATTCAAATATTAAACATGTAAACATTTATAAATGTAAGGTGCAAAAACACACGGGGCTCATATTTGAGCTCATGAAACGGCATCTTAAAAGATTAAATATTGAACATCAAATATTATGCATTTTTAAGTGTCAAAACAGCATAAAAAATTTAGTTAATTGGGGAGGTAACTTCACCCATTCTTTAGTGTAGTTTCGCTTGAATTGAACCATTCCAAGAAGCGTTACTTTGAGCTTGTAAAACTGCATCTTACACTACCAAAAAATCTTGTAAGAGGTACTTTGAGCTTACTTCTCCCCTAAGGGTTTTCATCCCCTAGATTCCCAATAATTTGGACCTAAGAGCTTGAACTTTTTTTGCTGCACTCAGTTCCAAGGTTTAAAAACACCTTCTGAATGAACTCAAGTCTATTTTAAGTCCTTGTTGTACTCCATATTGAATGCATACACCAATCCAAAGAGTACAATGAATGCATTAACAAAGTCTCCCAAGTTGTCAAGTACCACCTCCTCTTCCAGCACAACGGAGACATTCTGCATTTGACTGGGCTCTTGAGGTCCAACTGCTGCTGCTTACCATTTCAAGAATTCCCATTTTACTTTCAGATGTGTGGTTCTCCAATGGCTCTGTACTCTGTATAAAAACAACAACAACAACATAGCAATGTCAATATTAAGTCTACATATAACAAATAAATCCAGAACAATACACAACAACTATATGGTGTCTAGGTATTTGTATGATTGAAAACCAGTATTCTAAATAGGCTACATTTAAAAGCACAAACGCTGTGGCTTAAAATCAGAAAAATACTTTTATATTCTATTAACGTTACTTCTTTAATACTGCCTACGGATTTCCATGTTTCTGACACAAAACAATTGTGCAGTTAAATGATAGTCGACAACAAATTTGTTGTGCTTTACATAATATTTCATTTTATAGTAATGTATTGGGCCACAAGATAACTGAGGTAATGTTAACGTAATCACGTATAACGTTAACTCTGCTATATTGAGAAACAGCACAGGTGCTCCCTAACATTTACACAAAATGGCAGACATAAAACTTCAGAAAATTACACAGCCTGAAATGAATTATTATAAGCTAATAGTATTTGACACTAATATCGAATAAACATTTATTCAATAAGAACTCGTTAATACTCACTGTTCAAGTCGTACGTTAGTGTTCTTCACTAAATGGTGCCTCGCGTGTTCATGCAGGCCTAGCAATGGAGGGTTCACTGAGGGGAAAAATATATTTATATTTATAGCAGAAACGTATTCATTGTGTCTCATACATTTAATATAATAATTATAAAGTGACATAACATTATTTAGTTAAATAAATAGTAACTTTAAGTAACCGAGGGGTCAGCATGGGCTAAATTGAATTATAAACGCCAACACACCACATTAACTTAAAGATGTGAATTCACCGTTATGCTATTTTGCTAAATAAACACCAGTAAAGACGTGATTTCACAATTAATCTAAAAATATGCAATGTAATATACGTAAAATGTACTGTGTCCTCAAGTATAAACCTGGATAATTCGGAGAACCTGGCAATTCGTTTAGTGAATAACGTCAACGGAACGTTAACGTACTTGTCTGAGGCGGTAATTGAATGCCCATGTTTTACGTTTTTTTGTCGAAATTACTGAGAGCTGCACTCTATTTAACCTAAAGAGGACTTGATAAATACAGTTCAGTACTCACCGTAACTTTATAGATGAAAATCCGTCTGGAAATTGTTTCGTTTCGTCGCTCCTACGCATCTCTCGCTCTCCCGCACACAGGAAATTTAATCCACTATGAATCTCTCATGCGCATGCGCACACTCGTTTTGCTGCAAGGCTTGTTGGGAAACAGATTTGTCACTTCTGCTTGATAAATTGGCTGAAAACAATTTAATACGCTCGTGAATATATATTTTTACTTTAACTTCAGACCTTCAGCTAAAATTAGCACAATGTATTTTTTTGTGTTGGGGTAATTTTTGGGAAGTAATTTGTTGAGCCAATGTTTATTTGTCAGTTTCCCCAATTTTTCTAAATGTTAATTTTTTACAGTGTACCTAGCTAAAACATGAGAAATTATTAATCTCGTTTTATTGTTACCGGGGCCACGGGGCAATAGAAGCGGGATTTAATGGATATACTGATGTAGTGATCGCTGGCCGAGCACTCAAAGTATAAAGCGTAAGTTAAATATTAATATTACTTCGATCAAGCAATATTGAATATTTAATAACTAATTCCCGGAGCTGAAACAAGAGCTCCATATTAAACTGGCATTACAGTATAGTAAGTAACACTATATCTGACACTGAACTTCTCATTTGCACTGTCAGGAGAAGGGACTGGGGAATCTGGTGGTGAGTGACAGGAACTTAAGTAATGCTCCTGAATGGAGAAATATATGATTATCATTTTAATTTCATATTTTTAATTTAATTTAAAGTTTATTAACTATTAGTTCATTGTTTGTTGACAACTAATTTAATGTAGAAGAGCTAAAAAAATAATGTCAACTAAGTAAATATAATGATATTTATT
The DNA here is from genome assembly GCA_027564155.1 of Gymnocypris eckloni scoliostomus. Classification (NCBI taxonomy): domain Eukaryota; kingdom Metazoa; phylum Chordata; class Actinopteri; order Cypriniformes; family Cyprinidae; genus Gymnocypris; species Gymnocypris eckloni. The sequence goes on along the minus strand of CM050414.1, from coordinate 46,238,113 downwards.
TATATTGTTTCGTGAGCTCCCCACTGGCAGCAAGACACTATACCGAGACTTGGGAGATGTGCGCGTCTTTCCCGGTGCCACCAATTCTACTGCAGCCTACATTAATACCTAGTAAATGCTCTAGAATACATGCTGCTGCTGAGTGCAACCCTAGCTAACCTGTTTTCCAGTAACCCTAGAAGTAATTTGACTAGTATTTCATATAGCAAATAATTAAACGAAAATAAGCTGGAATTAACAACAAACACATTTGTTTGTCATCTAATTATCATTAAGTCAATCTGATCTCCATCGCTTAACTTACCGCTGTCATGTTTCCTCTTTTCCTCCTTTTCTTTCTTTTTTCCGCTTTTGGCTGCCAAATGGATAAGTTATTTTATTTTTTAAAATAGCATAGTAAATGCACGAGTAAGTGCTGTGCGAGTTTGAAAACGGCGTCCGAAGCATCACGAGGAAAAAGAAAACACGTCCAGCGTAACACGAGAGGGGGACCCATAGGGGGGATGCCGATATATTGCTCCATGTTACGTGTATATTTTTAATAATGACATTTCCGATTGTTCAAATGGTCAGCTGTCGTGGGGCCCCCTCAAAATACGGGGCCCCAGGCAATTGCCTGCCTTGCCTGCCCCATTGCTACGCCTCTGAACATAGGCTACATTTGTGAACTTTTCTGCAATGTTGTGTGTCGTGTCGAGTCACGCTTCCGTGTGTTTTACAGATTGTAACTTACAATCACAATTGTATTGTGCTGTTACTCCTTTCCAGCAGAATTTCTCAAGATTTTTATTCGTCACATACATAATTATACAGAATATAACCAGCAGTTAAATGTAATTGGTCAGCTCCCGACAGCATCAAGTGTTTTATTTGAGTAGAATTATTTATTTATTTAAATAAATACAATCATAATATTTAGGCTATAAATAATATTATAAATCTGGTTGGTTTGTATTGGTGACTAATATGTAAATGACATGCGCGCGGCCCGTGAGACTTGCACTTGGACCATAGTGCTGCCCGGTCGAAAAATAGGTAGAGAACCACTGATTTAAACATATAACCTACAAATTGACACGGAGTTAAAATATTAAGGTATTTTTTGGTTATGAAAACAACCTAGGGGACTGTTAATGAAACGTGGAAACTGCTCGAGAATATAATGAATATCACATTGTAGTGCAAATCCTTCCCAGCAAACACACGCAGTACAGTTATGTGATTTGTTGGTGCTGTAGGCTATACTTTTATTTTACTGTACTGCTGCATGCTTGTAGTTTCTGCGCTTTAGTGAAGTTATATAACATTACAGCGTGGCGCCGCATTCGCGCAAGTGCTAAAGAGCGTGCACCACCAGCACAACCTCTGACAGGACAGTTCGTTTTTTTTTGAGGTGAGAGACTTTTTATTTCACAACGCGTTACGAAAATAACGTGGAATAATTACACTGACATTAAACCTGTCAACATCTCATCTGACCTCTGAATTGGGACAGCGTGTTTTTCTCAGACACTCTTTCTTTCCATAGAATGCCTCGGAGTCAGATGATCTGACAGAAGTGTGAACAGCTTTCATGCACGTCTTTTAAAATAAAAGTCTTGCATCAGAAAAGCATTTAGATTTACGTTTTTTGTTGATGTCGTTTCTTTGGCTGTAAATAATCTGCGACCCACTCAGAACGGTCTCGCAACCCACTTTTGGGCTGTATACCCAGCACTTTTGACCGACCAGTTGAGAAACACTGTAATAGATTGTGTTTAACACACAGAAGAGTGACGATCGGGTCGACACAGAGAAGTATAGAAATTCTAAGTGACATAAAAAAAAAATGCACTGGTATCGGATTGGATCGGTATCAGCCGATCCTCAGAATTTGCGGGATCGGATCGGATCGGTTCTGAAAAAAATTGTAGCGTTGCATCCCTCAACAGAATTACAGAGTATATTCTGTAATATCTGTGTAGTATTTTATTTACAATTTATTAACATTCTGTTGCACTGTACTTTACTGTGTATATTGTAATATCACACTTTAAAGGCACTTTATATATTTCTTATTTGGATAGTCAATATTACAAAAGACAAATGTTAGTTATCAGTTCTAGTGGTGCATCTGCTAGTGGTGCATCAGATGGACCACCTGAGAGGATGTTTCTCCAGGACCACTCCTACTCAACATTCAAATGGCAGGTAGAGCATCCATATGCTTGTTCAGGTGCAAGGTGGGAGAATGACTTGGACCCTATTCAAGATGAACTGGTAAATATTGTTTTTATTTAGTGACACTTTGCATATTAAAAGGATAGCCATTACTTAATCTGTTAAACGTTCTTTATTTTTAGTTAAAGTATGTGTTGGACAAAAATTGGCCATCAGAATTACTGATCATAAAGCAAGGCCAAATTTGCCTGACATGAGAAGACTTCTGGAGCCTGGGTTTAAGCCAGTACATGGAATCTTATGTGTATGCTTAGTATGCTTAGTGCCTTAATTTACTGCACAAAAAACAATTCCTAGATAATGCATAATGTTACACATGGCAGTTTTCACAGGGAAATGCCTGCCTCAAGATTGTGGAAGAAGCTGTACGAAGACATGTACTTTATACTGTCTTCTTTTAGAAGTATTCATTTGGATGTATGCATGTTTAATGTATCATTCAGTATCTTGGCTGTACTACTGTTGGTAAAGTGATACTAGAAAGGTTTTATACAAATAGAGAGCATATCCATTTACATATTTTACAAAGGCACGGAACAGAGATTTTCACACTGGACAGAAGAAGTATCCTAACTCCTTCAGGGAACCCTTGAGCCTGTCTTTAGGGGGTCAAAATCCACCACCACCAAACAGTCACCCAGCAGAAGAGTTGAGGTTGAAGTGGACACTGAGAAGGTAAATTATTCTAGTGGTCATATATCAATGATTCGCATGCAAGCTGGATAAATATGTTTGTGCCATTATATATTTGTATATTCAGGTGAAACAGCCTACCATTGTGAGAGACCTTCATACAGCTTGGAACTGGGCACACAATCACAGAGACTTATTCCGTGGAGAGGTGACAAAGCCTGCTTTTCTGCAGATGAACAGTGAAGATCAACTCAATGCACTCAGGAAGGCCCTGAGGAGTGAATTCCCTGAAGCAAAGGATGACTTTTTGTTTATATTTCAGTCTCAAGATGACATGGAAACATTTTTGTCATATACTGTGTTGATAAACAAGGCCTGAAGGTCAATGCCATGTTCCTCAAACAGCAATTGTAGTGTTTTTTATATATATTTTGTGTTTCTTAGATGCAGATATTTGTTAAAGTATGCTGAAATAACTAAAACATATATCTTTAGAAAATTAAATATAAAACTCATATACACATATGTATTACACAAATAAATTCTAGCAAATGTAAAACAAAAATATTTGATTTTACTGAATTGATTTTATTTGTGCAAATTTAATCGATTACTCAATTTAATCAATATAATTGAATGGACATATTTTATCAAAAAGGTGTATTTATATCAAGAGAATCACTAGTAAACTGTTTCCGGTGACTATTTCCGGTATGGATTGGGTAATGTGTGTCAACAACACATAAAAACATTACATAATTATTAGTATTATAACAACAGTTTTATTATAACTACCCAAAAATGCCGTAAAACAAGTTTTTTATTTCCTTTGAATTGTATTATGCCATACATCAGAACAATACAACGAGAAACATTCAAATGTAAAAGAAAAATAGAAAAAGATGAACAATGAAGTATATTATTACATCAAATCCAATCAACTGCAAAGAAATGTCCAATATTTTCTTAATGAAAATTGCCGTAAATTGTTTCGTCATACAGACAGTAGACGCATTTCTGCACATGCGCAGTACAAATCGTGTTTCCGGTACGGATCAAGTAGTGACAGTGCAATATGGATGATTGGAGCTGCTGGGGCGGGGCGAGATGTGGTTTATAACATGGCAAATCTTATTGGTGTAGACCCAAGCATGCGCATTCCTTTGTGTATGATTTTGTAATTGATTAGGCCATATTAGGCATTTATTATTAAATAAATATGTGCTAACTCTAGAATCACAGGCCTCTCTTAATTATTATCTGTTTAGTAACCATGGTAATTTTAGTCAGATGAAGTCATTGTTTACAAATAAACTCTTGATGACAGCACCTCTGTGTTCTTCAGGCTGAGTAGTGCTTCATTCATATTTCCTTGAGTAGTACAGTGATTCCTGGTTCTTTTTAAAGGATTGAGCCACAAACCAGTAATTTAATGTGTACATATAGCCTGTATATAAAAGTATAAATACAAATGTTGCAGACAAAATTTACATTTATTGTTTAAATACGCACTAAAGCACATTCATAATAATATTTGCTGTATGTCATATTTAATAGCTGTTTTAAAAAACTAAAACATTTTAATTAGTCCTATATGGGAAAAAAAATCCATGTTGTTTCGGCAAGGTTTTTATTCCAATTATCCACACATAAAACCCCAGTTCACGCTGATGGACTATTTGGTATTATTGTCTTATTTTTCACCACAGTTGTTCTTTAAAATAAAAACTTTTGCGGGGTTGTCCTATGTCTTACTGAACTATAGTGAATTATCATATATTAAGTTTTTGCTTATCCACGATCCTAAAATAAAGAATATAGGCTACATATACGTTATACAAAACAACTAAATCTCAAACCGTGGATAATTTTTATCAACAACACCCATCTATAAAACTGCTCAGTCTGCTTCGTGTAGGCCTACAGTGAAAAGTGCAATGATATCTGACTTCGTTTAACGTGCAACCCACCTGTTGAGATTGAGGACCACTATTTTCGTTCGTCACACTTAAATATAATTAATGTGAGGCTATTTATAGCATAGGTAGGACTATATCATGGCCACTAAAATCGCTGTTGTCGCATATTTCTGTAGCAAAACAGCGTAGATAATTTATAAAAACGTATATAAAAAATGCTGACGTGCAAAAGTCTACACTAGAAGCAGTAGGTCATCCGGGTACTTCTCGCCTACAGTTTTTCGCATACTATATAGTAGGGAAGTATGCGATTTCGGACGCACCCGTTGTGTTTAGTGACGTAATTGCACTGCGACGGTAGCGGAAGAGACGTGGCAAAAATAAATGCTAACTAGATGTTATAAAAAATATCGAGGAAAGTACTGGAGAGTGGACAGTTTCTTGTTGATCTATGCATCAGGTTGTTTTTGACAGTTTTTTTTCTTTTAAGGTAAATATTGTATTGTTGCACTTATAATTTGTTGTTTATTTGTGGGAAGTATGTTGCATTCGAGCAGCTAACGTTAACCATTCGTCTACAGTCACTGTCCGCTTACCTGCATTTACCCTCTGTCCGACTAAATCATAGCACAGTTTTGTATTTGTGTTAACTACCGGAGATGGCAGGTTATTTTTTAAGATATATTGAAGTTGAAAGATGAGATGCATCGGTTAAAATGTTTTATATTTAAAATGAATGATTTTAGGAGTACATTTAGTGTACTCGAGTTTATATATGTATTCTAGGTTATGACATATGGATATTTTGCTTGACAGGCAGACCATGGGTTTGTGCAAGTGTTCTAAGAGGAAGGTAACGAACTTGTTCTGTTTTGAACATCGTGTCAACGTTTGTGAGCACTGTCTTGTATCCAATCACAATAAGGTTAGTGCTCTAATATATAGTTAAAATTCATGACTGAAAGGGATAGTTAACCCAGAAATGAAAATAATTTTAATCATTTACTCATCCTCGTGTCTTTCCATTCCTTTAATTCTTTTTGAAAATTAATTCATTTTGAACAATATTAGTCCCCAAACAGTTTTGTAGCCCATTCACTTCTATTGTATGGACAAAATACAGTTGAAATCAATAAAAAATAAAAAATATTTGGCATACTTTTTAAACTATCATCTTTTGTTTGTACAAAAAATGCATCACAAATGCATGCAAGATTTGTAATGACATGAAGGCGAGTAAATGATGACAGGATTTTCACTTCTAGATGGACTATCACTTTAAGGAGAAAATATATTTTGAAGATGTATGAACATTTTTGTTTTTTTGCTTTTATTTGTACAGTGTATTGTACAGTCATACCTACAATGGCTACAAGACAGCGATTACAACCCAAACTGCAGCCTGTGCAGTGAACCCTTACATTCCCAGGATACTGTTCGGCTAGTTTGTTATGGTGAGAACAACAGATATTATGTTTGACCTCAGTCAGAGTAAAAAAAAAAAGCAAGCATTTTACATAGTGTATGAAGGCCTGCATTAGTGTGATGTTTAGGTGTGTAGCGGTACACACAATCAATTTATCTATGCATTTACACAGAACTATACTCAAACTGCAATCGCTTGCAGAGATAATTAATTTCGATAGAGATGTTTATTGGCGAAATAATGGTTATATAGTAAATGTTAATATAATTTAGCGTGTTTCAAACAAGTGAATCTTGTTAAAAGTTACATGCGGTGGCCGTGCTGGAGCATTTTCTGAGTGAACTGTGCCCACTGCTCCAAGTGTGTGTGCACTTGGATGGGTCAAATACAGAGAACACATTTCACTGCTGGTTATACTCTGTATAATTGTGTATGTGACAAATTAAATTTTTTATCGATATCCGATTATGGTAAAATGCTTAACTATCGGGAAAAATATCGGTCGATCTCTAGTAGACTCACAGACTTGAAATGAGTGTGTAAAAATGTGCAGTGTTGGGGTTCCTCCAGGAATGTGGTTGAGAACACTGCAGTAGGCTAACTACAAATGTTTCTTCAATGATGCCTCTTTGTCGTCATCTCTGTTTGAAAACCTGGAATTGCAGTTACTTTCGGAATTATCTTTATTACGTGGGTTGTACTCTGGCACGGCTCCAGCGCGGATGAATCTAATGTTTTGAGCAGTATGTGTAGCTGTCAGTCACAGCATCGGTGTGGATACTGTACTTGGTTATCACAGATTTTAGCCCAGTCTTGGAATATATGACCTAAATAAGAATTTTCACCATATATTGTCATCTGAACAAGTAAATAAGTACAAGTATGTAACAAGTCTGCCTTACTTAACATGTAAGTAACGCTTGTTCTGACCAACTGAGGAACAAAGCATTACAATAAATTGCGCTACCAATGGTGATTTAAATCAAAATATCGGTTAGCTCATATCACATCAAACTGTGCAAATTAGTATTGTTAGACTTTATTCTCAAATTATTAATGTTAACAACATCAGCATTGCGTGACTGAGTATAGTGTGAATTAGTGTGTAGATTTCGATTTCTGTACAGTCTAATCTTTAATTGTCATGCCATTTGATTTTCATATTAATACATTCTTTTAACCTAAAAAGCAATCTACGCTCCCTTCGAACTGGTTGTCTTTAAAATACAAATCTTGTGTAATCCCAGGCTATCTGTAATCAGAAGCACATTTAAAACTGGAATTTAATTTAATTTAATTCACATGTTTCATATAATCCTTTCTGGATGTTGCTCAATCAGGACATTAGGAATATACACATCATCATAACTTATTCAGAGAAATAACTGACTAACGTTACATAACTTACAGTACGGGTTTAAAGGCATGAAGCTTTATTTCCAAGAGGATGCACGGTAACAGTGTCCTAACTACACTCGACGTGACGCTGTGACACGTGATAAAAGGTATATTTTCCATTAGGGTTGGGCCGATAGACGATGGCTGACAGACATCACAATGTTTAGCTGGCATCGTGATCTAAACTAGATCTTGGCTAAATCACGTTTTAGGATGTCAACAGCAGCTTAAAAATTACTGCCTTGACTTTGTGCAGATAAGTGCAAAGGTAATATGTATAATTCATTATATAACATGAATTGCAATGAAACTGTTATACAGTTGAATTTATTTATACCATAGTCCCACAGACTTTCACTATTTGTGGCCACATATATGTGCAAATTAATTAAATTGTAGTCCAAACGAGCTGTTCAAAAAAGGAATTTTTTGAAATCGAAATATCTCCCTTTGGATTGGAGTGGACTTTGACATTTGTAATTTTGTAGACCGTTTTATGTCCAAACATACTCACTCTACACATTGACTAACATTCAAAAAGTGTAAAAGTATAATAGGACCCCTTTAAGTGTACTACGGAACCCCTAAAGAGAATAAATAGCCTACGAGATGGGAGGATAACATTTTTTTCAATACTTTCTCACAATTATATCGTTGGTTAATTATATTGTAAATAAATTGGGGAGGGTGCTCTCATTTTACTTTAACTTTTATGATTCACGATCACACGGACTCTATAATACAGGTGCTGTCTCAATAAATTAGAATGTCGTGGAAAAGTTCGTTTATTTCAGTAATTCAAGCCAAATTGTGAAACTAGTGTATTAAATAAATTCAGTGCACACAGACTGAAGTAGTTTAAGTCTTTGGTTCTTTTAATTGTGATGATTTTGGCTCACATTTAACAAAAACGCCCGGTTACTGTCATAACCTCGGTTCCCTGAGAGCGGAACGAGACATCACGGAGAATTCTCCGTTATGGGAACTTCTTCCTTCAACCTTTCCTGAAGTCCTATTGGCTCACGCCAGTCAAATGACTGGCCAATTGTCGCAAAGCATGCAAATACGGGCGAGCTCGAGACAGTATAAAGATGCTCGCGACAATTATATCAGAATCGGATACTGAACACCGTAAGCTGAGGAGTAGCGAACACGGCGTCTACCGTGATGTCTCTTCCGCCTCAGGGAACCGAGGTTACGACAGTAACCGGAGCGTTCCCTATCGAGCTGTCACGAGACATCACGGAGATTTCTCGTTATGGGAACGATATTAAATCCCGCCGTGAGAGAGGCTACGAAGCCCTACCCCAAAACACAGCAGAAGAATACGCACGTAGACACTTCCCACAATAGTGACGCTGTAGGCGAGCTCACCGCTGATAGGTGGCTGTAAGCCAATGAGCGCCTAACCCAAAGGTATACAAATTTGCATATCTGGATAGAAATAACGTTGGCTGCGCTGAAACAGGGCAACTTGCACAACGAGCATAAGGAACTGCACAGACTGTATAGCATGACCCCAACCTAGCATGATAAAAGTATCGCTAGATAAAACAACACAAATACAGGAATCTGCACTGAGCACAGGGCAGAACAACCGTATTAGTAAAGGGTATGCAGAGCAAACAATGTAGTAAACATGCATCAGCCACTTACCGACAGTACCTGGGAGGCAAAGACTGAACGTCCAGCCTGTAAAACCTGGCGAAAGTATTCTCAGAAGACCAGCCGGCTGCAACACATATATCTTGAATAGACATACCTCTCGTCAAGCCCACGAGGAAGCCATGGCCCTTGTTGAATGCCCCTAATGTGTAAAGGACATTCCAAACCTTGGTTCGTATACACGCAGCTGTAATAGCGTCCACGATCCAGTGGGAGAGCCTCTGTTTAGACACAGCACGGCCTCTCGCACAACCACCATAGCATACAAATAGCTGGTTAGATTGACTAAAGCTCGCCGAACGGTCGATGTAAATCCTCAAAGCCCTGACAGGGCACACGTCTGAGCATCTGCCTCACTCGAGGCTGCTGACTCGGAAGACAAGGCAGACAGAGAAACAGTCTGTATCTTGAAGGGTGTAGAAAGTGATTTAGGTACATACCATTCTTGGCCGGAGAGTGACGCTGCAGTCACCGGGTCCAAAGCGAATACAGTCACTATCCACAGAAAAGGCGCAAATCTCCTATGCGCTTGGCTGACGCGAGTGCAAGAAGGAGTGCAGTTTTGAGAGACAACTCCTTCAAACCCACTGATGATAACGGCTCAAAAGGTGGCTGAGAGAGAGCTCTTAATACCACCTCTAGGTCCCAAGGCGGAACCGAAGGTGGCCTCGAGGGTGTAGCCTTCGCTCCCTTAAGAAAACTCACCACCATGGGGTCTCTGCCGATCGACTGGCCACCCTGCGGTGAACGGAACGAGGCAATGGCAGCCACATAGACTTTTAGCGTCGAGGGTAACGATCCGCTATCCAGCCTGTACTGCAGGAAACTCAGAACATCCAACACGGTGCAAACAACCGGGTCGATGTGAGCCTGATGGCACCATTTCACAAACACTCCCCATTTTAAGGCATATAATCGTCTTGTAGAGGGTGCTCAAGGCTTCCGTGAGTGTGCCGACCACACGAGCCTGCAATGCGCCTAGCTCCCTGACAACCCTGAAGCAACCACACATGAAGGTTCCATAGTTCTGGGTTCGGTGCCACACCGAGCCGTCCACCTGAGATAACATGTCCTTCCTGACCGGAATCGGCCAGGGGGCTATCAGCAGCTCTGTCATGTCCGGAAACCAAGGCTGGTTCGCCAGTTCGAGCTATGAGTATGACGGACGCCGCTCCTCCCTGATCTTGCATAACACCAGAGGCAATATCTTGATCGAGGAAACGCATAAAGCCTGGCTGTCGGCCAGCGCGCCAGAGCGCGCCCCTTCCAACGGGAGTGGGACAGGAGAAGAACGACGGGCAGTGTGCATTCTCGCTCGTAGCGAATAAATCCACCTCTGCTTCCCGTAGAGGTTCCAAATCATCCGAACTGACTCGGGGTGTAACCTCCATTCCCTTGAGGAATTCTCCTCCTTGAAAGCATGTCTGCCCCGATTCAAAAGACCGGGATGTGCGTTGCTCTGATGGATAGAAGGCGAGAATCCGCATAGCAGTAACATCGCTGCCTGCTTGCACAAAGCCTTCGAACGGACGCCGCCCTGGCGATTTATGTACGACTACAGGCGTGTTGTCGGTGCGAATCAGTACATGCTGCCGCTCCAGTTGTGCTTGAAACTCCTTCAGAGCTAAAAGACTGCTTCCAATTCCAATCGGTTTATGTGCCACGGATCTGAGGCTCTGACCACTGCCCGAAGCTGGCATCCCTCGCACACCGCCTCCCAGCCGGCGTCGTCGTCTGCCAGACCACCACGCGAGAGGTTACCAACCCCAGGGGACTCCCGGCTGAAGAAATTCGGGTTGCGCCACGGGCCAGAGCTTGATGCAGCCGCTGGTGACCGCGATACTCAAACGCCCCGAGGTCCATGCCGTCCAGGGGACTCGAGTTTTCAGCCACAGCTGCAGTGGTCGCATGTGTAATAAGCCCAGATGACACACTGCCGACTGACGCCATGAGTCCCAGTAGTCTCTGAAATTCTTTCAAATGAACAGAGCTGCCTTCTGAAATGGCGAGGTAAGACAAAATGGCCGCCACGCGCTCGCGAGGCGGGCTCTCATTTCTAGGGAGTCTATGCAAACTCCCAAGTACAGAATGGACTGACTCGGGCGAGAATGCTCTTTCGCCTGTTTACACATAGCCCTAGGGACTCCAGGTGAATAAGCAGCGAGTCTATATGGCTGAGTAGCGTGTCCCGGGACTGAGCTAAAATCAGCCAATCGTCCAGATAATTCAGGATGCGCATCCCGCCCGCTCTGAGGGGGGAAAGTGCTGCATCCACACACTTTGAAAATGTGCGCGGGGCCAAAGCCAGCCCGAAGGGGAGAACAGAGTATTGGTACGCTGTGTTCTCGAAAGCAAACCTCAGAAACCGTCTGTGATGCGGCGCTATCTGAATGTGAAAGTACGCGTCCTTCAAATCCACGGACGCAAACCAGTCCCCGGGGCGAATCTGCGCCAGGATCTGCTTCAGCGTTACCATCCTGAACTGACGCTCGCAAAGCGCTCTGTTGATGGGTCTGAGATCCAAAATTGGGCGAAGGCCCCGTCCCTCTTGGGTACCACAGTAGCGGCTGTAAAACCCGCCTCCAGCTCGTGTGGAGGGACTCGCCTACTGCTCCTTTCTCGAGCAGACAGCCAATCTCTTGCCTCAGAGCCTGGGCATTTCGAGGCGATGTAGAGACTGCACCACGCCATTGAAACGGGTGGTCTGCGCCTGAATTGAAGAGTATACCCCGCTCTATCACGTTGAGTAGCCAACGCGAGATTCCCGGAATAACCTTCCACGCTTATGAACTGACGCAGCGGCTTTAGCTGCTCGGTCGCTTGGGTGCGCTGGCTATAACCTGTGTTGGATGCGGACCTGCACTGCACTGAGGCGGGGCAAGGGAACCGCATTTATTGAGTGAGGAGGAGAAAGCTCTTTTGTGAGAAAGTATGCATTTTTATTGAATGGACACTCAACACACACACATTTGGGCAGCTGAACTTTGGGCGCGGGCTGCTCGCTCTCCTCCCTCCTCCGATCGTCAGGAAGACGGCTTAGCAGCCGGGCGGGCGAGAATCGCCGCGGGCTTCTCCGCTGACCTTGGCGCTTCCTGCCGGAGCCCCACACCTTCCTCCGGACGCCTGGCTCCTGTCGAGGAGCAGTAGCAGTACCCAGCCTGGGCAGGCCTGGGAAAATCTCTCCGCTGGGCAGAGCCATGCGCTGACGAAGATCTGGATCTGGCAGTCTGTTGCTGGGGGGCGCGTCTAGGCATCACGTGACTCATCGCTTTCGCGCGCTTTTGAGTCTCAGCAAATCGCTCGGTTATGGTCTCCACGGCATCACCGAAGAGGCCGGAGGGAGATATAGGAGCGTTTAGGAGCACCTTCCGATCGGCATCCTTTAGGTCAGCTAAGTTTAGCCAGAGGTGCCTCTGAAGGACGACCATAAAGCCCATGGCCTTACCCACAGACTGGGCCGCTCGCTTCGTCGCCATCAACGCGAAGTCCGTTGCAGCGCGCAGATCCTTCGTCGCCTCAGGAGTGAGGACTCCGCCCTCCGCCGTTTGCAGGAGTTTGGCCTGGAACACCTGCAACACTGCCATGGCGTAACGCTGATGCCGCCGCCATCAGAGGCATACGCCTTATTAGCGAGATGGGCGGTGGTTCTGCACGGCCGACGGCAGGCTGATGTCCGGGCCTAGGGACTTCGCTGCTGCAGGGCACAGGTGTGCAGCAACGGTCTCTCGACGGGGAGAGCGCACGTAACCGTGGGCCTCCGCTCCATCCACGTGGGAGAACATGGCCTGCGTGTTCGGTGGGACGCGCCGATTGGGGCGCAGACCACGTCTTCACGAGCTGTTCATGAACATCGGGGAAAAAGGCACCGATGTCCTTGCGTCAGCTTTGCGTGTGGACCTGAAGTACCACGAGTCGAGCTTACTCCTGACAGGCTCCTCCGGAGGATTCCAGGTGAGCTCCAACTCCTGAACAGCTTTCGACAGAACCCTCATGAGCTCCTCCTGGAGGCCTGAAGGCTCTGAGCTGCCTAGCTGCTCGGGCTCCGATCCAGCCCAACCGTCCCTTCTCCGAGGCCGAGATGGACATGGCCTCCGCCTCCTCGTGGCCAAAAGCTACGAATCCTCAATATTGGAAGGGGGCGGAAACAGTCCTCGGGAAAGAGATGGGCGAATGCGCGGCCGTTGGGTTCGACGGCACGGCAAGACGGGCGCTCCCGCCGCCCGGAGAGGGGGCTCACCAGCGGCACGCTGGCGGCAGTGAGCCCCGACCCGAACAGGCCGCGAACCACATCGCGGCGGGCCGAGCACGCGGACCGGGAGGTCCGCGCAAAGTCCACAGTCGGACTCGTCCCAGCGCCGCCTCGGCGTGAGCCAGGCCCAGGCAGGCGGCAAATGGAGATGCTGATCCAGCGGTTCGATGGGTCCCGCAGATCTTACACACTGAAGCCATCACGAGTTCAAGGTGAAGTAAAGATTCTGATATAATTGTCGCGAGCATCGCATTTATACTGTCTCGAGCTCGCCGTATTTGCATGCTGCGACAATTGGCCAGTCATTTGACTGGCGTGAGCCAATAGGACTTCAGGAAAGGTTGAAGGGAAGAAGTTCCCATAACGGAGAAATCTCCGTGATGTCTCGTGACAGCTCGATAAGGGAACCCACCAATTCACTATCTCAACAAATTAGAATATGGTGAAATGCTAATCAACTCAAAAATCCTGCAAAGGTTTCCTGAGCCTTCAAAATGGTCTCTCAGTTTGGTTCACTAGGCTACACAATCATGGGGAAGACTGCTAATCGGATAGTTGTCCAGAAGACAATCATTGACACCCTTCACAAGGAGGGTAAGCCACAAACATTTATTTCCAAGGAAGCTGTCTGTTCCCGGTGTGCTGTATCCAAGCATGTTAACAGAAAGTTGAGTGGAAGGAAAAAGTGTGGAAGATAAAGATGCACAACCAACCGAGAGAACCGCAGCCTTATGAGGATTGTCAAGCAAAATCGATTCAAGAATTTGGGTGAACTTCACAAGGAATGGACTGAGGCTCGGGTCAAGTTATCAAGAGCCGCCACACACAGACGTGTCAAGGAATTTGGCTACAGTTACGACTTACCTCGGCTAAGGAGAAGAAGAACTGGACTGTTGCCCAGTGGTCCAAAGTCCTCTTTTCAGATGAGAGCAAGTTTTGTATTTCATTTGGAAACCAAGATCCTAGGATATGGCACCTACCCACACTGCCAAAAGCACAAAAAGTTGGTTAAATGACCATGGTGTTGGTGTGCTTGACTAGCCAGCAAACTCATCAGACCTGTCAATAGGAAATTGAGAATAAAGAGACCAAAAAATGCTGATGAGCTGAAGGCCACTGTCAAAAAAAATAGGGTTGTGACAGTGAGGAAATTTTCCTACCGGTTAATCGACCTGATGTCACACCGGTTATAACGGTATCACTGTGGTGGGGGGTCGTTTGAGTTTTCCCTCTTTTCCTCGCTTTCCATAGGTTTTAAATATCCTGTAAGCGCTGTGCGCGTTTTACTTTGACTTTAATATCAGCAGCAATTCGGCGTCAAGCAGTGTTTAAATAAAAAAATAAATAAATCAGCAAATACTGTGGAACCAAATAAATGAGAAACTTATATATATATTTTTTTTTTTTTTTTTTTTTTTAAACATCACATAGAACAGGGATGGCTAATAGATCGATCGCGAAAGCAATGCTGGAAGATCGCCCTTTAGGTCAGTGTTTCTCAACCAGGGGGCGAGAGATAAAACTACAATATAATATATTCACTAATATTATGACTCGCATGTTAAGTTAAGATTTTTTTTTCAAATGGTTGGTCGCAGTGCTACCTCAGATTTTTTTAGTCGCACCATTGAGAAATTAGGTCGCACTCTAGAGCCCTGAAAGTGATAACTTTACCATAGATTCCTTTCAAATGTTAACGTTGCCACAGTCATGGCATTCTTTGAATGTGCTGCACTTTATTTGTACCATGTTATTGCATTAGTTCATTAAATAGGAATTTTAAAGGTAATAACGATGATTTTTAATAAGTGAGATCTCTGATTTGACTCCTTGGAAACCAAAAAGAAGTTCTTGAAAAGTACTTGAAAGTCCTGGAATTTCATTTTGCAGTATCTGTACGAACTAAGAACCCTGTTTAAATTTCCTGTTCTTGGAGCATTTTATTGTTATTAACTGAACTGTAGTAAACTATCTTTGTATATTTCCTATTTTATATTAATTTCCTAGTATTTAATTTGCCATTATTTCTATTGAACAAAACAATTTCATTAGTCTGAAAAATCGTTCAAATTAGGTTATTTCTTTCTTTTTTTTAGCCAAATAACCTCTGCAACCAAACCCCACCCAGGAAAAAAGTTCAGTCTCAGGATTTGTTTTGCTTTAACCCCTGTAAATATATTTGGTATAAATTTAGTGTGTGTACCTTTACACCCCTAGAAGATTTTATTTATGTATGTATGTATGTATTTATTTATCATTGCATTTAATTTATTTACCATATCAGATTTATTCCATTGGTCATGTCTGAATGAGCTCGCCTCCCGTCAGCCCCTCTACACGGCACCTGCTGGGTACCAGTGCCCAACATGCCAGGGTCCTGTGTTCCCACTCCCAAACCTGGCCAGTCCTGTTGCAGACATGCTGAGAGAACAACTGTCCTCTGTCAACTGGGCCAGAGCAGGACTAGGCCTTCCGCTGGTGAGGGAGAAAATGATTATATGGTTTTGGTACACTTTAGTAAACCAGGTTGGCAAAATTTGAAGTTGACTTGAAAGCCTGAAAGTTTGAACCAGTTGAAAAAGCTTGATGTTTGAAAGTTTAGCTAGATTAGATAGATATTGATAGCTATAAAAAAGTTGATACAACACAAAAGTTTTGATCATTTAAAGATAATCATAAGTTAGAAAATATCAGATGTAGCAACTCGAGTCAGATCATTCTGAAGGTCTGACCCGAGTTTGGCGGTTGGAGCTTGAAAGCTCTATGAGGAGATACAATAAAAAATTTAGTTTCAGAAGAAGCTTAAATAGTAAATCAGTAAGTTTACTTTCTCAAGCCGACTTAATAATAAAAATTTCCACAGATGGTAAGAATTAAACAAAAAATAATAATGTATATTCTGTATATTGTAGCTACCTTGGAGGGTGGATGCTTTGTCTAGATACCAAAACTGCACTTTTGGAGTAGGACAGTGAGGACTCCCTTATATCCAAATATGTTTAGAACTTTGAATTGAATTGGTTTAAAGTGTAATTAAAATCAGTTCAGTAGGATTGAGTGACCTGTCAAAATAATTAGACGGAAGAGGCCTATTGACACTGAATGTGAGATGAAAATACAATACAAATAAAATCTGATGATTATAAAAATAGTGACATTAAACTTTTGAGCATATATACTAGGGATGCGCAGTATGCATGTACTGTAAAATTACTGGTATCTATTATATTTAAAACGGTACGATATCATAATTTTGCACAATCCGGTATTTCATACGCTGCTGTTCCGAAATACACCCGTAGGTGGCAGTGCTTCTCAAATTGCTGCGCATCCGGTAAATGTGACAACAGAACAAGTGAGCAACACGATGGGTTAAACAGATTAAACTATTAGCGTTCGAAACAAACAAATGAAGAGAACATTAGAAGTGAAATATGGCATTACTTTGCATACAAAATAGATGATACAAGTGAACGAACTGACCACAGGAGGCAAGACATCCAATCTGGCTAAGCATTTGTCGCTTGCTCATCCTGATCTTTTCCGAGAATTAGAGATCGACAGGTTAGTAAGTGCATCATACATTCATAATTTTAAGTTTTATTCACAACCTTTTTGCGTGTTTTAAAGGCTTTCTGCTTAAATGTTTTAACCAAGTTATCTTTTGAGCCAATACTGTCAAAACACAACAAGGTTTATGTATAGACTCAGTTGGTTGTGTCTAAAATGAAAGCAAACAGACGAACGGATGCGTGCCTGTATATTAAATACATGCATGTCTTAAAGGGACCGTACTAAACATGCCGCCGACTGTAATTAAGGGGATAGTACACCCTAAAATTGAATTTCTGTCATCATATTTACTCACTCACATGTTGTCCCAAACCTGTATTAATTTCTTTCTTGTTCTGAAAACAAAATAAGGTATTTTGAAGAACGTGGGTAACCAAACAGTTGCTGGTCCACATTGACTTTGATAGAAAGAAAAAAATACTATGTAAGTCACTGAAGACCAGCAACTGTTTGCTTTACCACATTCTTTAAAATAGCATTTATTTTCAGCAGAAGAAAGAAACTCACTCAGGTTTAAAACTAAACTCGAGTGAGTAAATGATGGTATAATATAAAGCACTATGACAGAATCGACAGAATTATTATTATTTAATGCTAACACTACAAAACACAAAGAGAGAAAATAACTTGTTACTTTTGACAGAAAAATATAATACAGCTGCTTTAATTGGAATTAATCTATATAGTGTTTTATTTTTATATTTTGTTTAAATTTGTTCATTCAATTTCTTGAATGCTCCTGCTAAATACACCTATTATACCTGAAAATAAAGCACTGTTTGATGTATTTGTATATTATGTGTATTTGTAATGTGTATCTTTGTTCTTATTTTTAATAACAAAGATAAAATAATGACAAAGATTTTTATTTTCCCCCACTTTGGTCTAAATATCCACCATACTTTTTATATTTTGTAACCTTGAAAGGATTAGTCTTTGTTATAGGGAAACTATTTTGGCTGCTCTGCTCAGACAAAATATACAATCAACATGACAAAGAATCGTGAAATTGTGATATTTCTAAAAAAAATAGTGTTATGATATTTTTGCCATATCGCCCACCTCTACTTTGACGGTTAGAATAACACTTTAAAGAAACATTTGTTATAATTCATTCACAGCATTGACATTATTATAGCACTTATAAATGTAGGTCAATAATTATAAAAAAATATAAATGTTTACTAATATATGTTTAGTATGTTAACATTATGCATTAAACACATACCTTACATTAACCAAGATTAAGAAATACTATATATATGATGATCAATCACATAATTGTTTTTTCAGTTCACTTATTTTTTGAGTCTGGTTATTTGTCACATATGGTATAGATTTAGTATCGATACCGAGGTATTACATTCTGGTATCGTACCAAAGCCAAAATTATGGTATCGAGCCATCCCTAATATATACCTGCATGAATATTTTCAAGACATTTGTCTTTGAAAATGAATTAACACTGATTTAGCCATTAATTTGCATTGATATATTATTACTTCTTTCTGCCTAGATTGACGATCCACCAAAGAGCGAGGAAAGCACAACACATGACATTACGTGTTACTCTGAATGGTCATCTTTTGAGAGTGAGTTTGTCATAATTTTAATTTACACTTTTAGCAGGGTTACCACGTGTTAGGACCACAGCCGCAGATCGCTGACAAGCTACGCAATCTCACGTTCACTATCGCATGCAATTCATCTGCGATTCTGAGTGCGAATTGCGTAGCTTGTCAGTGAACTACGGCTCTGTGCATTAAATGCCGCTTGATTTGAAAACAGCTGATGGAGATTTACGGCTAATCACAGAACCGTCATTACTGACGAGATGCGCATAACTATCGCATGCAATATATCGTGCAGCCCTACCACATTTCTTGGAAAACAGAAATATTTGATGCAGTTTTGCTGTTATAGAAAACGAGAGAAGTATCTATAGTTTTGGACATAAGTTTACGTAAGCCCTTAATAAGCTATTTTACGTAACAGATGTGGGCATATGCATGTAGTTGTTAAAATTATTAACATTTTGCAGGTTCTGTAAAGTGTATGAAAATGTATGACTACAACAGTAATTGTTGTGCAATATAATTATATATCCAATGAAATTAGATTTTTTACTATAATACTATTGTGGAAAACACTCCTCTCTGTCAGTGCTATGATTATCAAACAGGAATATTCATCATGGATGAGTGTTTTTATTGTCTGATCTGAGGACTATGTCCAAAATGACCCTCATTAATAAATGAGTTAAACTCTATAACACCATAAATGCATAATACACACACAGAGGCAGAGAGAGATCTGGGGCTCGTTTCACAAATTATTTTATAATCTTTATTATAAAATATATAAAGATTCTTAAATCAAGATGCATTTTCTACATAAACAAAGACATATAAGGTAATTATTCTTGCGCGATGCAGGTACATTCATTCACTGCATGTATTTTCATCATCCAGACACGGTCAAAGTGACAAAAATCACATATTTTATACAGAATCTTGTAGACGAGGAGGCTGCATAAATTAGTAAGGAGTGTTTTTTTTTTTTTGCCATATTCACATGCGTATTTATTTGAATGGTACCATATCAAATGGTAGTTTTCTTTGAAACATCGGAGATGCGGAGCACATTAATAAGGTCGCTGAATGCAGACCGATAAGGAAAGTGTGTATCACTCTCACGCTCTTTCTGAGCAAATCCGTCAAATAGAAGTTTCACTCGACTGTAGGTCAGTGGTGTTGAAATAGGTTTAAATGAGGCTAATCTGATAAATGATGTTCACTTGATAAAACCTTGCTGCGACCTCTGGAAGTAACCCAATAATTAGAATTTCCTTCAGGATTTCAAGTGTGGTTGGATGTAGAGATCGACCGATATGGGTTTTTCTATAGCCGATGTTTAGCGGTCAGGGTCAGCCGATGGCCGATATGTGCTGCCGATTTTTTTTTTTGGGGGGCGATTTTTAGGGCCGATATCTTGAAGTTTTCCCCCGTCATTTGCATGCTAAAATGTCACACTAATAATAAGTGGATGCATACTTATACATAATTTATTGAACTCTAACTTCAACCATCTCTCGAATCTTAATTTTGTGCACGGCACGGTATTCAAATTAAATATTTATCTAAATAAATAAATAAACTGACCAAGTATTAAATATAAAAAACGGGTAATGAAAAAAACTTTAAATCATTTGCATAAAAGTTTTAGAACATTTATCAAGCAGAATTTTTCAAGTTAGTTTGAACATAAATGTAAACTTAAATATACATTTAAATAAAATAAATACAACTTTATAAATAAAAATCAATTAAACTGAAAAATATTAAAAATAAATAATAGTAGTGCTGCAAACACACTAGCAACCAGCAACATTTGTGTTTGGTATAAATGACACAGAACATCTAAAGTGCATTCTAACTTTCTGCATTTTTATATAAAACAGTCCTCAAGCAACCAACTGTGAATGCACGTGACTTAGCAGCAACAAAAATCTATTTTAGTGCAAATAAAATAGCAGCAAACCCCTCATTTTTGAGTGAACGAAATTATGTAAACATTACAGAACAATATAAAAAGGAATGTGCTTTAATTTTAACTCCATTGCAGTCCCTGAAGGTGCGTTCACACCAGACGCGAATGAAGCGTTACGCGCAAATTATTTACATGTTAAGTCAATGCAAAAGCGCAATAGACAATCTTGCGGCGTTATTCGCGCGAATGAGGCGAACGCGAATTGAGCGTTTGGGGCATTTGACGCGCGATTCGCACAAGTTGAACTTTGGCGGATATTAACCAATCAGGAGCTTGCTCTAGCAGTGACGTGATTATGAGCGGAGGCAGAAAATCCGAATCTACAATGGAGGACAAATTAATCTTGGTTGTATGTGGGTAACTGGAGCTGTACAATACTACTTCGTACTTTTACAAAAACAGGAATACATTTTGCAACGAGACTGAAGCTGCCTGGCAGAAGCCCCTCCCATGACGCGAATTCGCGTCTGTTGTGTAGTGAATTTCAAGTGTGAATTAAGCGAATTTCACGCGCGAATGAAGCGAGTATACTCAAAATGTTCAAGCGTCCAACTACGTGCGAATAGCGCGATTTATTCGCTTCATTCACGTCTGGTGTGAACGCACCTTGAGTCTTCCTCACTCTACCCATCTTTCACTGAAAGTTCTCAGTACTCCCAGTTTAAGAACGGCAGGTTGTCATGCAGGAAACACAAATGTTCTGCACGTTCTTTCTCAGCTGTATACGTTAAGACATAACTGACTGTGTTTACCAGAATACTTGCCAAAACGGGTATTTTAACAACTTTGTGTATGTATCCGTCCGTTGAGGTGTTGTCTGAAATGCGGTACCTGAATCGCTCTTCTCACTCTCTCTCTCTGCCTGCGCGTGCTTTGGTGTGTGCTGCAGCGGAAGAGCGCAGAAGACGTGAGCTCGAGAGCTGTGCAATGGCCGGTGTAGACTGTAGATGATTCTTCCTTCGGATTGGCCGAGAGTCTACAGCATTTACATTTGCCGTAGACACTAGGCCAATCGGAAGGCAGAATGAGGCGCGTGTCGACCAATTGCGTCGCTCTGGAATCTACGCTAGCATTCGCGGCACATAGCTCCGGTTATTATAATATTATAATCGAGTCCAGAAACACATGCAAATGATACACTTCCGCAAATCACATGCATGCAGAACTGTGGGGACTGGTCCGTACGGATCACGGATCATCTACGATCCATTGCACCCCTAACCAAAATCATTCTTTAATGTGTTGTTTTTGTTGTTAATAGATTGCTTACAAGATACAGACCAAATTACTATAATCCATTAATCACACACACAAATAAAATCTTTGTCATGTTGCACAGCCTTGTTTGCATGGACAGTGCTAACCCCTTAGTGATTTCTGACATGCTTGAGGCTTAAAGTTAGACAGGTTTAATGACGATCAGCGCTACTAAACACGGATATCAGGCAATGCTGATATATAAAAAAATGACAAATATCGGCCCGATATATCGGCCGGCCGATATATCGGTCCACCTCGGATGCATTGGACATGCATATTCCCATCACCGCACCTTCTGAAAATGAATCCGATTAATATATGGAAGGTAAGGATGCCAGATGGAGGGGTAGTACACACAAATGATTGACAATTTATTAGGTCATCTTTATTCCCTACAAATACAAAAGCAATAGTTTTTCCTTTTTGGATTTTAAAATTCTTCCAGTACTTGACCATCTTCATTTCATCTGTCAGTGCTGCTGGTGCAGGTTCTCCCTATATTTTATGAACATCTGCCTTCTTGATGTCAACTGAGTACAAGTCAGTTGTTAATTTCATTGCTCTAATTGAGAAATGTAACAGGTTGGATTAGAGAACAGGGCTCTAGAGTGCGACCAATTTGGTCGCACGTGCGACCTAATTTCTCTCGGGTGCGACTAACAAAAATCCCAGGGCGCACTGGTGAGTCCAGCCATTCGAGAAAAGAAAAAAAAGTATCCGCGACTCAGAAACTCTGTGGTTCAACAAAAGACACCCCCGTTAGGCTTATATCGTGGTCTAAACCAATCAGAGATAGTGAAGGGCGGACCCCCCCTCTGATTGGCCGTGGTCCAGATATTCCTGTATGTGTGTGTGCGTGTTGACAAATGCGTCGTGTGTGCTGCTGCAGTCAGACAGAGAGAAAGAGGTGAGTAGTAGAGATGCGTGCAGTGTTGCATATGGGCTTGATGTTATTTTCATTAGATTTGGGGTATTTTCATAACAATAAAGAATGTTTACATGAGAAATGCCAAGCTGGTGTAACTATTAGCTTAGTATAAAAACTATAATTAACTTCAACAACATTATATGACCAAAATCCACATTAGATTGCAATCGTAAATTTTTACAAACAGACTCGACGCTGGTGACGCTTACTATTAATTTGATAAAAAGTCATAGCTTGATTGTAATATTAGCTCTAATGCACCTGTTACCCTGCTGCGATTTGCATTTCATGATGTAGTCAACTAGAAGAATTCATGTAAGGTTGTAAGAAAATGTTTTTTATTTAAACATGCAGAACAGTTGTGTTTCCTGCATAACAACCTGCCGTTCTTAAACTGGGAGTACTGAGAACTTTCAGTGAAAGATGGGTAGAGTGAGGAAGACTCAGGGACTGCAATTGAGTTAAAATTAAATCACATTCCTTTTTATATTATTCTGTAATATTTCCATAATTTCCTTCACTCAAAAATGAGGGGTTTGCTGCCATGTTATTTGCACTAAAATATTTTTTTGATGCTGCTAAGTCAAGTGCATTCACAGTTGGTTGCTTGAGGACTTTATTTTATATAAAAATGCAGAAAGTTGCAAAAAGCAGAAAGTTAGAATGCACTTTAGATGTTCTGTGTGATTTATACCAAACACAAATTTTGCTGGTTGCTAGTGTGTTTTCTGCACTACTGTTATTTATTTTTTATATTTTTCAGTTTAATTGATTTGTATTTATAAAGTTGTATTTATTTTATTTAAATGTATATTTAAGTTTACATTTATGTTTCAACAAACTTGAAAAATTCTGTTTGATAAATGCTCTAAAACTTGTATGTAAATTATTGAATTTTTTTTTCTATTACCTGTTTTATATATTTAATACTTGGTCAGTTTATTGATTTGATTGGTTAACTTTGGATAAATATTTTATTTTAATACCGTGCAGCGCACAGAATTAAGATTCGAGAGATGGTTGAAGTCAGTGTTAAATAAATGATGTTAAGTTTAGAAATGTTGTGCATCCACTTAATATTAGTGTGACGTTTTTGTCACGGTCCTGCTGGTGTGTAGCTGGCCACAGATGTCTCTGTGTGTAGAGCACATGGCTTGTTGTTTGTTGGTGCCATGTGCTCATATCGATGTCTGTCCCCTCCATCTTGTTACTTAATCATTGTTTCAGTGGCTCCAGCTGTGTCTCCCCTCGTTACCCTCGTTTGTCTCCCTATATAGTTCTCCTTGTGTCTGCAGTCCTCGCTGATCCGTTGTCTTTATATTGTCCATGTCATTGAGTTAAATGTTTGACTGTGCTCCAGTCTTCTGCCTGCCTGCTTGTTTTCCCCTTCATGGTTTTATTCTTTGTTTAACTTTGTTATTAAAACCTAAATTCCTCTGCATTTGAGTCCTCGACCTCATCCTCGTGACAGAGCGGATCAGCCATAAGGACTCAGCAGAGGAGGGGTTTGGTCGCCCACCACCCGACACTATCTCCAGCCCCTATACCAACGCATCCTCCAGTAGGCCCTGAGCTCCTGCCGTCAGCAGGGCAATGACAGTGAGGAGTTTTGCCGTGGAGTTCAGTGGTGCAGCTGAGGGGCTGGGCTACAATGATGAGTAACTCAAGGACCTTAAAAGTTCAACAGCGCCCTTGATGACCCCTCAGCTGGTGGAGGATGAGTGGGCTGGACCACCTCACATTTAAATTCGTCGAGGCTTTGGCACGTTCCCCAGCTAAGGTGGCTGGTGTGCCTCAGGTGGTGGGCGACAAGGCTGCAGCTCCTCCAGTGGCGGCAGATGGAGCTGCAGTGTAATGGCGGCCGTCAAAGCTGCAGCGCACCCGGGATGCCGAGTTGGTGCGTAAGTTGGAGGATTCACCCATGAGGGTCGATGCAGGGCAGCCGACTTTTCTCCATGCGAGCCGGTGGTCCTGGAGGCCATGGTGGAGAGCGCCCGCTCCGCTCCAGAGCCCGCTCTGATCCGGGAGCACGAGTCCGCTCCAGAGCCGCTCGATCCGGGGAGTGTTTAGAGCCGCTCCGATCCGAGAGCCCAAGAGTCGCTCAGAGCCCGCTCGATCGGAGCCAAAGTCGCTCAGAGCCGCTCGATCCGGGAGGGCATTCGCTCGGTCCGGAGGAGTCCATAATTCCGCTCGGTCCGAGCCCGCATTCGCTCGGTCCGAGCCGCGCTTCCCGATCCGGGAGTATTCCGCTCCAGAACCCGCTCGATCCGGGAGCCCAGGAGTCCGCTCGAGTCCGCTCAGAGCCGCTCGATCCGGGAGCCACGATGTTGATCCAGTTAGCCGCATGCCGCTCGGTCCGGGAGCACGCATGCGCTCGGTCCGAGCCATTCTTGTGCCACGCATTGCTCGATCCGGAGCCGCATTTGTTGAGCCGATTGCTCGGTCCGGGAGTGCATTCGCTCGGTCCGGGAGCCTACGAGTCCGCTCGGTCCGGGGCAAGTCGCTTGAGCCCGCTCTGATCCGGGAGCCCACGGGCCGCTGATCCGAGCCCCGGGCCCGCTCCAGTCCGGGGAGTTGCATTCCTCGAGCCCTGGAGAATTTTCTGATCCAGCCACGCATTCGCTCCGATCCGGGAGCCGCATTCCACTCCGATCCGGGATTTTGGCCGTATTCCGCTCCAGAACCGCTCCGATAGTGCTCCAGTCGAGGCCACGCGTTCCGCTCGGTCCGGGGATTAGCTCGATCCGGGGATAAAACGCATTCGCTCGATCCGGGTGCCATTCCACTCCGATCCAGCCCACATTCCGCTCGGTCCGGGGCGTATTGCTCAGAGCCGCTCCGTTAGCCCACGAGTCGCTCAGAGCCTGCTCCGCTCCGGGAGCCAAGTCCACTCGTTGAGCCCACGTCTGCTCCAGAGCCCGCTCCGCCCGTGAGCCCCGGAGTCCGCTCAGAGCCCGCTCGATCCGAGAGAGTCCGCTCCAGAGCCCGCTGATCCGGGGAGAGAGTCCGCTCCAGAGCCCGCTGAGCCACGTATTCCGCTCCAGAGCCGCTCCGATCCGAGAGCCCGCGGAGTCCGCTCCAGAGCTCGATCCAGGAGCCAAATCCGCTCCATTCGGGGCCACGCGGTTCGCTCCGTTGGGGGTTTGCAGTGCTCCAGAGCCCACTCCTTTGATGCTGCTAAGTGCTCCAGAGCCCGCTCCGTTCACGGGAGTTGGTTGCTTCCAGAGGCTCTGGTCAAAAATGCACAGTTGCAAAAGCAGAAAGTCTGGGAACCCACAGAGCCTACTAGTGGCCAGCCCACCCTGGAACCCCTGTTTTGCATTGCTCCAGGCCCTCTTCCACTCCACTGTTATTTATTTTTATACATTTTTCTGTTTAATTGATTTGTATTTGGGATGTTGTATTTATTTTATTTAAATGTTATGTCACGGTTTACATTGTTTGCCCAGGCTGGCCACCAGATTCTTCTGTTTGAGTTCAGTCGCCTGTGAATTAGCTCCGCTCAAATTATTGAATTTTTTTTTTTTTATTTCTATTTTACCTCTCTTTTTATTTGATTGGTTAACTTTGATAAATGATTATAATACGACAAGAGAACACTTTTGGACATTGGACAGCGTTACACTAACCTGATCCAGGACACCTTATACACTGATCCAGCGTGGCCATTGGATTCTTGAACACGAAGCTGACAAAGGCCGCCTCAATAATACCAGGAGGCGGAAGGAAACACCGCATGAAGCGTGCTGGAATCCGCTACAGACTGAGAAACAGAGCTCACAGTCCCCCTTTACCGAGCATTTTGCTGCCAATGTCAATCCTTGGATAATAAGATGGACGATCTCAGAGCCAGGATTAGTTTCAACGGGACATCAGAGACTGTAACATCATTAAATGTTTGACTGAAGCTCCGGTCTCACGCCTCAGTCCCGGACAACGCTGTAACGCTGTCTGACAACTTCCTCTGTTTTACGGATGGACAGAACAGCCGAGGCCGGGAAAACTAAAGGTGGTGGAGTGTGTTTCTTCATTAACAAGAAATGGTGTGACCCCAGAAACATCTCCATTCTGTCGCTCCTGCTCGCCTCATCTGGAACATCTCTCCATTATCTGCCGCCCATTTTATCTGCCCGGAATTCTCATCAATCGTCGTTTTGCCGTTTATATACCACCAAAGGCAGATAGCAGGCTTGGCTTTTCTAAACTACCTGACGAACTCAGCGGATATATCATACATCCCGGCGCTGCATGCATCATCGCTGGAGACTTTAACAAAGCTAACCTCAAAAGGTCATCCCTAACTTTCATCATCCAGTATCCTGTCCAACCAGAGGACTGAATACACTCGATCACTGCTACACCCAATTCAAAAATGCCTACAAAGCCCACTCACTGCGGCGTTTGGAAAATCAGACCATGACCATCTTTCTCACTCGGATTATAAACAACGGATTCTTCAAGAACCCCGGTGAGAGAGGAAGTCCGCTGGTCCCCCCCACTCTGAAGCTACGCTACAGGCGTCTCTTGATGGCGTCGACTGGGACATGTTCCGGGCGAGTTCATCTGGCGTCAGCAATTCACGGAGGTAGCATTCCGTAAACACACTAACCGAACAGGCCACTGAAGCGGTTACAATAAAGACTTTCTCAAATCAGAAGCCGTGGGTGGACAGAGCGATTCGACGCGGTTAACCATCGAACTCCGCATACAATGCCGGCATTCTGTCCGGGAAACATGAGTGAGTACAAGTCATCTTGCTATGCCTCCGTCCGTGCAGTAAGAGCCGCTAAGCGCCGATACAGTGAGAGAATTGAGTCACATTTCCAGCTCAATGACTCTCGGCGCGTGGCAGGGACTAGACCATCTGTTCCTCTGGAAACAACAACTCGGTGGAGGTGAGAGCAGACCCGTTGCTCCCGAGCTAAACAACTTCTACGGTCGCTTTGAATGCAATGGCGGTAGCGATTCTGCCGAGCAAGCCCAGCGTCAAGCAGCAGACAGAGCCCAGCAATGATTATGCTATCACCTTTTCAGAGGGGCGGCGTTCGGAGGGAACTAAGGAGTGAGCGTCAGAAAGCAGCAGGACCCGATGGGATTACTGGCGGCGTTCTGAGGTCCTGTGCCGATCAGCTTGCTGGATTGTTTACATCCATATTTAATGAGTCCCTTTTGAGAGACTTTTAAAGAAACACATTTGCTCCTCCATCCCTGCTACTTTGGACCCTCTTCAGTTTGCCTACCGCCAAATAGGTCTACTGATGATGCCATCTCCCAGGTACTGCACTCCTCCCTCACTCACATCGACAGCAAAAATGGCAACTATGTCAGGCTGCTATTCGCGACTATAGCTCAGCTTTCAACACTATAGTCCCCACCAAGCTAGCTGTCAAACTCTCAGACCTCGGCCTTAACACTTCACTTTGTGACTGGATTCAAGATTTCCTCACCGCCAGACCACAAGTGGTGAAAGTCGGCCAGTTCACCTCCAACTCAATCACCCTGAACATAGGAGCCCCACAGGGCTGTGTCCTGAGCCCCTGCTGCTCTCTCTACACACCACGACTGTGTCCTCTCACAGCTCCACATCTATCATTAAATTTGCTGATGATACTGTGGTCCTGGGCCTCATTAACAACGATGACTGAGACCGCATGCTTGGATGAGGTGGAGAGACTTACATCATGGTGCCAGGACAACTGCCTCTCTCTGAGCGTGAGCAAAACCAAGGAGCTGATCGTGGACTTCAGAAAGAGACAGCAGCAGCCCTACACTCCTCTTATGATCAGCGGGACCCTGTGGAGAGGGTGAGCAAAACATCTCCGAGGACCTGACATGGACTACATTCAAACTCAGGTTAAGAAAGCCAGGCAAAGACTGTGCTGAGGAAATTCAGGGTCTCACCAGCTATCCTGAAAACTTTCTATTCAGGGCCATAGAAAGTGTTCTGACTCAGTGCATCTCAGTGTGGTATAATAATGCCCTAAAATCATCAAAGACTCAAACCACTTGTGTCTGCAGTCCTCGCTGATCCGTTGTCTTTCGTGTGTCCATGTCATGTGAGTTAAATGTTTGACTGTGCTCCAGTCTTCTGCCTGCCTGCTTGTTTTTCCCCTTCGGGGTGGTTTTTGTTCTTTTGTTTAACTTTGTTATTAAAACCCTAAATTCCTCTGCATTTGAGTCCTCGACCTCATCCCTCGTGACAGTTTTAGCATGCAAATTAAGGGGAAAACTTCAAGATATCGGCCAAAAAAATCGGCAGCACATATTGGCATTCGGCTGACCCTGACCTCTAAGCATCGGCCATAGAAAAACCCATATCGGTCGATCTCTAATCTAAATTAAGCCTTTTAAAAGACAAGTATTCACTGTGGTTCATGTTTGTGGCATGCGCCGGAAAGATGCTGACCGAGATTTGCTAAAGCAGCGCATTCTGATGTTCTCTTTATTTTTCAAAGGCATGACATTTAGTAGTTATTTTGAACGTAACATTAGACAAATAAAAATATACATTTTACCATTCGATAATGACGGAGTGTTAAGTTATTTCCCCTCAATGGGGAAAAAAATCAAGTGAATATAAGTACTCAATATTAATTTAAACTGCTTTAAATATGACTGCTGCTTATTTCCTATGCACTTCAATACTGGTCTGTGCTTAACTGTAGTTGTGTCTGTCTGCTTATTGAGTTTATTTAACCTATCGCAATTTACTGGAACTGTGTGAACTAGAATAACTACTCACCTTAATGTTGTTATAAAGGCTTATTACAACACAAAAAATGTCTTGCTCGCACTTGTCAATTTAATGACAGAGTAGTGAATGCATATCTATCGTAAAATAATCATATGCATCTTGTGGCGTAGGCCTATATTCCAAGCATTCTGAACGTATACTGTAAGGCTTGGTGGGAAACAAACCAAAGTGGAAAGCTATTATATTTTATGAAAATCTTGCGTTACAGTCCTGTGTGCAAGTGCCCAGCAGCTTTTTTTGAGCATATCAGGGCTCTAGACTAACCTTTTGCACTGGTGCGCATAACTTTTTTTCTTAGGTGCACTAGCACAAAAGTTAGGCGCACCCAAATTTTCATATAGGCAATATTGACTAGTAAACGATTAACTAACAATCTGGTCAACATAAAGTTCTTTATTTGAAGCACAATTCTGCAAGAAAGGCAACTTACTGAAAAGGTGTTAGTGCTTAAAGATCTTCACTGAGCTGATATTTAAACTTAAAACATCTCAAGATAAATTAAATAAAAATAAAATCTAAATTAAGTATTTTAAGTGCGTCAAACTGAACATCACTTGGCTCAATGTTTTATGGACTATCCTCCATTGCAGTCACATGTCCCTCGGGTTTCACTAAACATTATGAAAAAATATATATATATTTACAGAAAAAAAAACCTGTTCTGTCTAATTGTCTCTCTGTGCTCATACTGTATCTTAATCCAGCCGAATTCTCAATAAAGCTGTTTTACTTTATATATTTTGCTGTTTCTTTAGTCAGTCAATGGGATAAATATGAAATATTGACTGAAATACAGCCCTTTAAGAATACATAACCAGCTCTCCCTTCCAAGGAGCTAGTCTGCACAACAATCCTAATTTATAATTGTATTGAGTCTGGTGAAATCAAATAATATACACAAGACAAGATAAGACAATTCCTGTGCTGTGATTTTGGCTATATTTGTATGTAAACTTAGAGAAGCAATAATATCTCTTTTAACTGAACATGCTGCTCCTCTCAGACGCTCACTGAACAGAGCAGATGCAGAGAAAGAGCTGTGTGCACGCTTATCTTGCACCGTTGCGGCAGTACCAACGATCAGCAGAGACTTGCAAAATTTTGTACAAGAAGTCGCTAGATTTGTCACTAGTCGAAATGGGGGTCTGAAAAGGCGTTAAAATCTAGCGACAAAGTCGCTAAGTTGGCAACACTGCGTGCATCTCTACTACTCACCTCTCTCTCTCTGCCTTACTGCAGCAGCACACGCATTTTCAAACGTACACACACTTACAGGAATATCTGGACCACGGCCAATCAGTCCGCCCTTCACTATCTCTGATTGGTTTAGACCACGATATGGGCCGAATGTGTGTCTGTTGTTGAACCACAGGGAGACTTTTAGAGTAGTGGAGACTTTTGTCGCACCATTGAGAAATTAGTTCGCATGTGCGACCAAATTGGTTGCACTCTAGAGCCCTAGTTTTATTGTTTGCTCCATTCACACAAGCGATGCAGGTGTGTGATGTGACCTTGTGGCATTTCAGTAGTTGGATGCACCAACGTCACATTTGCATAGGTCTTACTATTTTAATTTGTGATTGGTTGACTGCAAAATGCAAATACTAAATGGAACGATAAAATAACGTTAATAACAGGTTAATGGCCATTTCAGAAAAGTTTTTCTGTTTGGAACTATTAAAATAGATTTTCTTTCTGTTTCTGGTTATGTTCGTCAATTTTGTTTAGTTTACGTTTTTTTTTTTTCATGAACTGGTTCAAAGCACTGATTAAACACATGATTATACTATAACATTGCAGCAGTACCATCAAATAGTAATACATAGGGTTTGACTAGATCTCGTATTACGAGATTAAAACGCGACGAGATTAAAGATTGTAGACAACCATGTTTATAACTGGGTAGTTCAGAAAAAGTAATACAGTTGATATATTGATGTACTCCTCTCTGCTCCAGCTTCTACAGTGGATATAACTTTGTCAAACCCCACACCCACAAGTCTACCACCTCATCAGGATGTAGAGCACATGCACAAAAATGGAGAAGTGAGTGGCCAAAATCAATCTGTCATCAATATGAGCACCACCTCTACCACCGATACAATCACCATTAACACAGGTATCCACCAGGACTGACATATTGTTGTGTCAATGTTTTGTGTTATATACATAAATCAGTGTTAACGTCGGTCCTGGAGAGTCGCAGCCCTGCAGTGTTTTGCTTCAACCCTAATCAAACACACCTGAACAAGGTAATCAAGGTCTGAGGTGTTACTTGAAAGCTACAGGCAGGTGAGTTTTAATTAGGGTTGGAGCTGAACAGGGCTGCAGCTCCCCAGTGTGTGTGTGTGTGTGTGTGTGTGTGTGTGTGTGTGTGTGTGTGTGTGTAAAATGCAAAAATTGTGAATTTTTAAATGAACTTGTACTTTATTAAATTAAACTTCTATTTTAATGAATTATATGCAGTAATACAACATGTAAACTCGAGCTGCACGATTCTGGATAAATTGAGAATCACTATTTAAAAAAGAAAAAGTTGGAGATCACGATTTTGAAAAAAAAAGATTAGAAAACTAAACTAAATTAAGTAATTTATTTGTGGTTCTGACAAAATGTTCATTGCTTAAGTCTTTTAAAAATATATATTAATTTGAACAAAATAAAAATTAAATGGAGTCAGTGTCTCACTTCATAAAGACTTTTATGATTTTTTTTTTTTTAACAATTAATGGTGCAGCTCTAATGTAAACACTGCAAAATGTTTTGGGAGGGTATCGTCACGTTCTCGCGAGACCAGTCGGATCTCGTCTCATCCCTAATCTATATATATATATAAACAGTCATGGTCAAAAATATTGTCACCCTTGGTAAATATGATCAAAGAAGGCTGTGAAAGTTAATTCATCGTTTATCCTTTTGATCTTTCATTAAAAGAAATTCACAAAAATATAACCTTTAATTGGTTAATAAGAATTTAAAATGGGGGGAAATATCATTATGAAATAAATGTTTTTCTCAAATGCACATTGGGCACAATTATTGGCAGCCCTAGAAATTCTTATGAGTAAAATATATCTGAAGTATATTCCCATTCATATTCACAATTTTGAGCACTCCAGGGTGATTATGAACATGAAATTATCCAGCAATGGATTCCTGTTTCACAGAAAAATAAATAGGAGGAGAAAACAAAAAACAAAGAACATAGGTCTGACGTGCAGCAAAAGATAATTGAGCTCCACAAATTAGTGAAGTGGCTTTAAGAAAATTAGTGAAAGTAATTAGTGAAAATTCACATTTCCACCATCAGGGCAATAATTAAGAATTTCCAATCAACATAAAATGTTACGAAACATCGTCCTAAAGCAACAGTGAGAACGAGAGTTTGAGTGGCTAAAGACTATCCAAGGACCACAGCTGGAAAATTGCAGAAAATAGTTGAGTCTCTGGGTCAGAAAACCTTAAAAAATGAATTGTCAAACAGCACCTACATCACCACATGTTGTTTGGGATGGTTTCAAGAAAAAATATCCTAACTCGTCCAAAAACAAACTCCAGCATATTCAGTTATCAGACACGACTGGAACTTCAAATGGGACTGGCTTCTATGGTCAGATGAAAGCAAACACTCAATATGGGTTTGGTGAACACTGGGATAAAAAGTACTCCATGTGTAAAATGAAATATACTGCTGTATTTTTGATGTTGTGGGCCTATATTTCTGCTGGAGGTCCTGGCCATCTTGTTTATACGCATCATGGATTTGATCAAATACCAACAGACAAAAAAATCTGTGACCAAAAAAAGTGACAGATTCTGTTCGAAATATTATAATGGGCCATGTTTTGATCTTCCAACCATACAATAATCAAAACGCAAACCTCAAAAACAACACAAAAATGGATCACTGAGCACAAAACCAAACTTTTGCTATGACCATTCCAGTCTTCTGACCTGAACCCTGTAGAAAATGAGTGAGGTGAACTGAAGAGAAGAGGCACCAACAGGGAGCTGGGAATCTAAAGGGTCTGAAGTGATTCTGGATGAATAAATGGTCTCTGATCTCTTGTCAGGTGTTCTCTAACATCAGCAGGCATTATAGGAGAAAATTTAGATCTGTTAAACGCAAATGGAGGTTTCAAAAAGATTATTTGTATAGCGCTTTTCAAGAAACAATCGTTGCAAAGCAGCTTTACAGGCAGTTAAGTTTCTACAATAGATTTATATATTGCAGAAACTTAAAATATTTAACTTATGGCAACATTTTGTTAATTATGTATATTCTCTAAGGGGTTGGCATCATCTCTTCTCAGGTGTTTGGTCATCTCAGATAATTTAAGGGTTAGATCCAGACTGAAGCTTGTGTAATTCCTAGTTACCAGAAACAGAGCAGAAACAGAGAAACAAATAGAGACATAATTAGCGTAGCTGTTGTCCAGCCAAGCAAAAATTATTTGTTCAACCCAAGCTAAAGTATAATAATGTGCATTTGATCAGATATAACTGCAATACAAGATTATGAGATGCATTATATGAATGATTGGCTAAAGGGATGTGTCTTTAATCTAGATTTAAATAAAGAGTGTGTCTGAACCCCGAACATTATCAGGATTAGAGAAGATAGTTCCCATGTTGCTATTAATTTTGTCTAGTTCATTTGTCTTTATGGATACACAGAACAGTTGAGATAAATCAGGCAGGTTATTTGTGAATATGTCTTTAGTGGCTGGAACAATAGTTCTGCCTGGATCAATTCCATGTGATATAATTAAATCTAGCATATGATTAAAACGATGAGTGGGGCCATATAAACCTATATATATATATATATATATATATATATATATATATATATATATAGTGCTCAGCAGAAATGAGTACACCCCCTTTGAAAAGTAACATTTTCAACAATATCTCAATCAAGACAAAAACCATTTCCAAAATGTTGACAAGACTAAGTTTAATATAACATCTGTTTAACTTATAACATGAAATTAAGGTTAATAATATAACTTAGATTACACATTTTTCAGTTTTACTCAAATTAGGGTGATGCAAAAATGATTACACCCCACAACAAAAACTACTAAATCTAGTACTTTGTATGGCCTCCATGATTTTTAATGACAGCACCAAGTCTTCTAGGCATGGAATGAACAAGTTGGCGACATTTTGCCAGATCTATCTTTTTCCATTCTTCAAGAATGACCTCTTTTAGAGATTGGATGCTGGATGGAGAGTGATGCTCAAATTGTCTCTTCAGAATTCCTCATAGGTGTTCGATTGGGTTCAGATCAGGAGACATACAGGACACTGCCACCACCATGTTTCACTGTAGCCACCACACATTTTTCTTTGTATTCCTCACCTTTGCGACGCCATACAGTTTTGAAGCCATCAGTTCCAAAAACAATTATCTTGGTCTCATCACTCCAGAGTATAGAGTTCCAGTAGTCTTCATCTTTGTCAGCATGGGCCCTGGCAAACTCTAGGCAGGCTTTTTTGTGCCTGGGCTTTAGGAGAGGCTTCTTTCGTGGAGGGCACCCATGCATGCCATTCCTCTGCAGTGTATGCCGTATTGTGTCACGGGAAATAGTCACCCCAGTTTGGCTTTCTACTTCTTTAGATAACCAGTGAACTTGCATGTCGATTTTCTTCACCCCTTCTCATCAGAAGACGCTCCTGTCGAGGTGATAACTTCCGTGGATGACCTGGACGTCTCTGTGAGATGGTTGCAGTTCCATCTTTTTTAAATGGTTGTACCACTTTTGCTACAGTATTCTGACTGATAAGTAAAGCTTTGCTGATCTTCTTGTAGCCTTCACCTTTCTTGTGTAAAGAAATTATTTTCTATATATGTATATACACATACACACATACATACACATATACATGTGTACAAATCTGCATATACGATAAACTTAATCCTGTACACGTGCATGCCATCTAAGACTACACTGTATATGCAAACATATACCTAACATACAGAAACTATTAAAACAAGCAAAACAACTTGACACCCACCCACCCACTCACTTTCACTCTGTCTGTCTGGTATACGCCACATAAGGAGGTGTACTAAAAGAAAAACCGGAAGTATAATGGATATTAGATCCAACTCAAATTACTTCAACATCCCTCTCTTCCAAGTCTCCTCTGCCTTCTTCCCCTAAATACCTTATATAAGGCTCCAAAGTTTTAGAAAACTGTTGTCTCTTATTCCTTAGACAGAGGCCGTTAAAAGTCCATAGGAAAGAAATCGTTGTTGAGACTTGGACAGACGGAGCTCATGCTTTGAAACCCCAAACACAATTAAAAACTCATCCGGTTCAATATGTTGCCCAGTAATTTTAGAAATGACATCGAAAATCTTGCACCAAAAGCTTTGAAGACTGGAGCATAATGCATAACTGTGAAGCAGGGTCGCATCAGCTGTCTTGCATTTGTCACATTTAGGAGAAACACCTGGAAATATTCTAGACAATTTTTTCTTATAGTGTAGCCGATGCAAGATTTTGAACTGGATGAGGCAGTGCCTGGAGTTTGGCTATCTGCCCATGCCTTATTGGAAATTTCTGACCCTAATTTTTCCTCCCATAAGCGTTTGATTGGAGATGTAGTAGGTAATTGGGAGGACTGGAGAGCGTTATAGATGCAAGAAATAATTTTCCCTTTACCAAAACAGTCTTTAAGGCAGGTGTCGAGACACGAAGGGTTAATTGTTGCGGACCGGTCTAAGTAAGCTTGTACATAAATTCCTGACTTGCAAGAACCTAAAAAAATTACTTCTATGAAGTTTGTATTTTTCCTGAATTTTTTCAAAGGACATAAAAGTACCATCTTGAAACAGATCGCTTACTGTGTGAATTCCGGCATTTCTCCATTGTTGAAAACCTTTATCTAGTATGGAAGGAATAAAAGAGGGTTGTCAGCTATGGGAATTAGTAAAGGTAACTTCTCTACCCCAAAATGAGTTCTAATCTGTTTCCAAATACGAATAACACTACTAATGACAGGGCTGCTTCTGTACATTTCCTTTTTACAGCTTGTTGGTAAAAGAATCACAGCACCAAGATTGTATGGGGTACATTCATCTTGTTCTAGTCTGAGCCAGTCGAGTCGTCCACTTTTATCATTTAATATTATTGATATAATTCTAAGGTTAGCAGCCCAGTAGTAGCAGCGGAAGTCTGGAAAGGCAAGACCCCCTACACTTCTAGGTTTGGAGAGATGTAGTTGATTAATTCTGTGTTTTTTATAATTCCAAATAAAGGGTTATATAATTGAATTTAGTTGCTTAAAAAAGACTTGGAAAGAAATAAAGGGGTGTTTTGTAACAGATATAGTAGTTGCGGGAGAAAAAACATCTTGATGATGTTGTGAACTTGGTTCTTCTAAAGTGTAGGAAACTCAGAAGAGAAGACCAGGAGACTTCGGATTGGATCGTCAGCAGGATTCTTTATTGAGAACACAAGCTGTTGGTATCTGTAGTCATCGAAATCTCAAGTAATTTTACATGGTATCTTATAGGCATTTTTGGAGGAGGGACTTTTGGAGGTGGCAAATGCATAGACACTAATCCAATCAACCTAGCGATTCCACGTCTGGGCCAGGGGGCTCCGAAAGATAGACACTAATCCAATCAACCTAACGATTCCACGTCTGGGCCAGGGAGCCAGGAAGTCTGGGCCAGAACAAAAGTTGAGAGTCTCAGTAGTCTGACTCATTGAACTTACCATTATCATAGAGACAAAGGCACAGCTGTCTCAAGCTCAATGGTCAGGAAGCGATCTCAAGCACCTGAATTGCCTGACAATTTATTAGTCAGGAAGTGAATAATAATAATCTAAATTAAACATTTAAATAAAATGTATAATCTCACAATTCCCCCTTTGAGAGTTCTAATAACTCTCACAAAATACAAATTTAGACACTTAAAAGTTAATTCTTGTAACCTGTAATCGTTACAGGCACATAGTACATGTTCTGTGTTGCTTATATGTAATTGCATGCTGACACAGAAACAAAACATGCAATTAGGGTCCGTGAAGTTCTTACGGGTAATAATCTTTTCTGGTTGGAACTGTCATTTCCTCGTGAGAGGCGGGAGTCATTTGCTGAAAGAAACACTTGATACTGTGGATGCATAGATAGTACGCAAGTAGGAGAAACAACAGCAGAATTGCTATTTCCTTGATCCACAGCCAGGGTTTACCTAACAAGTTTCCGAACCATGAAGAATTATCTTCAGTCATCTGGTGTAATTTTGCTGAAAGACCAAGAATGTCTTGTTGGATTTTGTTACGTTGTGACATGTATCCTTGTTGTATAATCCACTGGTATGATGATCGAATAAGGTACACGTATCACATTTGGAGATAGGGTGTGCCACCCATGGGATTTCTGCTCCTACTGAAGGTGCGTGCGGCATGCAAACGTTCTTTCCAGCAAACAAGGCATTTCTTGACATATTCATCAGCTCTAAGAATATGTTGTTTCTGGGGTCTACACTTTGCGTGATGTCCATGATGGTTAATAGTATGAAAATCTTGATCATGTTGATGGATGACTGAAGTTCCCGTATGTAAGTCTCTGCGTTGTGTATTTATTATTTTTTTCTTTCTTTTCTCTTTCTTGTGTGATAGTTGGCTCGGCAATGGGTCTAGTTGTTTTCTAGAGGTTGTGGCTTCATCCGCTGGTGAGAAGGGCGGTGCATATGGATCTCAGGACAGCCATCAAGTGGTATCTGCACAGAGGAAGAAAGAAACCAAAACAAAAGAGAACAACGGCACATAGCAGTATTTGTTGTAGAGTCTGCAAACATTAGGGTTGTATCATATAGTCTGCTATTGTTGTTCCTCCTTTCCCTATTTCTCAATTCCTGCGACACCTAAAGAACAGTGAGGAAAGGATGGACTATTGGATGGGGAAAGGCCTATGAGGAAATCTTCACCGCAGGGTGGGCCCCCGAAGCCTTTTGCTTTCGGTTCTTCCCTGGGCTCCTCACTGGTTCTTGTGTCTGTCCTATCCTATCCCTGCAGGGGGAGGAACAACTTTACAGTGTGACACATGAGTCCAAGTTTTCCTTCCCTGACACAATACTGCAGCAGCTGTAATCAACATCACTTGATGTGGTCCGTACCACTTAGGCTCTAATGGCTTGTTTCTGAACGCCTTTATCATGACCCATTGACCTGGGATGATTGTGTGTCCACCTTCTGGTGGAGTCTGCCAACACGACTCAACTCTCTCTTTGGCACTCTGCACTGCCTTTGTGAGGTTTTCACAGTAAGCGATCAGGGCATCTGAAGCAATGTGCACATCAGCATTTCTAAGATCAATCACACCTGGCATCTGCATTGGGCGTCCAGTTACCTTCAATAACTTGAGCTGGACCATCAACAAACAACTCCAATTCTGCGTTCTCTATGGGAGTTTCTGCTATTTCACTTGTCGCTGCATATGTAAGCGTAACACAATCATGAGTCATTTCGCCTTCATCCTCTAACACAAATTCAGTCATTGCAGACATCATACATGAGGATGGGTTCGTGACTGGTGCACGCTGTATAACAATATTCAGGGCTGTGAGAGTTGCTAACCAATTTCCCCAACGGGAGGAGGTGACAGAAGTGACTTTTGCTTGATTCATTAGTGCGGACACTGCGTGAGGGCATTTTACGTTTACAGTCTGACCTAACACCATTCCTGATGAAGCCTGAAGCACTAGATGAACTGCCTGTACTGCTCTGAGGCATGGGCCCATACCTTGAGCGACTATGTCAAGTTTACCGAATAGTAATGAATTGGGCGTAAGCTGCCCCATGATCTTGCATTAGACATGCAGTCATAAAGCCTAAGTGTTCATGGACATAAAGCACAAAGGGTCTATCAGATTGGGCAATTCCTAATGCTGGTGCTTGACATAGTGCTCTCTTCAAATCATTAAAAGCTTTGAGATGAAGTTCTTCCATACAAACAG
Organism: Gymnocypris eckloni scoliostomus; assembly: GCA_027564155.1. Taxonomy (NCBI): domain Eukaryota; kingdom Metazoa; phylum Chordata; class Actinopteri; order Cypriniformes; family Cyprinidae; genus Gymnocypris; species Gymnocypris eckloni. Next base: position 46,198,557 of record CM050414.1, on the reverse strand, counting down.
TATCTGAATCTTTACCATGGCCTTTCAACAAATCATAGAGAGGCTGAGCAATCGAGGCATAGTCTTCAATCCAAGGTCTACAATAACCTGTTGTTCCTAAAAATGAGCGGAGTGTTTTAATGGTAGTAGGCGGAGGTATGGCTTTGACTGAAGCCGCTCGATCCTGTGTAATGGATCTATTTCCTGCACCAATTGTTTGACCCAGAAATGTGACTTGCTTTTTAGCAACTTGAGCTTTGTGAAAGCTGCATTTGTGTCCTTTTTTTATGCAAATAGTCCAACAATGATGCCAATTCAGTTTGATGTACCTCATGATCTGTTGAGGCAATCAAAATATCATCGACATATTGGATCATAGTGGACTGTTTTACCGGACATTCTGGGTCACACAAATCACGTCTGACAGCCTGATGATATATGGTTGGGGAGTTTTGAAATCCCTGTGGCAATCGTGTCCACTGGTATTGTTCATAGTCAACTGTGAAAGCTAACCATGGCTGGCTGTCAGAGTGCAACGGTACAGAAAAGAATCCATTAGACATATCAATTACTGAAAAAATCTTAGTCTAATGGTAAGCCATTACAAATTGTAGATGGATCTGCCACTAGGGGGGTGATTTTATCAATATGTTTATTGGCTACTCTGTAGTCTATTGGAAGTAGGGCTGTGCGATTAATCGAAATCGAAATAAAATCGCGATTTGAGATTGCGCGATTTCTAAATCGCTTTTTAGCTCTTTTTTTTCTGCGCCCCTGCCCCAACCTCCCGCAGTATGCTATCCGAACCAATCAGAATGCAGCAGAACAGAACAGACCGGGCATACAGACAGATAGTATGCTAAAGAAACAGGGAAGATGAGTTCAGAACAGGATAAGGACTTGGTGGCCAAAAAAATGCATGTTGCATGCAGAGCACACAGCGGGGAGTAGCGATCATATTTCCTTCAGAGAGCGTCTTTCTGAATATCCCGCTCTGCTCGCTCAACACGCTCAGCGCCACTGGCTAAACGCAAAATGCCCTTTGGTAATTTGTTAATTCCAGAATCTGTGGAATAGGCTAAGCAATGTTTGTCTAAGCTAATGTTTCTAAAAGCAAATTCTAAAATCCTGTGAAGATTGACACGTTTTAATGGACCGCATTTCCCCGCAGTTTTGGTCTATTTTTTATTTTAGAAAGTGTTTATTTTGTTTACGCCACGAAATAATTATTTGTCAAGTGCATTTCATCTTGTGTGTGCTTTCATGGGCCTGATAAGTATTTTGTGAAATTCTATATCTGCATTTCATCTTGTGTGCGTGTTTTGAATATGAAGCGTTGTTTTAATGGAAACGTATACTTTTTCAGTTATTTAATTTTTTACGCAAATGTTCCAAGTGGCTTCAAAACAAGACACGTTTTTAAATTACGATTTTAAATGTTATACATTTAAATTAGGGATGTTCATTTCGGTTATTTTTCCTAACCGTTAACTGACAAATATTATAGAACTGAATTAAATTAAAAATAATAAGTGTCATGTGACCCGTTAAAAATACTAGCATCTGTTTTTCGGGGATTAATTTCACATGTGCAAAAAGCAGCAAACAACAGAACGAGGATCCACCTGATCATATCATATTAGGCCTACATCACGCACCTGCAGCACTTCTGCAAGCAGAGAAAAACTTAATTCACCTAGATGCTGGGTTCAGCCTTTTGGGTCATTTTTTTGGGTTATTTGTTCAGTGTTTGGGTAGTTTGTGTACATTTTATTTTATTTATAAAATTGTTTCTGTCAGTATATTGTTTAAATCTATGCAGAGCAACATTCATGTGTGAATCACTAAACGAGCGTCGTGTCGGTCTTATTGCTTGATAAAGAGTCTAATGCTTTGCATAAAATAAACTATATACTTTGGATGTTAAAACATGTCCTCAGAGCTGTTGACTGTTTGTTTTTGAGCAGGTTATGAAGGCAATCACAGTTCATTTCGTCCATGAGTGAAACGCAGAGCGGTCTTATCCGTGATCAGTTCCCGCCGAACATGACTCCAGCTCGGCGTGAGAGCCAGCGCCGTTACGGTGGAAGCACAAGAGCGGTCGATTTACTCGTGAATTACATCGGTTTAATGTTTAATCTTTACTTCTAATGTTTGTTAAACGAGATTAAATAGGCAATGTGTAGGCTTATAGCTTATAAAAACAAGCAAATGAGAAATAAAGGAAGTTATCACGTCTGGAGTATTTTACAGAAGTTTAGAGGATTTAAATTAATCTGTAAATATTATTTCATGCATAAAGTGAAAAAAAAGCGAATATTATAATAGAAACGGATAAAGCCATTAGCTGAGTTAAATCATCCATTAATGATGGGTTAAATAAACAATCAAATTTACTGGGTAAAATTAACCCCAAATGTAGGCCTACTCTTTTACCCAGCCCCAATTAGGTTGTTTTTAACCCAGTGTTTTTTAGAGTATGCAGAGTTTGTTCATTATTGTGCTGCGCGAAATTAAAGCAGACGGCAGAAAGCTGCATTCTATTTTTTTTTTTTTTTTACAAAAAAGCAAAGAGAATTTTTTTTATTGTTTATGTACACAAATAAAAGCAGACCTTTTACAATTCCGATTATCTTCATGACCAAGAGGAGTTGCTTCCACTGTTGGAAGAGGAATAAATCAAGTGATTGCTTCAGCGCCGCATGCGCTCACATTTAAGCATTCTACCTTCACAATGCAGCCTGTTCATTTATCATTATATAAAACAACCGGTCAAACATATGGAAAAACACACTGCTCAGTTTAAATATGTAGTAAAATCTGTGCTGTTTAGCGTTATCACCGTACCGCCGTGAAGTTATGCAAAACATTTAGTTTTATGTGGATATTGTAAGGGTAAATAAATAAAAGGTAAATAATATTTTGCCATTTAAATACCGCGAATACGGGAACATTTGATTTTGTGTTGAAGGAGAGACCCAACATTGGTTTCAGTTTTGTTTTAGCCTAAAATAATTAGTTTTGGTTTGTCGTTATAGCTTATTTTTAATTCTTGTTATTTTCTAGCCTACTGTTAATTGTAAGAATTTGTTGTGGAGTGAGGGGAACTAAAATAGCCTAGCTATGTTTACAGTGTTTATTATAATGTTTGTAATTCGCGTTGGCCTATTTCTGAATGAAATAATAAAATGTGACTTATAGGCTACTTTGTTTTTTCTCTCTCTGGCTCTCTCTAAAAAACGTGTTTTTTTTAATATGTGTAGCTTATTTTAACCATGCAGCAAACCTTTTAAAATATTTTGATAAATTACTAAAAATAAATAAATAAGTGAATTTAAACCGGGTCAAATTAATGGGTCAAAATTATTATCGGTTGGTTAAAGGTTAATTAACATCCCTAATTTAAATGAACAATTTCACTCTGAAACATAACCATTTCTTATCGGACTACTGCTTTAATTGAGACATTTATTCAATAATGTCACTATAAACAGGAAAAAATAAATATGCCTAATCTTACTGGAGACATTTAATGTGAGCGGGTGATTTGAGCGAGATTCGGTTTACCGGTGAGCGCGGATCATTAGCGGAGCGTTTGCTTTGGCCGTGAACGACTGAGCGGAGCTCACACACACAAAGCGGAATATTGAACCGCTTCGCTCACATGATCTGGTTGCATCTTGTTTTGTTGGATTTGATTACTCACATATACATATAATATACATATAATATATATATATATATATATATATATATATATATATTTTGCCATTTGTCTGTTCTAGAGACATGTTACAACTTTTTGGGAAAGGTCTAATTGGTTTCCTTTGGAAATATGTTTCAAATTCACACAGAATGCATTTATAACTGTAAAGGTCAAGGTTTCTTTATTTGTCACATGATAAATTATACAGGGTATAATCAAAAGTGAAATGTAGATCAAATCAGGTCCGCTCAGTGGACAGTGCAAAGAATAAAAATTATATAAAAGTAACACCACACAAAAGCATATATATATATATATATATATATATATATATATATATATATATATATAGGTAAAAAAATAAATAAAGAGTTAAATGTGTAATAGAATAAAGAAAAGTGCAAGACAAGATGTGCAAAAACAAGTAAGATGTGCAAAAACAAGTAAGATGTGTAAGATAAAGCATGTCTGTTTGTGTCAAAATCGTGATTTAAAATCGAAATCGAAAAAAAATATCAAAAAATCGTGATATATATTTTTTGTCCATATCGCACAGCCCTAATTGTAAGTCTCCATGTCCCATTCGATTTCTTGATGGGCCATATGGGTGAATTACATGGACTGTTGGTTTTAACTAGCACTCCTTGCGTCAGCAAATTTCCTACAATAAGTTTGATTCCCTGTATAGCTTCCTTATTAATCGGATATTGTTTGGTGACCGGAGGTGGAGTTCCTATCAATTTAACTGGTTCTACACCTGTCAACAACCCACAATCATCCTTGTCTTTAGCCCAAATTGGATGATTCTGTAAGAAAGCATACTCGGGAGGGGTTGCATTATTGGTAGAAATCTGTGCTGAGGAAATTTTTATGCTAGTAGATTCTGAGGACATGTCTAAAGTTAGATTTATTTGTCTCAGAAGATCCATGTCTAAAATTGCACCTGTATTTAATGGAGCGCATAGCAATTTTGTAGTCAGAGTTTTTGGGCCAAATTGTACCTCTATGGGCGGAGTTTCATACAAAACAGAATCTTCACCTATTACACCAGTTAAACAAAGTTTGGTTTTCTTGTATGGGATGTTTAAACCTTGTGCCAATTTTGTAGGAATTACTGTAATTTCTGCACCTGTATCAAGCAAAAAATCAATCTCTTTCTCTTTTATGCTACCTTTCACAAAAATTATTTGGTCATTGTGTTGGATTACAGGGGAAAGGTAGCTACTCACAGCCCCAACAATTAGTTTTTTTCCTGGTCTTGTTGTGCTCTTAGAAGAGCCTGAACTAGCTGTCCTACAGTTTCAGTGGTCACTGGCGGAACTACTTCAGGGTTGTCGGCAGGCTGAGAAGGAGCAGAATTATGCATAGCATTTCTTTTACTATCTTGCAACTTCTTCCTACACTCTTTCTCCCAATGTCCTAATTTTCCACAGTATTTGCATTTGCTTTCTCTTTTAGACCATCTATTGTCTTGTTTCGTTGTGTTAAATGTAGCTGCTGCTACTCTTACTTTTGCCTTGACATCAGCATCTCTTTCCCATGTAGCTAACCTGTCTAGGTTACTTCTGAGAGTTCTGTTAGACCAAGTTAGATCTAAGAATGGTAAAGCTTTTCTGTATTCGGCTACAAGGCCATCTGACCAGATACGAACCAGGGGTCCCTTGTAGGGATGGGCATTTTAAGCAAATGTAATATTCGATAATCGCTGGGTATTATTCACTTACTATTCGAAAATCGCACCTCACACATGTAATTATAGACCAACCCAGGTCACACACACACGCCTTTAGGATCACACACACACACACACACAGAGCAGAGAGGGAGAGAGACCATCCAGGCTTTCAATCTGTATGATAACAAACTGTTTAGTTAATTAGAGAATAGTCTATCTTAACCCAAGAAAATGAATGGTTGTAAAGTATGATTGCTTCTGAAACATATTAATATAACATAACCGAAGGAGGCATTTATTAACAGAACAGTCCGTCGATTATCAACTGCTCATAAGGCTAGGACATTTCTATTTTAAAAATGAACATTCATATTATTAAAAAGAAAATCTTAAATCTGATTAATGCATCAATGAATATTAGCACCACAAACATATTGACTGAATTTAAACAGGGAATATCATTCTTAAAGCATATTGCTAAAACATATTGTGAACCGCCTGAATCAGGGTAAATGTTATTATGTGAACATTAATTTTAACGTCTGTCTTCATAACAATAACCTATTTGAGATACAAATATATTAAATGAACATGTTCACATGCTCGAAGAAGACGGAGTGTTGTTCACAATTAGAACAGTGAACTTTGAATTGAAACAAGGAAACTGAATATAGAGCAGAATATATTCTCAGAATTCCCGCGAGTCTGAGCCTGTGTCTCTCTCTCTCTCTCTCTCTCTCTCTCTCTCTCTCTCTGAGCCATTTAAATAGTTCAGTTTTGGTTTTAATAGCAAATTGGTCATTATTGTGTTTCCTTGCTTTATTAATTTAATTTAGAAATATGATTGGAACATCCTTTGTTTGTTAAATTCAAGTTTGATTTTTTTTAATACCAAGTGGCCATTCCTTCTAACCAGTTTGATCAGTTTATCTTTCTCAAATAAATAACTAAATAATTAAACATAATATTAAGAATAAAGTCAAAATTACGATCATAAACTCATGTTACATTGCCTGAAGTTAAAGTTAAAATTACACCTGTATACTCTGCCAAAATAATAATAATAATAATAATAATAAGTGTCATCCAACCTGTAATTCTTCACATTTAACACGAAAACAACACAAATATTTTGCATATAAATATAATATATCAACCAGTGGAATATTATTATTCAGCAAAAACGAATAATTTGAATGCAGGGAGCTAAATCACGGCTTCATTAATGGGAAACAACGTGAATGCGGCAGAGAAGCAATCTCTGCATCGCTTTTGTTAACTTTGGTTTATTATTTTGAGTTGTTTGGGACGCTGTAGCAAAGCCCTCTCACAATATATTGTTTAACAGGTCTATTGTTCACGCAATCAGGCTGCACGTATCAGAGTTCCGTGCTCCGGCGTGGTTAGCGCTCACACATAGTGTGTGTGTGTATGTGTGCCGCCCGAGTGCCGACAGTGCAGTTCGCGCATGTACTGAAAGGAGTTGTCTTCGCGCCCAAATGCTTTTAATCGCTTACATTTTTAAACAAACAAGGCTTAAAAACGCATGCAAATGATACAATTTAGTGACCACCTGCAGTGGCCCGATCTGGTAAGTGACAAATCCGAGCGTCCTTCACGCCATCGGACAGTCTTTATTGTCAAGCCCTGTTACACCTTTAGAAAATAATCGCACAACCTAATCGATATTCTATAATTAAATAGAATATTCGAATATTCGATAATCGTGACCCATCCCTAGTCCCTTGTCATCTAGCACACTTTCAGGGTCATCAACAATTCCACTGTAGATTACAGCTGACTGACAAAATCTCTCAGTATATTCACTCACAGTTTCTTCTTTCCTTTGCACACAGGTAGTAATTATAGACCAATCTATTTTGGGTCCTAAAATGTTCTTTAGGATTTTCAAAATACCTTCTCTTAAATGACCCTTACTGGCATTTCGCAGTTCAGAAGTAACAGCAGATTCAAAACTGTTGAATTCAGATTCAGTTAGAATTTGTGATATCAGCTGCGTGACTTCTGCCAACGACATGTCATAAAGACGCATTTTACTGATCAATGTTCTTCTAAATTCAGAAAAATGTGTGCGTGCTGACGGTAAACTCTGAGATAGTCTCTCTATATCTTTAGGACATAAAGTTTGGCAACAGTTTGTATTTGCACAACAGAAGAATTGAGAGGAACACTATCAGTTTCCTCAATTCCCTGAGATCTTCTCCTAGCACCACACACATTGACTGAATTTACAGGGACATCAGTTACTGATTGGAGAGCTACATCTGTTTCAAAGAACGCTTGTACATCAGGGTAAATGTTATCAGGCTGACTAACTTCCACATCAGTTTTTGCTGCCGCTTTCTTGAGGTTCAATTTCTTAGTCAAAGTGGATACTCTAGCACGGAGTTCATTGTTCTGTTTCTCTAGCTCTGAGTTACGCTGAGACTGTTGTGTAGCTAGTGTTACACTGAATTCTCTGTGACAACAGATAATGCCTTTCACATTGTTCTTACGAATACTTGCTCCTAGTACCTTTTTACACTCATCTACCGACCAAGTCTTGTCTGGATGAATCTCATATTTCTCGTTAGTTCTTGTCTAACTTTTCAGTGACTATTAGGTCCATTTGTTCCCCTAACAGCGTTTGAATTCACTATCTGACCACAAAGGAGTCGCAAGACCAATCTTTTCTGTGGTTGGAATCAGCCTAGCATTCCTTCTAACCATTTTGTAAGTTTCTTCTGTACCACACAAACAAACACTAAACAAAAAAAACTAAAAAAACTTCTCTGATCAACAGAGGGTACACTTGTTAAAAAAAAACTTAACAATTGTTAACTTTCCAAATTACCAACACTTCACACTTAACTTCCCTGTCTACAAGAACAGAGGATAAACCAAAATTATTAGCACGAAATGCTAACCTTCCCTGCCTGAAACAGAGGATAACCAATTTTTAGCACGTAATGCCAAATCTTCCCTGCCTGAAACAGAGGATAACCAATTTTTAGCACATGATGCTAAACTTCCCTGCCTGAAACGGAGGATAACCAATTTTTAGCACGTAATGCCAAATCTTCCGTGCCTGAAAGAACAGAGGACAACCAATATCAAAATTATTAGCACGTAATGCCAAATCTTCCCTGCCTGAAACAGAGGATAACCAATATCAAAATTATTAGCACGTAATGCCAAATCTTCCCTGCCTGAAACAGATGATAACTTTCATCTCTAAAAGAAAAACTTTAGAGGATAAACTTAGTTAAACAAACCCTACAGATGTATGTTAACTCTTCTCTGACGGCAAAGAGGATACAAAATTTGTACTGGTCTTAGGTTCTTTTGGATTAGAGACAGCACTCACCACAACCCTTGGTTGAGAGAAAAATTCAGTCTGGGAATCTTTGTTCAGCTTGAAGTTTTCAGGTGAGGAAGCTGGAACTCCATCCGGGTCACGGCACCATCTGTTGTGAACTTGGTTCTTCTAAAGTGTAGGAAACTCAGAAGAGAAGACCAGGAGACTTCGGATTGGATCGTCAGCAGGATTCTTTATTGAGAACACAAGCTGTTGGTATCTGTAGTCATCGAAATCTCAATCTTAAGTAATTTTACATGGTATCTTATAGGCATTTTTGGAGGAGGGACTTTTGGAGGTGGCAAATGCATAGACACTAATCCAATCAACCTAGCGATTCCACGTCTGGGCCAGGGGGCTCCGAAAGATAGACACTAATCCAATCAACCTAACGATTCCACGTCTGGGCCAGGGAGCCAGGAAGTCTGGGCCAGAACAAAAGTTGAGAGTCTCAGTAGTCTGACTCATTGAACTTACCATTATCATAGAGACAAAGGCACCGCTGTCTCAAGCTCAATGGTCAGGAAGCGATCTCAAGCACCTGAATTGCCTGACAATTTCTTAGTCAGGAAGTGAATAATAAGAATCTAAATTAAACATTTAAATAAAATTTGTAATCTCACAATGACATTTATTCTACCTATTAACAAAATAGGGAGAGTCCTCCAGAACTGAATATTTATTTTCAATTTTTCTATAAGGGGGGCATAGTTGGCTTCTCGTAAGCAAGCTGAACTTCCTAGTTACAACAATTCCTAAGTAGGTAAATCCATCTTTAGCTATTTTAAACTGGACTGGGCAAATTTGTGAAAGGTCTTTAAGCCCTACTGGCATGAGCTCGCTTTTGTTTAAATTGATTCTGTAGCCTGAAAATGAGCTGTACTGTTCAATCACTTTTAAGATTGTGGGGATACTAGTGTAATGCAATTATTAAAAGAGCTATTGTTTCAGCTCCGGGAATTATTTATTAAAGATTAAATATTGCTTTGATAAAAGTAATATTAATATTAATCTTTAACTTATAATTTATACTTTATTAAGTGCTCGTCCAGCGATCACTAACATCAGTATATCTTATTAAATCTCGTTTCTCTTGCCTTGTGGCCCCGAACAATAAACAAGATTAATAATTTCTCAAATTCGAGCTAGGTAACGTTATCTTTGTGGCAGAAGGATAAAATACTTGAAAAATCACATCCCAGAGACAATTCTTTATAAAATGAAACAAGGTTTATTTACAATACTAATATTCTAACATACATGAACTAGCTAATAAAACACAAGCATACACACATGCATAGGGGAGTTTTGAGGTTAATGTTGAAAGAATAGCACTCTTTCCTATTTCATAACTGGAGCCATAAGATCACGAAAGAGATGTCCCCCTTTACTGCATTCAGATCAATTACAGGTCAGTCAGGATAAAAACTTAATTTGAGATACTTGCTTTCTGTTGGTTAAGCAGGCTGTTGCTTTGGTTTAGTTTCCACGTGTTGCTCTGGGAACCTCTGCTGGCTCGCGTCGCTGTTGCGTAACGTCACCGGGGAGCCGTGTTGGAATCACGGAGGCTATTTGATGCTGGTTCTGCGTTGAGATGAAAGCGTCGTTACGCTGCTGGTTCTGTGACGTTACGGCGTTTACAAAGTCTTTGATTCGCCTAGATAGTTTGTCTCAGCCGGTCTTAAGGTGAGAGTCCAGCGGACCGTCCGGGTCGTCCTTGCGCGAGTTGGAGAGCGATGAAAAGGAGAAGTAAGAGAGAGAGAGAGCGCAACGCAGTCGCGCCTCGTTTTTTAAACTGTCCGATTTTTGACCCGCCCTCTGGTCGAATCCGAGTGTCCGTATGGGGCGGAGCCCCGCCCATGTTCATGGTTTCTGGGGCCATGCTTACGTCATCTGATATTTCATTCATTCCGTGAAAGATAACAAACTCAGATCTTTTATATGTGTGTAATCATACATGATGCTAAAGTTTAACGGTAATCAACACCACTTGTTACTTACGATGCCAGCTCCTTTTAGAGACTAAACATCGCATTTGGCACACACACACTACCCATATTACACAGTTTAAGGCACGAATAAAAATCATCCCACATTTCTTAAATAATTCACATTCACACAAGCATATGAGAGAAAGAGTACAACATTAATATCCATTAATAGATGGTTAATAGTCATGAGTTAAATGAATGTCCGGAATCCTCTATGTAGATCGCATCCCTTTGTCTGATGAAAAAGCGCGTGATTTTGTGCTGGATGAGGGGGAGGGGCTTTAGATCCAGACTTTAGTTGGTTGGTATTTTATGACATAATACCTGAAAGTAACCACATTCCCCAAAGATGTGCTGTTCTTCCATCACCTTTCTCTACACTAGAGTCGGGTTTAGTCGGATATAATATGTCGTCCGCATATAAAGACATTTTATTTATGGTTGTTTTAGTGCGGAGCCCATGAATTCTCTCATCAGAGCGGATGGTTTGCGCTAGAGGCTCAATGGCCAGAGCAAAGAGAAGGGGAGAGATTGGGCAACCTTGTTGGGTACCCCTAAATAAAGCAAAAGATGGTGATAAAATCTTATTTGTGAGTATACGTGCCCTAGGGTTTTTATAGAGAATTTTGAGCCAAGTGATAACAATTTTCTCCTACATGGAATTTATGTAACAGAGCGAAGAGGTAAGGCCACTCTACCTGGTCAAATGCCTTTTCGGCATCCAGAGATAAAATCATCAGATCGATTAGTCTGGGAAGAGTATACAATATTAAACAAGCGACGAATATTAATAAAGGAACTGCGACCTGGAACAAATCCTGTCTGATCAGGATTTACTAGTTTTCCTAAAAGCGTTTTAAGTCTAGTGGCTAGTGCCTTTGCTAAAATATTTTGGTCCACATTAATGAGAGATATTGGCCTATATCCTCCAACCTCCTCTGGATCTTTGCCCTTTCTTAGGTAGGAATGTGATTATCGCTTCGTTAAATGACTGTGGTAGTTGTCCCACCTCCAAAGCCTGGGAGAAAATTTTAAGCATATAAGGTCCCAATTGTTAAATGTTTTATATACCTCGCAGGCGATTCCGTCGGGACCGGGGGTGTACCTTATGGTGCCCTTTAATTCATCTGTTAAATCAGCTCCAAGAAATTCTCTGTCCTCTTGGTCTAGCGTTGTTAGATTACAGCCGTTTAAAAAGGCCTCCATAGTGGAAGAATCATCAGTTTTATTACTAATGTACAATGATTCATAAAATTGTTTAAATCGATTATTAATTTCAATTGGAGATAATAAATATGTCCCGGATTTTGATTTTATTCGATGGATTGTACGGTCATTTTCCAGCTTTCGTAGCTGTCTAGATAATAATTTGTGGCTTATCACCAAATTCGAAATATTTCGGTTTCATAAATATTAAAGATCTTAAACTTTTCAGATAAAATCTGATTATATTGATATCTAAGATTTAATATTTTCTTATGCAGTTCTAAAGAAGGTTTTGTAGCATTCTCATTATCTAATTTACTAAGCTGTTTTTCTAACGATTGTAAAGTTACTCTATTTTTTTTTTTTTTGCACCCTGGAAGGAGATAAAGCACCCCCGTAAATATGCTTTAAAGGTATCCCATAAAAGAGAAGATGACGTGTTCGGTCGATCACTGGTCTCAAAAAATAACTCTAGCTGCATACGCAAGTACTCACAGAATTTTGTGTCCTTTAATAAATAGGGGTCTGCCCGCCACAATGGTTGAGTTGTTGCAATATCTGATACCTTTAGAGCAAATATAATTGGACTATGGTCTGAGATTAAAATATTATGATAGGTGGCGTTAAATGTAAAGGGAATTAACTTCACATCAACAAGAAAGTAGTCGATACGAGTATAAACATTGTGGACCTGTGAATGAAAGGAGTAATCTCTCCCCGTTGGATTGGCTAGCCTCCATACATCACCAACATTAGAATTTTTAATGTACATGTTAAGAAGGTCCCTGGATTTAGAGGGGGGAGCACGCTGGGCAGAGGATCTGTCTAAATATGGGTCCAGGACGCAGTTAAAATCCCCCGCTATAATTAAATTAGTAAATGATATATCAGGAATCCGGGAAAACACATTTTGAAAAAAGCATGGATCATCAAAGTTTGGTCCATAAATGTTAACTAGTGTTATGTGCGTTGAAAATATTTATCCCGCAACAATGATGAATCGCTCCTCCTTATCTGCAATCGTAGCTCTATGCTTAAATGAAACCCCTTTCCTTATTAAAACAGCGGTACCCCTAGCCTTGGATGAAAGTGAAAAGACTGACCTATCCACGCTTGGAATGAGAGTCATTTTTAAAGTGTGTTTCTTGTAAGAATATGATGTCAGTGTTCATAGATTTTAAATGCGACAACACTTTACTTCGTTTAACAGGATGGTTTAGACCTTTAACGTTCCAAGAAGAAAAGGTCAATGCTCCCACCTCCCTGTCAGGTGTTTTACTTTGAGCAGCAGCCATCCCAGTTATTGCGTTTGTTACCTCCCCTCGCCGCAGAATGCACCCACAGACAGAACCCTATTAGACATCCCCTCCCACGATTCAATTAACAGAATTAAAATGAGAAAACAGAACAGAAACGTACCTGAAAACACAGGCTCAGAATTTTACAAAGAAACAGTACGCTTGACTGTAAAAAACAATACAGCCCACCTGATGTTAGCTGACTAGCAGGAGCTCAGTGAACAGTGCCTATTTGTGTTATGTCCGTCTGCATGCATAGGCAACTCAGTCTTTACTAATTTGAGCTGTGAAGCATCTAACATGTATATAATACGAATCACATCGAGCGAAATAAAAAAAAAGTTGTCTGATCAGCGTTTCAACCCAGTCTAGTAACCTGTTTATAAAGTTCCAGAATGAGATTATGCTGTCGACACGTTCCCTTCACCGAAGTGCTGCTCTGTGAATGCGATCGCCTGTACCGGATCTGTGAAGTTTATTTCCTCTCCGTTGTGTGAAACCCATAACTTCGCTGGGTACAGAAATCCGAAACGGACTCCTGCACGATCTCGAAAGTAGGTCTTTAGCTTTGTTAAAACGGGCACGTTGTTTCAGTATGGCAGCTGGGAGGTCAGGGAATATCAGAAGTCTCTCTCCGTTGTAAATTATGGACTTGAGCTGAGCCGCTTTTCAGATGATGTCCTGCCAATCGTGAAAGTAGTGCATCTTAACAATGAAGGCCCGGGGATATGACGTGTTGTCTGCACGTTTCCTCAAAGATCTGTGAGCACGGTCGATCAAAGGTAAGGTTTCCAAAGAGCACGTTCTTTAGCAGGTGTGCAATAAATCCGTGGTCTTGCATCCAGTCTCCTCGCCCTTTTTAATGTTTAGAATGCACAGATTTTGCCTTCTACTGTGACTTTCCAGTTCTGTACATTTCTCAGTGAGCTGTGAGACACTGCTTGTTAGCTTTTCAACATCTTTTTGTAGCTGGGAGACCGTATCCGAAGTAAATGTTGCGCTACTTTCGAGATCGGCCATTGTTTTAGCTTGATCGTCCATCGTGTTTTCATGGCCGAGATAGTGACATCAGTTTCTTTTTTGAGAGCAGTTAATTCTGCTTTTATGGAGGCCGAGAACTGGTCTAGTCTCTTGTCAATAACCTCAACTATCTCCAACTTGAATAACTGAAAATTGGATTGTAGAGCAGCTATCCCCTCTAGCACTGCCTTGTTAGCCACGATGCTGGCCTTGCCGCCACAGTCGTCTTGAATATCTCTTGGAGGTTCGGTCGCTTGTACAAGATTTTTTTCCGGTTTGTTCATCTTGAGTGGCTATTCTGAACTTAATGACGTGAAAATGAAATGTTAATGTTAAGTTTGCTTCACATATTGATGGAAAATTACGGAGCTGCCTTCGCACACGTCTTGCTCTCACATGGCGCCTCCCGGAAGTCCCTTCGTAAAATTATTTAAATGAATCATTGATTTCACTGGGATTTGTTAAAAAGGCACCTTCATTGTTTTTTATTTTATGGATTGCTCTATTGGCTTGCAACCCCCTCAGCTGGCTGAAAGTAATTTGTCAGGTTTATCCCCAAGTTCAAATTGTTTTTGCTTAACTTTTAACAACATATTTGGTTTGAGAGAATTGAGTTATTCCAGTTTGAGTGCGGTAATTTCCTTAACATCCAAGTCTGTAGAATCTCTGTATGCATCTTCTAACCGAGTAAGATTATCAATTTCTGAGAGACGTTTCCCCATTGTTTTTTAAGATATAATCATAAGATATAATATGTCCTCTCAAAACAGCCTTTAGGCTTTCCCATAGTGTTGAATCTGAAACCTCGCCCTTGTCATTAAATTTGAGAAACTCAGCAAGCAACTTTTGTGAGTTAAATACTCACAAAAACTGTCACCTGAGAGCAAAATAGGATTAAAACGGCAGTTATAGCTAGGCTTAATTTCTAATAAATCTAGAGAGACTGTCATCGCTGAGAGATCAGAAATTATTCTATTATGATATTTCATTAATTTAACACAGGGTATAATTTTAGAATCGCCTAAAAAGAAATCAATCCTAGAGTATGATTTATGAACCTGCGAAAAAAAGTGTACCGTTTGTCCATTGAATATTTTAATCTCCAGATATCAACAAGGTTAAAAGAATGAATAAGATCATTAAGAACAACCGTGGAATTTGGTAAGGATATGTCAGAGCGTGATATAGCGTGAAATCTATCTAAAGCAGGGTCTAAAACTAAGTTGAAATCACCACCTATTATAAGGTGCGAGTTTAGAGTGGTAGGTAAAAGATTAAAAACTTGAGAAAAAAGTGGGGTCATCAAAATTAGGTCCACAAACATTCAGCAATGTGACATGAATTGAGGAAAGCAGCCCAGATACAATTACATAACGGCAATTAGGGTCGCTAATCGTAGATATGTGTTTGAATGGGACCGATTTACGAACCAAAATATCTACTCCTCTGGCCCTGGATGAAAAAGAAGACTGGAATTCCTGAGAGATCCAGCTGCATCTCAGTCGCATTTGATCAGAATGCCTTCTATGTGTCTCTTGCAAAAATAATATACCAGCAGCGATGGACTTCAAATAAGAACAAACTTTAGTTCTCTTAATCTGATTGTTTAATCCACGGACGTTCCAACTGGCAAAAGTGACATTGCCACCTTTAAATAAGGGCCCCCTACCAGCCATAATGTATATTATCTGACATAGATAATAATAGGCTGCAAAAGAGTTTGAGTGAATATTGATCAGAGGAGATACACAGGCAAAAAAACACCCGCACACACAATGAAAAAATACAAAGATAAGACCACCCACCCTTCTTCTTTTGTCAGCTTCCCCAAACGAAGCCAAGAAAATAACCTCATACGAACAGTGGAGCTGCTGCCTAAAAACTTGTCTATCAACTAACTTTAAATAGATCGAAACTGATTCCCTCACAGCCTCCATTCAAATAGAATGACAATTAACAAAATAACTGCTCTATAAACCTCCAAAAAAGGCTACCAGTGAACAGAAAGAGTCCAAGTCTTTCAAACAATAGTCACGTCAAGAATCAGTCCTGAACTGCAGAAAAGGAAGGCACCTGTTCAGCAATGGAATTCACAAAATCTTCAGCCTCCGCCACCGAACCAAAGATTTTCTTTTTATTGCCTTGGGTGACAATAAGCCGTGCGGGAAACAGCAGACCGAAATGAATACCGGCCTCCTTCAACTTATTTTTGACTTCGTCAAACGCCTTTCGTTGAGATAGCACCTCTGCCGTGAAATCTGGGAAGATGGAGACGTGCGCTTCCTCGTATTTTAAAGACGTGTGTTGCCGCGCAAGCCATAGTATCATCTCTTTGACAGGATAGTGATGCATCCTCGCAATCATGATTCGTGGACGCCCTCCTTTTGATGGTGGAGGACTGGTACAATGTGCGCGGTCAACTTTAATTCCTCCAGGGAAGCTCTCGATGTCCAGGAAGTTCGGGATGAGTTTTTCCACAAACTCAGTTGGGTGACCAGGTTCCATGTTGTCGAGAACGTCCCTCGAGATCATCCAGTTTAGCACGCACAAGGCCTTATTAGATGTTAGGATTTCCTGAAGAGATCCCTTGAGATCAGAAATGCGGGTTTCATGTTCAGCGTTAATACCCTCAAGATCTGTGATACGCGAGGTGGTTTCAGCCAGCGCTGTTTGAAACTGGGATAGAGTAGCTTCCAAGGAGTTAAATCTGTCGTTTATACTGTTATTCCTAGTTGGAATGGCCGTCAGAATAGCAGTTGAGTCCAGGGCCGTCCGACCATCACCATCGGCCTCGCATTCATTGGACTACGACTTCTCAGCCATTTGTTCACCTGAGCTGGTTGGTGAATCACCTTTCTTGGACTTAGCCTTCGTTTCACTGGTAGACATTGTTGAGGAAACTTTGCAATGAAAATATTCAGAAATGTATCAATTTTAAAGAGGCTTTGAAGGAGCTCTCTAAGTTTACGTCCACACCATGTGGTGCTCTCTAGCGCCCCCGACGTGGGTATTTTAACAACAACAGAAACACGATGACAGCAAAATTATAGGTTCTTACCATCTATCTATTTATCTATCTATAACTTATGACTCTGACTGTTCAAACCACATGTGACAATAAGTTTCTGATCTACATTTAGCATAATTAATCTGTAGGCTAAGAACATTTCAAAAGAATCGTGTAGGCTAATTATAATCAATGTTCTCTCTAATTTTTGTTCGTGCTGAGCAAAACTTTTCTTAATTGGGCGGACATTTCAGCCACCTGTGCAAAAACATTCTTTATACCAGACCTGTACAGCACACACAAAAAAGTTTGTATATTTTAACTTAAATGTGCTATTTATATTTGATTTGACCCTTGATGTAACTAAATTATGTACATTTTAGGTTATCTGAGAATTGTATTTTTTACAGTACAATACACTGCCATTCAAATTTTGGGGTCAGTACATTTTTTAAAGAAGTTTCTTAGGCTCATCAAGGCTTTACCTATTTTATAAAAAAATACTGAATATTATTTCAAATAATATTGTGAAATGTTGTTGCAATTTAAAATAAGTTTTCTATTTTAATATACTTTAAAATATTTATTCCTGTGAAGCAAAGCTGAATTTTCAGTGTCCATAATCATTCTAATATGCTAATTTATAATCAATGTTGGAAAATGTTGTACTGTTTAATAATTTTTGGGACCTCTGATATGATATGATTCTTTGATAAATAAAAAGTTAAAAAGAACTGTGTTTATTCAAAATAGACATTTTGTGCTACAATATACACTACTATTCAAAAGTTTGGGGTCAGTAAATGTTTATTATGTTTTTTTATTCCTTTATTCAGCAAGGATCGGTTAAATGGATAAAAAATGATAGTAAAGACTTATATTGTTAGAAAATATTTATGTTTAATTAATGCTGTTTTTTTTTTACTTTTTATAATGAAAGAATCAAAATAAATAAGTTTCCAAAAAATATTAATTAGTATGACAGTTTCAAAACTGATAATAAATCAGTATACCAGAATGATTTCTGAAGGATCATGTGATACTGAAGACTGGAGTAATACTTGTATAGCAATCTAAATATCGCTATGAAGCACAGTTTGCACATTTTGTGTGACTGTAAATGCAAAGCTTTGTTACCGTTGTGTGCCAATCAATCATCTGCTATTTCCAGCACTTCAAGCCACTCTTCTTTAATACATGAAGATGTTTTATTTCACATGTCATTTGTTTGTGTTGGCTCTCGATTTGAGCTATTTTGTCCGCAACCATTGACATATTCGGTTTCTACAGCGACTCATTTGGTGCACATCATTCTCTTTCTATGAAACCTAAACCGCATTCACCGGTTTTTACTGTGCGTTCACACCGCAGGCGGCGAGAGAGTCAAAGTGGCCGGAAGTCATTCATTTTCACTGTGAGCCGGCGGCGAGCTCCGGCAAGAGCGGCGCGGCATGTGTTTTGGAACGATGAGAGCGTCGAGGAGAGTTCAAATCAGGTCAACTTTATGGTAATGAGCTATGACGCGGTTTGGCGGCAACCAATCGGAATGTAGAAGTCCTCCGCTTGAGAGGATTCCAGAGAACGCAGCACTGTACACTTTGGTTCCGACCACATTAGTCCCCAAGCATTTTAGCGCTAGAGGAACGCTTTATTTTTCAGCGGGAATGCTATTAATTTCCTCAAAACAACATAGATTTGACCAATTACATTAAGGCTACACTTCAACCAGGACAGTTTGTAATGTAGGCTGCGCACAAATGAACGTTAATGTTAATTAAAGACCAAGGCTAATAAACATCTATAAACTGCATGTTGAAATGAATCATGAACACAAAATCCACACCACACAAATGGCTTTTAATTGGTTTATTTTGTTAGCAAACATGCAACTATAATTGTTATAGTTTGTGTTGCTGAGGTGTTTTTCCTGTTCTCACACTGTACTCCCCAAGGAGCATAGTCTGGGGGTTATTTTTTTTCTCCTCACTTTCCTCATGTAAATGCTGTATTTTTCTTCAATTCTACTTGCATTTCACTACTGATTATACTTGTATGATTGTGTATGTGACGAATAATAAAGAACCTTGAACCTTAAGTTTCCATCAATAAATTTCTTACTTGCACATTTAAAATATTTCATGAGCCTATTAACCTATACCCTACTTGTGGTCAATCTGCACAAGATCAACGTGCTTGTTTGCTTTGCGGCTCCTTTAAATACATGACAAGCATTCGATCTACGTCAGAGTGGCCGAGCATCCACAAATCTTTCTACAGCGTTGCTGGCAGGGCGGCCAGGGCGAATTTTGACGCTCTCGCCGCCTGCGGTGTGAACGCACAGTTACTCTATAGCGGCAGCAGCTCTATAGCGGTTTACCCGAGGATTGCAACGTTTACGTTTTTACTAGAATTCAATCAAATGGCTTTCCCAACTCATTTTTGCGTGTGCATCATGTCTCTGCGTGACCGCGTGAAACTTTGAAACTATTGGTTATTTTTATTTTCTAGTCAGTGAGTATACAAAAATAAGTACACCCTTACATTTTTGTAAATCTGTTATTATATCTTTTCATGTGACAACACTGAAGAAATTACATTTTGCTACAATGTAAAGTAGTGAGTGTACAGCTTGTATAACAGTGTAAATTTGCTGTCCCCTCAAAATAACTCAACAAACAGCCATTAAAATGAATGGGAATATACTTCAGAGATATTTTACTCATAAGTATTTCTAGGGGTCAACATTCACTGGAGAAAAATATTTATTTCATCATATGTTCTCACCACTTTCAATTGTTTTACTTCAATTATTGATTTAGTTAATTTTTTGAGTGAAAGATCAAAAGAATAAACAATGCAGATTTATTTTCACAGCCGCCTTTGCTCATATTTATCAAGGATGCCAATATTAGTGGAGGGCACTATGTATGTGTGTGTGTATGGAAATTAAAAATGAATAATTAGTGGTTTAAATTTGTAGTGAATGCTTATGCCAATATTGTGTTAAGACTGGAACACTACTTTACTGTTTACTACATTCTGTGCAGTAAATAATACATACTGCATGTAAAACAATTAGTAAGTACTTTGATTTCTTTTGTCATACTATCAAATTGTTATATTCAATGTTTAATTGACTGAATGGTGACCGGTGATCTGGTCATTCAGTATGCTGGATACATTTTTTTTAATCAAATATAATCAATAATTTTAAAATTTTAATTAATTTTAAAATTATTCAACTTCAGCAGCTGAATCTCATAATGGGTCAGGAACAACAGGTTTAAAATTGCATTTGATGTCTGTAACAGTGTGCTTTAGGTGTATGATTAGTATAAGTATAATCTCTAATATATATCGTTTAATTTCTTCCAATGGGTCTTCTCAGCTGTATCCCCAAGGAAGATATATGACACGCGGGATTCAGGACACAGTGCAGTGATGCAGATTGACTTTGATGATGATAAGTACCGCAGACGGCCTGCCCTTAGCTGGTTTGCACAGGTTCTAAAGTGAGTGTCCTCAGTCTGTGGCTCAAACTCATTTATTGGGAAAAAAAATGACTAATCCTACAACCTCAATTCCAGAAAAGTTGGGATGTTATGTGAAATGCCATAAAACGAAGAATTTTATCTGTTCATTCTCTATTAAATTGATAATTTATATTATTTAATTGACTAAAGTACAAAGAAAACATTTCCAATATTTTCACTGGCAAACTTTTAATTTTATTTTGTAACTATAAACAAATTTAGATTTTCATGGCTGCAACACACTCCAAAAAAACGTTGGGACAGAGGCAAGTTTAACACTATGCCACATCAACTTTCCGTTTAATTACAATGTTTTATTGTTTGGGAATTAAGGATACTAGTACTTCAAGTTTTGCAAGCAAAATTGTTGTCCAAACTGGCTGGACAAGTAACGTAAGATGCTTTGAAGTCTGTGATTGTCATTGTCTGATTCTCCTTTTAATGACATATCATACATTTTCAATTGGAGACAGATCTGGACTGCAGGCAGGCCAGTCTAGCACATTCAGTATGTCTACAAAACCACGCTGTTGTAGCACATGCAGAATGAGAGCTGGCATTATCGTGATGGACTTCCCATGAAAGACATCATCTTGATGGTAGTATAGTGTCTGTACAATCCCAATTCATGCCTCCATTTCAATGGTACCTTCGCACATATTCCAGTCACCAATGCGTTTGCTCTGCTGCACCCCCATACCATGACAGTTGTTTGCGTTTGGATCTGTTGGTGATGAAAGTCTGGATGGTTCCTTTGGTCTTTGGTACTGAGAACTCAAAATCCATTTTCCAAGAAACAAGTTTAAATGTGGACTCATCTGAGTAACGCACACATTTACATAATCTTTTTGACTATCTGAGATGAGCTCTGGCCCAGAGAACCCCATGTCATGACTGCATTCAATTGATGTATAGCTTTCTGCTAGAGTAACATAGATTCAAGTTGCATTTATTGATGCAGCTGTAGAATGTGTTAATTGACAGCGTTTTTTCTGAAGTCCTTCTGAGCCCATGTGGCTATATTTAACAGCATGACAGTTTCTTAGTCAATGCCATCTGAGGGCTCAAAGGTCATCCACATTCACCTGAGGGGTCCTGCCTTGCCCTACACAGACTGACATTTCTCTGAATTCCCTGAATCTTTCACAATATTATGTGAGGTAGTTGGTGAAAGACATACATTATTTGTGATTTTCTGTTTTCTTTTCTTTTTTATTTGTTTGACACTTTTGTCATACAAATCTGGCACATAGTGATGAGCCATGATCCAGCTTCCCTTGCAAATGCTGAAATGCTCCTTTTATACCCAAACATGATATCCTCACCTATTTTCATTCCACCTGCTTACTGTGAATGGTTTCAAAACGGTTTAACTTGGATATTCTATAACCTTTTCACTTTTATTTTGCCTTTGTCCCAACTTTTTGGGAGTGTTGTAGCCATCAAAATCAAAATGTGTTCATATTTACAAAATCAATTTAAAAGTTGGCCAGTGAAAACATTAATTTTTTATTTGTACTTTAGTCAATTAAATGAAGGTTAAAGAGAATGAACAGATAACATATTCTTGATTTTATGGCATTTTAATAACAAATTTTTTTTCTTAAGGGGGGCCTTTAGCCCCATTGTACCCTACCTGAAAATAAAGCACTGTTTGTTTTATTTGTGTATTATGTGTATTTGTAATGTGTATCTTTGTTCTTATTTTTTATTAACAAATATAAAATAATCTCAAAGATTTTTATCTTCGCCCCACTTTGACCTAAATATCCACCATTCTTTTTAATATTTTGTTACCTTGAAAGGCTTTGTCTTTATAAGAGGGAAATGAGTTTGACTGTAAATGCTCAGACAAAATAGTTAAACCAACATGACAAAGAATTGTGATAAAATCGTGATATTTAAAAAACAATTGTGATATATTTTTGCCATATCGCCTACCCCTACTATTTTTACTAATTGAATTGATTTACTTAGTTACATTTATTATGCTAAAAATGTTTTGTCTTCCCATTACATTTACTAATATGTTTGGTAAAACTTTAGAATACTGTTTCTTACTTCCTGCATAACTGATAAGGAATTATTGAAGAACTAATAGGTAATCATTTACACTTATCTCTCCTCACAGGCATCTTCCCCACTGCGTTCAAGCAGGCTCGGGTAACCCCACTGCTCAAAAAAAACCTACATTAAACACTTCTCTTATAGAAAACTACAGACCTGTCTCTCTCCTTCCATTCATAGCCAAAAAACTCGAACGAGTTGTCTTCAACCAGGTCTCATTGTTTCTTTCACAGAACAACAAACTGGACGCTAACAATCAGTTTTCAGGGGTGGCCATTCAACTGACACTGCGCTACTCTGTTACTGAAGCCCTGCGAATTGCAAAAGCCGATTCCAAATCATCAGTCTTCATTCTGCTGGATCTGTTTGCCGCTTTTGACACTATCAATCATTAGATCCTCCTGAAAAATGAAACATAACACAAGAGATTATACAACCCCAAATCAGAAAAAGTTGGGACAGTATGGAAAATGCAAATAAAAAAAGAAAGTAGTGATTTCTAAACTTACTTTGACTTGTATTTCATTGCAGACAATATGAACACAAAATATTTCATGTTTTGTCCGGTCAACTTCATGTCACATTCATGTCAGGGACTGAAGACACCAAGTGATGAAGTGTTTCAGGTGTAATTTTGTCCCATTCTTCCTGCAAACAAGTCTTAAGGTGGGCAACAGTACGGGGTCTTCGTTGTCGCATTTTGCGCTTCAAAATGCGCCACACATTCTCTATTGGAGACAGGTCGGGACTGCAGGCAGGCCAGTCAAGTACCCGTACCCTCTTCCTCCGCAGCCAGGACTTTGTAATGTGTGCAGAATGTGGTTTTGCATTGTCTTGTTGAAATATGCATGGACATCCCTTGAAAAGATGTCTTCTTGAAGGCAGCATATTGTGCTCCAAAATCTCTATGTACTTTTCAGCATTAATGGTGCCATCACAGAAGTGCAAGTTACCTTTGCCAAGGGCACTGACACAACCCCATACCATGACAGACCCTGGCTTTTGGACTTGTTGCTGGTAACAGTTTGGATGATCCTTTTCTTCTTTGGTCCGGAGCACACGGCCTCCATTCCTCCCAAAAAATACCTGAAATACTGATTCATCTGACCACAGTACACGTTTCGACTGTGTGATGGTCCATCCCAGATGCCTCCAAGCCCAGAGAAGTCGACGGCGCTTCTAGACACTGTTAACATAGGGCTTACTTTTGGCACAGTACAGTTTTAACTGGTATTTGTGGATGTAACTATGTATTGTGGTACTTGACAAATGTTTGCCAAAGTAGTCCTGAGCCCATGTGGTGATATCGCTTATAGATGAATGACGATTCTTGATGCAGTGCCGCCTGAGTTATTGGAGATCACTGTTGTTCAGCTTAGGCTTGCGCCCCTTGTCCTTTACGCACTGAAATTCCTCCAGATTCCATGAATCTTTTAATTATGTTATGCACTGTTGAAGGTGAAATATCCAAATCTCTTATTTTTCTTTGAGGAACATTGTTTTTAAACTAGGGCTGTAGTCAAGTCCACCTTTGTCGAGTCCAAGACAAGTCCAAGTCCAAAGAGGTTCGAGTCCGAGTCAAGACTGAGTCCAAAGAGGTTCGAGTCCGAGTCAAGACCGAGTCCAAAGAGGTTCGAGTCCAAGTCAAGTCCAAGTCCAAATGAGACGGTCAAAACAGAGAAAGAAAAAAATAATCTTCAAAACCACATACTTAATTATTGATAATTGATGTGATACGAGAGACGGCATATCTTCTATTCTAATATAATAATTTTGCATTATTGTTTATAATGATCTAAAAGCATGTGCAGCAACACTGTAGGATCAAATTAGGCAATTTTATTTATCCTCCTGAGACCCAGCTATGGAGTTTTTGCCTCTGTAGTGGACATTCTATTTTAGTGAATTTCTCTGAGACCCGACGTGTCACAGTTGTAAGCCTGGATGTCCTGTACAGAGCACATGCAGGGCTTTATAGAGATACTAAATATTTTTTTAAACCCTCTCATACGTCTTTAAAGATGGCTATATTTAATTTAGTGAAAAATTGTACATCCTTATGGAAATATCTGAATCATTTTCAGATTGTTTGTCATAAAGCAACATCTCAGGAAAATGTTATGGGTTTTCAAATTCAAATATGACTTCCTGTTATGAAACAGGGCATAATTTCATACATGTTCAATGTAGAAGACACCAGGACTAAAAGCTTGTTTATTATGCATTTTGGGAGACAACAATTGATAGGGAAATAAATTATATATATCAGTTTTATTATGAAAATCTGTCCATGTATTACTCCCATTATGAAAATACATTTTCAACATTCTGTCCCAACAGCAACACATTAATATGCAAATTAGATACAGTGTATAGGTACACTGTGTTTAATGGGAAACCAGTTTATGGAATTTTTTACACACATATTGCATAAAACAAAATGGTATATCAAATAATTTTGTTATACATTTTAAAGCATAGTTGAGAATCATCCTTAAACAAAGTTTAGTATAAAAAGATCCTGAAACCTAAAAATGTATTTGGGGATTAAAAAAAACTCCCATTGATTTTGCCGTTTTGATGTCTATTCATGCCATTTAATTTTAGTCCTTGTGTCCTCTACAGAGGACATATAATCAAATATGAATCAGAAATATGAATATAATTTCAAAAATGAAATTTAAAAAATATATTTTTTTTTCTTATGGTCTAAACAATGACATGAAAACTTTTTTTTTAGGTGGGGGGGCGTCTCAGAAGGATATTTTAGGTTTAGCAATTTCACTAATATTTGACCAATTCTCGATTTTGTAAGATTGTATCTAGTCAACTTGAAAATTTAACTACAACATGATTCAAGCAACTTTCTCTTTATTAACCCTCTAAAAGTATAAGTGCACCACACATGACGTTGTCTTCATGATGTAAATGTTAAACAAATCACTAAATATCTTTGCAGAAAAGATGAACTACAACTACATCTTGTACAAACTTATATTATGCATAGTAGGCTATATGTTCTGAAATAATACAAGACAAATGCTCCAAAAAACTCAAGTAATTCCAAGTCAAAATGACTGAAGGTATAACACCTAGAGTGCTATTATTAACTATAAAGGCTCTGTAAAACAATGAACAGCAGTTTTCAGCCTGTCACCAGGATGCAAACCTGAAATATCAGATATACAGTAGTAGTTCTTCACATGTTTTGTATTTGATTATGCTGCTGTTCCGTTGTTTTTTCTATGTAGACATGGACGCGTTTGACTGTTGCGCTCGTGTCTCTTGCAGCGTCTCGTGCATGAAACGGCTTTCTGAAAAAGCGGCACTCTAGTTATTAAAAGATGTTTAACTCACATCTTCTTGTATTTTTCCTGTTCCACTGCCCGCTTCAACACAAAAACACACTCTGTGTGAATGGCACCTAGAGAACATCACACGTGAGCGGTTAATCACGTGCACCGACATGTGGTTGGATTGTTCTTTTCTCTTTACTGTTATTATCAAAGTGTCTAATTCTAGCTTTTGGTAATATTTCTATTCAAAATCGCGATTCCTCGATTTATAAAAAATCTAATTGTGGCAAAACATTACATTCGAATTAATCGATCAAATCTGATAAATCGCCCAGCCATTGCCACAGTGTTTGCTTATTTTTTACTTTATTTACATTTTTGTGTAATTAATTTTACTTTACATCCAGTTGTATTCCGTGCCTCCAGGCTTTATTCGTTTTGCTCTTATTCTTTCTTTTTCTTATTAATTTGGTGCCACGGCATTTGATGATTGTCAGGTTTTTTTTTTTTTTACATTTAAAATTTTGCAAGTTTGTAATTTTATATAAGGCTTATAGCATGGTAATGGTGTATTTTTATTCGTTTTGTTAATTAAAGTCCCATGTTTATTGCAGAAAATGTGTCATTGTAAGTTATAGATAAGCAATTGACCTGAAATGAAAGTGAAAGCAAAATGTGCACGGGCATTAATAAGGTATTTAAAAGCGAAGGAAAATGAGAGGGAAAACTCCAACAAACTTTGTAAAACCAAACTGTATTATGCAACTTGCCGACAGCGTGTCTGTGGCCAAAATAAAGATTATTTATGCCTCCACGCAGCGCGCACACTCATATGACGCAGCTTAACAGGCGACCAATGACAATGCCCGTTCTAGATGGAGTTAAACCAATGGCAATTACATTACCCATTTGCGGATCAAGCGAGCCAGATTAATGGTTTTGTTTTGAAAGAGAAAAAAAAAGCATATATTGCTGGACTCGGTCGAGACCAACTTAAACATTTGGCGAGTCCGATGACCAAGTCCGAGACGATATAAAAACGTCCGAGACCGGACTCGAGTACTACAGCCCTATTTTAAACATTTCAATAATTTTCTCACGTATTTGTTGGCAAACTGGCGATCCTTGGCCCATCTTTGCTCCTAAAGGACTAGACCTTTCTTGGATGCTGCTTTTGTACCAAATCATAATTACAATCACCTGTTGACATCATCTGTTTTTAAATCACATCATTATTTAACCAATTTACCTCATTACTAGCCCTAAATTACTCCTGTCCCAACTTTTTTTGGAATGTGTTGCAGGTCTGAATGACAGGAAAGGATGTATATTTACAAATGACATGAAGTTGACCAGACAAAACATTACATATTTTGTGTTCATATTGTCTGCAATGAAATACAAGTCAAAGTAAGTTTAGAAATCACTACTTTTTTTATTTGCGTTTTCCATACTGTCCCAACTTTTTCTGATTTGGGGTTGTATATATTATAGGTGAGAATAAAATAAAAATAAGAAAAAAATTAGTAAAATGTGCAATGAAATAAAATGTGCAATACAGTATACTGTGGACTTAATAAATAATAATATAAACAGGGATGTGCAAGAAGAATGTGCAAACAGGTTGTACCGGGTATGTAAACATAGCAGCAATGCGGATGATGGAGAATAATGAATGTTTTACAGTTTATTAAATTGAGTTTTTTTTAAATGTTATGAGACTGAGTTTAGGAGTCTGATGGCCTGAGGGAAGAAGCTCCTCCTCAGTCTCTCAGTTTTTGCCATCATGCTCCTGAAGCGCTTGCTAGATGGCAGTAAAATGAAAAGACGGTTACCGGGGTGATTTGAGTCCTTGATGATTTTAGCATCTCTGCTTTTGCAGCGTTTGAGGTAGATGTCCTGCAGAGAGGGGAGAGCAGACCCTGAGATGCGCTCAGCTAAGCGCACGACTCTCTGCAGAGCTTTGCAGTCCTGATTTTTGGCGTTACTATACCACACTGAGATGCACTCAATGACGACAGATTTTTTAAAAGAGGTCTGTCATCATTCCTGTGCCTAAGAACAGTAAACCCTCTTGCCTGAATGACTATCGTCCAGTTGCCCTCACATCAACAGTTATGAAGGTTTTTGAGAGACTTTTAAAGAAACACATTTGCTCCTCCATTCCTGCTACTTTGGACCCTCTTCAGTTTGCCTACTCCCCAAATAGGTCTGCTGATGATACAGCATGAGTTCACGATTCAGTTAGGTTCATCAACAATTACCCCATCAGCATCGGTCAGAAATCTTGGTGTAATCTTTGATGACCAGCTGACCTTCAAAGAGCACATTGTAAAGACTGCTTGATCTTGCATGTTTGCACTACACAACATCAGAAAGATCAGGCCCTTTCTGACAGAGCATGCTGCACAACTTCTTGTCCAGGCCCTTGTCATTTCCAGGCTGGACTACTGCAATGCTCTTCTGGCTGGACTTCCATCGAACACAATCAAACCTCTACAAATGATTCAGAATGCAGCGGCACGACTGGTCTTCAACGAGCCCAAAAGAGCCCATGTTACACCTCTCTTTGTCTCCTTGCGCTGGCTACCAGTTGCAGCTCGCATCCAGTTCAAGACACTGATGCTTGCATATAGAACAACCACAGGCTCAGCACCCACCTACATCCAGCCACTATTACACATCTACATCCCGTCCAGAAGTCTGAGATCTGCTAGTGAGAGACACCTTGTGGTACCATCACAGAGAGGCTAAAAATCACTCAAGAACATTCTTGTTCACCATTGCTGGCTGGTGGAATGATCTTCACACCCCCATCCAGAATGCTGGATCCCTGTCAATTTTCAAGCAACAACTGAAAACTCATCTCTTTCAACACTACTTGACTTCATCCTAAAAAAAAAATGATTTCACTTTCAAAATCTTCATCTTTCTCTGTATCTTTATCTCCTTCCCTTACTAGCTTTTACTTATTTGAACAATGCCTGAGACTTGGTGTTACGAGCACTTCCTCTGTCTGTTTGCCTTTTCAAGATGAATCGCTTTATGTATTCCCCAATTGTAAGTCGCTTTGGATAAAAGCGTCTGCAAAATGACTAAATGTAAATGTACTGTTAGCTAATAAGGAAGATGTTAACTTATCAGTATATAATAAAATTGTATTATTGTGTTAACAGTTAGCTAATCAATAGCTAATTTATTCTATACTGTACTTCATACTTCTTGAATAACTACTATTAATTATCTACTAGTTAAGGTAAAAAAAAAATAACTATGAACTATTCTAAAGTGAAAATATAGGGAGCTCATTTGTAATTAATAAAGAATTATCAAATAATTCTGCAGGACTTATTTCGAATCTGAAACAGTTGGCCTATACTAAAGTGAAAATATTGGTAACCCATTAGTAATTAATAAAGAATTATTAGATAATTCCACAGGAATTACTTGGAACCTGAAACACTATTCTAAAGTGAACCTATTAGTATATCATAATTACTACATCATTTTGATTCAAATCGAACATACGCTCTAAAAACCTATAAAAGTAATCACACTTTGTAAAATACACAACACAACCCAGATAGCAACATAGTGTCGGCTCAGATGCGGCCAACATCTGGCACATGGGGAATGATGATCTGGCCCACATGTAGCGTGGAATGATGGTGCTTGGGCGGACCATTCCTGTATTTCGCCAAAGAAATGCACCAATTCAGTGGTACTGCAACTTCCCTCTCCTGAAGAGGATGAAATAATGCCCGCACTCAGTGAGAATGGGGAAGGGAGGGAGGCGTTAACACAATACAAAAACTACCCAAGACTAAAAAACAAATATGACCCAACAGCTACATCCCAGTGTTTTGGTAAATAAATAAACCACCATTTTACAGAGATTATCTGTAGTAAGTTGGATAGTTATGTCAAGGCAGTGGAGTTGGGGTTCCTTTCCGAAGCAGATTTCCTACAGAACATGTGCACATACAGGCAAAAACATATGTACAATGATAGTAATGAGTCCTTTTGGGTGTGCAGCAAGCAAAACACATTTCATTTCCATTATAGGCTAATAATAGTAGTAGTGGACTGTAACAAAGTTGCTACTATAGCAGTACTTTGTACTTGTCCTTTTACTTAGTAATTTTGAAAGTGTTAATGAATAATTGCCTGTTAGTTCTTCAATAATTCCTTTCTTAGTTATGCAGTAAGTAAGAAACAGTATTCTAAAGTGTTACCATATGTTTGTATGTATTTCTTCCCTTTTTTTAGGAATCGTACTGACACCAAGAGAAAGGCCCTCACTCTGAAACAGCTAATCTTCATGTTGCTTATGGTTGGGGTGATTGGTTTCTTTACCCTCATCATAGTCATGGCCAAACTGGGTAGGGCATCAGCTGAGACAGATCCGAACCTGGATCCCATGCTGAATCCCAACATCAGGGTGGGAAACAAGTGATGGATCCACTTCCTGCTAAAACTCTATATGGATTCAGCCTGCAATCTGACTTTGCTTATAAAATATTATTTGAAAAAGCTGAAGAAAGCATGTTCCTCAGGAATCTGGATTAATGTGGAAATATTTTTTTTGGACTGTGGGAGGAAAGTGTGACTTGGTGGTCAACCGTAAAGAAGATAAAGATAGAGATGAAGTTGTTGAAATCTCAGATTTTGCTTGAGTGAGATTATATAGGCTCTATAAGTGTGCAAATGTGTATTATTCAGCTCTGTAATTCTCCCACGCATACCCTTAAAATTGGGGTATGCAAAGTTGGGATAAAATATTTTATGCCACTGTTTTTTTTATATTCACAAAACTCATTAGGATCACATGTGGAATTGGTGGGATTATTGTTTCTTAGATGTCAAACTTTTGATTGCATTTATTAATTACTGATCAATTAGCAACCCCTGCTTGTGACAAGGATTTTGCAGATGTATACTTTTCTTTGCTGTTGACTAAAAATTTAAATCTGATTTACTAAAGCATCTGGAAAGTTGTTTTGGTTGGCATGTTTTAGTAGAACTATTTTGGTCAAAATACTTTAGTAAGATACAGCCTTTAAAATGGTAGGTGCAAACTGTACTCTGTGAATGAAATGTCTGGGTCATATTCCATCAAAAAAATATTTGTATTACAAAAATGAAGCCTATTTTAAAGGGGTCAATTAAATGAAAAAATGACCTTGTATGAAAATACCATATGAAAAGTCAATGCAGGATTTATCATTTTCTTTACAAGACATAAAATAACAAGTTAACTAAATGTGTGTATTTCACTTATTTTTATCATTTACATTTTACATTAGCAAAATTAAATACAAAATAAAAAAGATTTAAATAAAAACATGGAAATGTTGACATTAATACACTTAACAGCTTTCTTGTTGATCAAATTATAAATAGAATTTCAATTTAGGGATTGTTTAATTTCTGATTTCAAAATTTGAAATAGTGGTTTATAATCACCTTACTTGACATGCACACGCTTAATATTAGGGATGCAACGATACCATTTTTTCAGAACTGCTCCAATACCAGCGCAGTTTTTTTTAATCAATGTAGAATTTCTATACTTCTCTGTGTTGACCTGATTGTCTCTCTTCTGTGTGTTAAACACAATCTATTACAATGTTTCTCAACCGGTGGGTCAAGGCTGGGTATGCAGCCCAAAAGTGGGTGGCGAGACCGTTCTGAGTGGGTCTCGGATTTTAGACAGATTTTAATGAGTTGGAGCTTTTTTGCAGAGAAAGTTATGTCAGAGCTTGAATGCACAGAATCACTAGTTTAGAGATTCTAGGAACACTAATGCGGTCTTAATGCAACTAAGCAAATAAAGGGATTGCAAGCCCACATACTCTATATTGCCAAAAGTATTGGGTCACACCCTTCTAATGAAAGGTTTGACTACTTTAGTAATGTCCATGAGTACAAACCTTAATGTTTATGCATATAATGATATTCTAGGGAATTGTATGCTTCTAATTTTATAGCAAAAGTTTGGACCCTTTTATATTCTAACATGACAGTGCCTCTGTGTATAAGGCAAGGGTCAAAGATAAATTATGATTCAGTCAGTGTGGAAGAACTTGACTGGTCTGCAGAAAGCCAAGTCCTAATCCCAGCTGAACACCTCTGGTGTGACTTTAAATGCAGAGCCAAAAATTTATCACCAATGATTTTACACATGAGTACAGTCATTTCATTACTTCAAAACTGTTGCAACAGAGGTGGAACTAACATTTTTAAGTACATGAATAATGTTTCCATCTTTGTTGCCACAGTTTGCAAGTGCCTTTTTCTTTTCTAAAGAAGGGGGTTTCCCAGTACTTTTACCCATATAATGAATGTACAAGTCATTGGTGTTCGGTGATGAATTTTTGGCCCAAGGTCTGCATTTAAAGTCACACCAAAGGTGTTTTAATTTCTGTCAAAGTATAACCTACTGAACGCTAACTAATCATGGTTCAGATGTGGACAGTCAACTGAGACGGTGCTACTCTGTCACTGAAGCCTTACGGATTGTAAAAGCTGATTACAAATCATCGATTCTCATTCTGCTGGATCTATCTGCTGCTTTTGACATGGTTAACCATCAGATCCTCCTGTCCATCCTCACATCACTGGTCATCACAGGGATTCTACTTCGCTGGTTTGAATCCTATCTCACTGGCAGGTCCTTCAAGGTGGCCTGGGAAGGGGAGGAATCCAGAGCACATCAACTGGTCACTGGGGCTCCTCATGGATCGGTTCTTGGACTCATCTTCTTATCCACATACACTACATCCCTGGATCCCATCATACAAGCACATGGCATCTCCTACCATTGCTATGCTGATGACACACAGCTCTATCTCTCATTTCGACCAAATGATCCAACGGTAGCTGCACGAATCTCAGGCTGCCTGACGAACATCTCGGCATGGATGAAAGAACATCACCTACAGCTCAACCTGGCAAAGACTGAGCTTCTTGTCTTCCCGGCCACTCCAACTCTACAACATGATTTTACCATCCAGATAGATTCATCAACAATTACCCCATCAAGCTCAGTCAGAAATCTTGGGGTAATTTTCGTTGACCAGCTTACTTTCAAAGACCACTACTCAATCCTGCTGGTTTGCATTGCACAACATCAGAAAGATCAGGCCCATCCTTACACAGCACACTGCACAACTTCTTGTCCAGGTCCTTGTCATTTCTAGACTGGACTACTGCAATGCTCTTCTAGCTGGACTTCAATCATGCACAATGTAACAAATCTATGAAGCTATTATTTCAGCTCAGAGGAATCATTAGCCTTTTTTTAGATAAAATATTGCTTGATTAAAGTAATATTAATCTTTGACTTATGATTTATACTGTATTAACGATTCGTCCAGCGATCACTAACATCAGTATATCTTTATAATTTAGTTTATTTTGCTTTTGTGGCCAATTATAAACAAAATAAAGGGTTTTATACCATTTGAGCGAGGTAACGCAATCTTTTTTGCATGAGTTTGAACTAGAAAATCACACATCCAAGAGATAATTCTTTATAAATGAAACAAGGTTTATTTGCTAACTGCTATTCTACATGGACTAACATACTAAAACACATAAACATACACATTCAGAGCTCTACGGTTAACGTTAGAAGAAGGGTTAAGGTAGCACTCTTTGCTATTTCATAACTGAAACCACAAGAAGATCACAAAAAGACACTGCCTTCTTCTGCATTCAGATCAATTCACCAGTTCAGTTAGGATATAGAGACTGTTTGGTTACTTGCGTTCATGTTAAGTATGCCGAAGATCTTTCTGTCCCACGTGGTTTCCTCGTGTTTCCTGGAAACCTCGATGGTTCACGTCGCAGTTGCGTGACGTCACTGGGAAAGCCCTCTTTCCGATCAGCAGTTACCTAGTTCTGTGTTGAGATGGAAAGCGTTGTTAAGCTGCTGGTTCGGTGTTAAGGCTTTACGAAGTCTTGAGTTCGCATAGCTATCTTCCTCAGGCCGATGTTTAAGGCGAGGGTCCAGCATGACCGGAGCTTCCGGTTCGTCAGCGAGCAAGCAGGTTGAAGCGCGAGGATGAAAGAGAAGAGAGCGATTCAAAGCTGTGTGGGTCGTTTTAAGCGGCCCTAGTTTGGATACGCCCCTGGCGGCTGTCCCAATCAGATTGTTCTTGTGGGGCGGAGCCCCGCCCATGTCTTTGGGGCGTACCGTAATGAAAATTCCATGTGACGAACAATAAGAGTTTTAATACTTATGTAAAGTGTTATTAAATGTTTACCCATTTATAATTATCACCAAATCTGTTGTACCAAAATAATCAAAATTATTCAAAATAATCATGACAGTTTTTATGAATCCAAACACATTACAACTTTACAGAGAACATTAATCCGTTATAGATTAAGAAACATAGCATGGGATACCCTATAAGGCACAAATTAAAGCATTTCACATTCTAAATAATCACATTCATACCAAGCATATGAAAGGCAGAGTACAACATTTATATATATTTATATATATAGTACACCGATTTAATGGCTGCGGCCACTAGGGATCTTCTCGAATTTTTCTGTGTAGATTGTGTAGTTTCTTTGTTCTCCGACGAAAAAGCGTGCGCTCGGTGCTGGATGAGGAAGGGGGAGGGGCTTTATATCCAGACAGAGAGGTGCCATGTTCCTGTAGTTGTTTGAGAATTTATGACTTGGAACATGAAAGTAACCAAAAACTCCCCAAAGAGATGTGCTGTTCCTCAATCATCTTGTTCTACACATCCCCCTTTGGCTCGGTTATGTTCCCGATGGAACATCGGCGGGCACTGGAACAAGAGGCAGAGAGAACAGGCACACCCAAGACAAACATCATCTCTATCACTGACTGAATCCTGGTGCAGGGTAATTTGGGAAGGAACAGGTTAGAAACTTGAAGACGTAGGGATACATTGTTTGGGATTATTGACAATTGGGTCATTTTGATAGGTTTAATTGCCAGGGGTTCAACGAGGCGGTATAGGCATGATCTCAATCAAGTTGGTCGAGTTCTCGGGTTCGGGTTCTTGGTCGGGTTTATCACGTCGGAACAGGCGCGGGACGCCTGACGTGCATCTGTTGAGAGACTCTTGAACGGCGTTCACTCGCTTGTGTAGGAGGAAGGCCAATGTCAAAGTCACAACATATCCTACGATAGTAGAGATACAAAGCGCTGTGACAACGGCAGACCAAGACCGAATAATTGGCGCTCCGGCGGGCGGAAGGCGAGCGATAGCTTCCAAAGCTGTGTCAACCGGTGTCAAATCAATAAGTTGCGTTCCTTCCTCCTTTATCCTTTCTTCCAATTCTGGATCGAGGACAAAGGAATGCTGTTTTCGATTTCAGCCTGATACTCGTCATCGGAAAGGTGATACAATGCTAACTAGTCAATATGATATGAAGATCGAGCCCTTAGGGACAGTGATCCATAAAGTTTGGTTGGGCAAACTAATGCGTGTGGCGGTGTCGTGTTGATCGTATGTGAGGGTAGCTGTTCGTGCTGGGGTGTTGACCAGCCATCGGTTTCCGATGATTTTGGCGTGTGTTACCTCAACTTGAGAACATGGTATTGCTTCGGCGGGGCAGCTAGTGTCGGGTCTAATGGATTCTAAGCCGCAGATGCCCTCGGTATTATCGCGTGCGAAGGGTTTACTCGGGCAGAGGAAGTGAATGTCCTTAGTGAGTGTACACATCTTTAGGTTTGGGGCCAGATAAAACTGCTCGTTGTTATCGTGATACACAGCGACTTTAGGAGTGTGGATTTTGACATGTTCCCTTGCCAAAATCCCACATTCACAACATCTTTAAGCCAGTAAATATTATTAGCGTCGATAATGGGCAAACTGAGAACAACCGCCAAGTCGCCTGTTTTCGGGTATGCGTATATGGGAATACCGCTACTGGGAAAGGGGCGAGATGAGTTTGGATGAGACTAGCGGGGCCCGCAGTGGCCGAAGTTGGGACGTTTGGACAAGGCTAAGAGGTATCACGTAGCACGGAATCCTATTCATGGCTAAGTTGTCGATCAAGGAACTTACATCGCATATCATGTCGGTCATGATTTTGGCGGGTGGCCTCGATCGGTTGACAACGGTTCTCACAACGAGTTACGACGACTTTACTGAAGGGAGTCGATCTCAATTTCAGGACCTGGATTCAAGGATTGGTTAAGGGAGTATCCTGATGAGGGGCTAGAGGGTAAAGGAGATCATAGTGAGAAAAGGAAAAACACAAAGTGAGACACGAGAGAAAGAACACACACAAAAAAAATAATATATATATTAAAAACAAAAAGCAAAGAGACACTGTTACGGCCAGCTCGTTTCGACCGTACATAAAGTACAAGTACACCGAAATAATGACTTGCAAGATTTTATTAGTCTTCAAAAATACAAATAACTTAATATAACAAAGTCTAGGGTTCAAAATCAAAGGGGAGAAATCAAAATCCAAATGGGGAGCAGAAAAGGTTGGTATGGGCTGTAAACAAATAAAGGTTCGCGAAAGAAGTGACTCCTCCAGAGGCTGTCGATCCCCTGGACGAAGTGAAGAGGAGTGTTTGAGTCCAATGTTTTATCCTCTCCATAATTAAGTGATGAACAGGTAACAGGGGTGTGCGATCTCCCACGCTCTCCTGGAAGAACACCGCCAACAGCAGGCGAGCAAGTAGAACGCAGGGTCGTAACAGACACAAAGACACCGAATGAGGTGAGACTGCAAACGAGTGTCAAATGTGTGGAGTAACTCCTCTCTACTAGAGATTGGTCCTAGCAGTGCTGCAGAGGAGAGAGTATGGGTTGTGTCTAAGCATGGTTGCTATATGTTTTCCTAAAATGACAGTGCTTGTGTGGTGTAGAGCATATGGTTGTTGGTCTGTGTCAGTGGGTTTGATCTCCCCCCTTTTCATGTCGGTGGTTTGGATTTGCCGGTTGAGACTGGCAACACATCAGGCATCCTTTAACGTATTCTGCTACGTCTTGCTTAATGCCAGGCCAGTATGCCACTTGCTTGAGTGTTTCATAGGTGGCCTTGACACCGTAGTGTCCTGCACATGGTGCATCGTGTGCGTGTGTCAACATCATCCTACTTTGGCCGTGAGGTACTACGAGCTTTGGCGCAGTGAGTGGCTCAGGGACATACGTGAGAACAACGTCTCGCAGATGCAGCATGTGCTTGATAGAGTGGAGTGTGCGGAGCTCGGAGGATGTGTTTAGGTCCATGGAGGAAATGGGATGTTCTAATGGGTCGGACATGTGAGCTGCCATGTGGGAGAGGGCAGGGGTGTGCGTGCCAGTGGCGTGCTGGCGGCGGGTTACTGCTGCCACCGAAAGGTTGGGTGGGAGGACATGAAATGTCCAGGACTCGTTATGTAATGCACCTGCTTTGGTGAGGGCATCAGTTTGGTCATTTGAAGGGCTTTGGGTCCCGATGGTCACTTGTGTAGGTGATTCTGTCGCAGGCTGTATTGAGACATGTGGTAGACTCTGATGTTTTTGCTTCAGTGTTCTGAATAGCTTCAGGCTGACGGTTGAGTTCTCTGCCCACAGGGCTAGTGCTGTGTCGGACACTGATGTGCCTTGAACATCTATCGCAGTCCTGATTTGAAGGGGGCCTGTGTTTGGTTCAGGCTCCTGCAGTGAGCAGAAGAAAGGGTCCTTGCTGTTTGTGCTTGGTCCAGATCCTGGCTTTGCGACTGCATCAACGATAATTGACTTAGGGGCGATGTCTGTGACTTGACACTGTGACTCGTTGGGAGTCTAATGACTGGCAGGGCAGAGGCTCACGGACTTGTGCCCAAATCTTTAGGTGCTTGAAGTCTATTAGAGGTTTGAAGCGATTAAGCAGGTCTTTCCCAATGAGGAGTGGATACGTGTTGAGTGTTGACACGTATACTGGATGGACGAGGTCCATGGGTCACACTGTTAGATGAATTGGGGCCACATGTTTCGGTTGTAGGCCCGTATGAGAGTAAACTTGGACGTTTAGTTCACACCTTTGGAGCTTGAGGGTTCTGTTAGTCCTCTTCGTTCTTTCTTGGACTTCTTTGAGAAGTTCTGTAGACATTAGAGTGATGTCGGCTCCCGTATCAAGAAGGGCTTCGACTCTGATGTGTCATTCGATGATGATGGAGAGGTAAATCTTTCCTGCTATACCTTTTTCAATGAGATCGCCTAGGATTTGAGGGACTGGAGTTTGGGAGGAAACGTTTAGGATGTCAGAGCTGATCTGGTGTTCTTCGGAGGAGTTGCAGACGACTAAGACAACACTTTCAGGAACTTGAGGGGTTTCATCAGCAGGTGTTTGTTGGACGCTGCTGTGATCTGGAGTATTGGGTGTTGAGTTAGTGTTTAATCTGTTGCTGGGTTTTCAGGTGGGATTTCGTGTCCATCTGAAGTTAGGGTGTTTACTGTTCTCTGAGAGTGAGGTGAAGCAGTGCTGTTTTCTGTGGCTGATTCGTTCGGCTTGTCACTGCCTTCTCGTCCGACAGCTAGTCAGGTTGAATCTGGTTCCTCTTTCTTTTCCCACTTCCGATCCTCCTCCTTTCGTTGGAAGAACTCTTTCACCATCATTTCCATCAGCTTTTGTGAGTCGAAGTACGGTGGTGTCTTTTGTTCTTGTGTGGATTCAGTTTGAGCTCGGTCAGTTTGGAATCTTGGTGAGTTATTTCGTCGATTCCTTGGGCTGATTGCTCCAGGGTGAGTTTGTCGCTTTCCCTTGGAGTTTCCATTAAATTTCCATGAGTTTTTCTCCCTTGAGTTTCCAAACGAGCTTGGCTGGTTTCAAAATCTCTCCCATTGACTCTTGTGAGGCCTTGCTTGGTCCCATGACATATCCCAGTGTCGTCCAGGTGAGCGTTGACGTCCACGCGGTCCATCCCAGCAGTCATACCTCTGTTTAGGTCGGGTGCCAGCGTGTGAGTCTCGTTCTCTGTTAGACGGGGGTGCATTCCACTCTCTGTGTGGCGGCTTAGCACTGTCTTGGCGTTGGGTCCCCTCTAGAGCCAGTCCGTGACTTTGAGTGTTGAAATCAAGAACTGCTGGTGTTTTGGCGCTCTTTTCTGATGCAATATTTTGTTTGCTGTAGGCTTTTTGCACCAAGTCTCGCAACTGTTGAGTGTTCATTGTTCGTGGGCATGCGAGAACGCCAAGATGGTGGCTTATGCCAGGATGAAGGTTCCTCAGGAAGAGAGTTTTAAAGTTCAGTTCATCTTCCATGTCAGATTCATTGTGAGTTCCAAAGTATGCTTGTCTGAGTCAACAGTAGTAAGCTTGAGGAGGTTCGTGACGTCCTTGTCTCGTCTCCAGGGCAGCCACTAAGCCTTGATCGGACTCAGGGTCGGCAAACTCTTTAACGAGGGCCTTTGAAGCAGTTGATAATCAGTCTTTGTGTTAGCAGGCTGCCGGTCAAGGAAACTGCGCACTTCAGGACTGGATGTCGTTCGGAGTAAATAGAGTTTATCTTTGTCCGTAACGTTAGGTCGCATTTCCAGATGGAAATCAATATCTTGTACAAACCCAAATCAGAAAAAGTTGAGACAGTATGGAAAACGCAAATAAAAAAAGAAAGTAGTGATTTCTAAATTTACTTTGACTTGTATTTCATTGCAGACAATATGAACACAAAATATTTCATGTTTTGTCTGGTCAACTTCATGTCATTTGTAAATATACATCCTTTCCTGTCATTCAGACCAGCAACACATTCCAAAAAAAGTTGGGACAGTAAAGCATTTACCACTTTGTAATGTTGCCATTCCTTTTCACAACACATAAAAGACGTTTAGGGACTGAAGACACCAAGTGATGAAGTGTTTCAGGTGTAATTTTGTCCCATTCTTCCTGCAAACAAGTCTTAAAGGTCCCATGGCATGAAAATTTCACTTTATGAGTTTTTTTAACATTAATATGAGTTCCCCTAGCCTGTCTATGGTCCCCCAGTGGCTAGAAATGGCGATAGGTGTAAACCGAGCCCTGGGTATCCAGCTTCGACTTTGAGAAAATGAAAGCTAAAATGGCCCGATCTGGAATCTTCCCCGTATGTCGTCATACGGGGAAAGGTTACCGCCCCTTTAACTGCTTTGCCCGCCCAGAGAATTTGGCCCGTCCATGAGAAAATGAGCTACAACCGTGCGAGGCGACCGCAGCATTTTTTTTTCCCTCGAGAGACATCATGGCTTGCAAACGAGCGAAGCATGGCAGTTGCTCAGTGTTTGGATGTACAAATGAACACCGAAGTATTTTTGTAGTTCCTTCATCCAAGCCTATGAAGAAACTGTGGGTTAATTTTATTTTCTCTGGTAATGTGCCGAGACAACTTCCCAAAGTTTTGTATGTCTGCGCCAAACATTTTACAGACGACTCTTTCCTCAACTTGGGCCAATACAAAGCTGGCCTTGCTGAACGTCTGAAAATAAAGTCTGGATCAGTACCAACTCTCCTTGGCTCAGCTACAAACCTCGGACAAGTAAGTCAACTAACGCTATATAATTTTGTTGTAACATTAGCTCTGCAGCTAACAGCCCAGTTACTGTCGCTAAAGTAAAGGTAGATAGCATCAAGTATGTGTGTGAATACACACACTGTAACGTGAGTGTTGTACATTTCTTTGTGGTTTGGATAACCGTTCTGCTGTTGGTGTACGTTAATGGCGCACGTGATATCCAAATTTCCAGATTGCATAGCTTGATGTAATTGTAATAAGAAAGATTGTAAAAACTCATATGAAATTTAAAATATGTAAACAAAAGAATTATGTAATATAATTTCATATATATAATTTTAAGTATTAATGTTATTTAGTAAGCATGCTTATCTTCTATCTTATTACAACTTGCATCTGGAATATATACAAAGTAATACATTTAGTACTAATTTATTGTCTCTACACAGGCCAGCACATCAAGTGCTTGCATTCAGCTGCCTCTCTCAAGGGATGTTGCCTGCCAGACAGACCACTTGGAAACACATACTGTAGGCACACAGCTATCCATAAACACTCTACAGCCCCACTTTAGAAGTGAAGATATTTACCTGCCACCTTCAGTACATTTACTTTTGATGTAGTTAGTAAGTTTTCTGGCATTTCTCTTTGCTTTCATTATGTGTTGTTTCATTAGACTTTCCTTAGTAAAGTTAATTTTGGCCACAGGTGTCCAGGTACATGTCTCCTCCAAAGATTTCGGTGTTGGTATATCCAATGCAGACCCTTTGTGCCTGTCATCTACACCTTTAAAGAGACCACCCAAAAGACCTTGTCTAGACTTCGAAGAACAGCTGGAGGACAATACATCGGAGGACAGCTCTTTAGTACAAGCTTCAAAAGGACAGGATTCCACTTATGATCCTGCTGACTCCAGCATAGCATCGTTAGACTCTACACTTAAGTCGTAAGTTACTGACTGTGAAGATATACAGTATGTGTGGCTCGCAATCTAACGTAAAGGTTTAGTCCCAGTGAGACTGTTGTTGTTTATAGCATTACTTTTAGGATTGTTTATGTGCATAAATATTATTAAACCAGCAGCAAACAGGGTGATGGTTTAAATTACAGTCCAGATGAAAGCTCAATATGTTTTACTCAAAATTAGTTTTCCTTTCTTTGTGGTTTGATATAGAGAAGATTCATCCACTCCCAACCACAACAGCAAAAATTACATAGTGTACGAGAACTGCATCATGGAGTTGTTTAATGTTTGTCCAATCTGCACGCGGGCATGTGATGTGAGGACCCAAAGGCTGGGGATATTCCTGTCTGTGAAGCAGCGGTGCCCCCATTGCTCATTTAGAAGAGACTGGAATAGGCAGCCTATCCTTGGGAGTGTGCCATCTGGAAATCTGCACCTTTCTGCCGCCGTGTACATGAGTGGTGCATCTTTCATACAAATTGAAAAGGTAAATGATGTGCAAATGTAGTGACTTTGACTGTGAATTACTTAAATTTAGATAAAATTACATGTATGTTTTATCCCCCCACACCAACAGGTCTTCAAGGCAATGAAGCTACAGTTGTTTAGGTATGAAACATTTCAACGTCATGCCAGAGCTTTCATTGAACCGGCAGTTATTCACCACTGGAAAGCCACACAGGACGTGAATCTGCAGCGGCTAAGTCATGAGGAAAAAGTGATACTTGGTGGTTATATGAGAGCTGACTCTCCAGGTATTCATACTTTACTGAAATAGTGTAGTTTATACAGTGTTTAGATATTATTTGAAGTTAAAAGGAGTGACCTAAATAAAATGGTATACGTAATATCAAAGTATTTAATATTGATTATTAATATAACTATTTGAACAAAGTCAGGCCACTCTGCAAAGTATGGCAGTTATACAATGATGGATCTCCATACTAACACCGTTGTGGACATTCAGTTGGTTCAGGTGAGTTGTCAAAATTGATTTTGCAAAGGTGTTATTGGTTCTAATTTTAAAAGCAAAGTCTATAATGCCTTTTCTGTAAATATATTATTTTTCTGTGATAATAGAGCAATGAGGTTGGTGGTAGCGGTCACATGGAAAAAGAGGGCCTGGCAAGGAGTCTCGCATTACTGGAGTCGCGTGGCGTTAACCTTGATTGCATCATCACTGATCGTCATCCACAAGTACAGAAGTTCCTCAGGGAGAGAAACATAACCCATTACTACGATGTCTGGCACATGGCAAAAGGTATATTGTCAGTGGCAATATGGAGCTGATTGACATCCATAGTTCATTATACCATACAAAATCTATCAGTTTTGCTCCAGCCTTTTCCTTTCTTTGAGTTGTTCGTGATATATTTTTGTTGCAAAGGACCTGATGTTCGATTTTTTTGAAGCTTGCATTAATATCCCATTTGGTGAAAATACTTTTCCTTACTTTGAAATTGTTACAATATTAGTAAATGGTAACAAATGCTTTGAAATTTATTATGAAATACTACAATTGATTAATCACTAAGTTTATGAGTATCTTAACTAAGTGGAATGTATTTTGCTTTCATTGTAAGGAATTTCAAAGAAACTGGAAGCAATCAGTAAGCAGAAAGACTGTGAGAAACTCAAGAAGTGGATGAAAAGCATCAACAACCACATATACTGGACTGCAGCTGGCTCAACCTCCGAACCAGAGAGAATTGCAAAGTGGGCCGCTATCCTGAACCATGTTCGAGATGTCCATACACATGAGGATCCTCTTTACCCCAAGTGCAAGCATGTGATACGCAAGACAACTGACAAGAGTAAATGGCTCCAAGCAAGTATTTAATCAATATACAGCCTAAATGTCAAAACTGCAAACAGACAACTACACAGTTATTTAGTCATTTTCAGAAATTGACCAGAGATCATCGTTGTAATATTGTGTACTTTATTGTTTTCAAATATGATATTTTCTTATTGGCTGCAGATACTCTAGCTTTCAACAAGTTGGAGAAGTTGCTGTCAAACAAAAGAACGCTGAAGGATGTTTCAAAACTGAGCCCCCATCACCAAACTTCATCGTTGGAGGCTTTCCATGCGGTCATCCTTCGTTTTGCCCCAAAGAATGTTGTCTTTCCCTTTATTGGAATGCTGTGCAGGTAAAATAAAGTTTGTTTACTCAATACTTTTGCGAATTGTAGTCAAAAATATCTGTCAATATTAACACGTTTTGTCTTGTACTTACAGACTCTACCTGGCTGCTATGCATTATAATGAAAATGGGGACCAACCACAGGCCGAAACGGAGGAAGGTGTACCTCTATTCAAAATCTAATTTCCAAAGGCTAGGAAGGGAGAGTGCATGGTTAAACCTCAAAAGACAAAGCAGACCTTTGGTAAGGGTTCAAATCAAACAACACATATTTTGGATTTTTATAAAATGATTTTTCTTGATGAAGAATCAAATAAATATAAAAACAGTAAAAAAAAATAAAAACGGTTTGTGCTTGTGTTTTATAATACAGGTTATGTTGCTGACATGATGGACCTACTTTTTGAGAAAGTCTTTGTCAACCCTACGCCATACACAGATGAGCTGTTGGCCATCCCTGTTCCAGAGTACCTATCAGCTCAGTATGAGAAGCCGGACAAGGAGGTCATTGCCAGCTTTGTGTCAAGGTTCAAACCGGGGGCAGTTTAAACCCTACGTAGTGGCCTTCTTCATCAGGAAACTCTGAGCGGATGCGCAGGACCACACAAGCTGGAAT
The DNA here is from genome assembly GCA_027564155.1 of Gymnocypris eckloni scoliostomus. Lineage (NCBI taxonomy): Eukaryota > Metazoa > Chordata > Actinopteri > Cypriniformes > Cyprinidae > Gymnocypris > Gymnocypris eckloni. The sequence continues at coordinate 46,154,235 of CM050414.1, read as the reverse complement.
AATGACCCGGATTCTGCGTCCCAGGAGGCCCCAGCACCAGCTCACAAATGAGCGATAGGAGAGATACCTGTAGCGACTGAACAATTGATTCTGACATTTAGTCTTGCAGAGATTTAACATTGGTTGGTGTTATTGTTATCTAAAAAAATATTCATATGCTCCTATGGATCATGTTCAATGCTTGTTTTGTTACATTTTTCAAGTGGTTTTTTTTGTCTCTGATGTAAATAAATCTTGACTCTGTCTACACTATTGAAAGAAAATTATTCACAAGATTTTTTGGTGGAATAAACAATCAAGACTCAAGACAAGACTTTATTTCTTATTTTATTAACTACTGTAACAAAGCACAACTTACTGGTGTATTCCTCTCAAACGTAGAGGACCATAGTCAGCTCTGTATATTTGGCCGGCATTTCTGTAGAGAGTAGACATTGAGGCAGACAGGATACAATCCAGAATGGTCAACCATACAGGTGAGCTGTTCTTCGACCTCCCATAGTCTTCTAGTAACCTAATTAGAATTACAAATGGTAACTGCCAATTTTAGGCACAACTAGTTGTCAAATGAAGAGACAAAGTAGTTTACAATTTAGTGGTGAGAATGCTACCTGGGGTATCTCCAAGCAGCAAATATTCTCAGCTTCCGAGGGGATGGTAGCACATTTTCCACAATGGCACCTATCCAAAAAAGTAGATGTAATGCCAGACGTCTGCCTAATATAGTGGCGCTGGTTATCTCCTTAACTGTCGCCGTCCCGTATACGGGACGCCTAAATTTACTTCAATATATGACCATTAAATCTTAATCTAATCATGACAAACTATATATCGTTGGAAAGGTCCAAGACTCCTAAATAGATATTGTACCACTGTTTGTTGTAAAAAATTATGTAGGAGCAGTAATAGATTAATTTATGACAAGAGCGCACCTCAAAACATATACACCATAACAGGAGCTCTGATCTTTGACACAAATTCTATTCGTTTCCTTTTTTTCCTATCACATGTTTTAGTAATCATATATTATATATCATTTGAAAGCTTATAATCTCAACATTCATCCTGTGAAAACCGTTTTGAAATCGGACATTGCGTTACCATAGAAATGGTACTTTAAAATATTTTAGCGGGCTCCTCCCCTTTAGTGGGAGGTGTCATATTCCAAATGTATTACGGTCTTATAGAATCACAACTTTTTATAATCTTGACAAAATACATATCATTGGAAAGGTCTGAGTCTCAGGATTCCATATTTGGTGGTCATTTTGTGATAAGAGTAACAGGGAGAGAAATTGATACATTTGTGACAGAAAAGTGCATAAAAAATTCAATGGGTTTGAATGGCACCCGGTGGCTGTTTGTGGTATAACGCCTAAACAAAATTGCATAGTAACCTCAATTTTTTATATATCAACTTCAAATTTGAAACACAACTTATTTAGACATATGGCTTTAATTTTATGCCAAATTTGGATTAAAACATATTTTGTAAAATATTTTATATAATATACAATAATAATTGTACATTACATTTTATTTACAGTAATTTAAACTTGTATAAATTTTTTATAATTTCATTTTTTGAAATGATTTCACTTCTGCAATAATCTGCTGATTGTCTGCTTTAAAAAGAGACCAACCTTAGGTCTGTATTCAAAAGCATTCATGAATTATAACAATTTAACTTTAAATAGTGCACTTTCAAGTTTTTCAAAAAGGGGGGGTGACAGTTAAGGGGTTAATGTCTATAGCTGATAATATATATATATATATATATATATATATATATATATATATATATATATATATATATATATATATATATATATATATATATATATTTATGACAGAGTGGACAAGCAGGTGTTGAGTAGAGGTAAATCTTCAGGAATAAATCATGGGTCATGTTTAACATGACTTAAATATACGTGAACATGGACAACATTGTCATAAAAAGTTTTTCCAGAATACAGTCTTCTCCAAACTACAAAGATTACTGATATAGATGCTAGTGCTGGGCGGTATACCGGTTCATACCGGATACCGGTGTTTATTTTTCTTACGATATGAATTTTTAAAATACCGCAATACCGGTGTCATTTAAATAACGTTTGAAACGCGACACTGTTAGAGAGGGGTCTCTTTTCACTATTGCATTTTGTCGAGGATCCAGCTGTATGTGTTTCTAAGCGTGAAAGTTCAGAAACTAAAGCACTAGTTGAATGTGATGAGAGAGAAGAAGTCATCCACAATATCCACATTGACCGCCACAAATATCCACCGTCCGCTGCATCAGCTCCCGCGTCTCTCACAAACTAAAGTTCTCCGTCGATGCGACGGATTCCCGTCAATTGCAGGGTTCCCGCCTTCTTAAATTCACTTTTCATCATTTTAAGACCGTAAATACGCTTACGTTTCTCAAATAGTGCTATACATGTCTTAATTTTAGCTTGAATAGGTCTTAAATGAAGGAAAGACGAGGTGCATTCAGTCTGCTGAGGGGGGATGTGATCAAAGCCTGGAGTGGATTAAAGCACGTTCCTCTCTCCGCTCTAAGCATTCTGTAACCCGCTCTGGATCCACTCCGGGTTTTACATTCCTGCTCACGGAGAAACTGCTCTGTGTTCACTCCATTTAAACGTTATCAGGGATTACTGAGGGGAAAGAAACATGTAGGAATCATAGCACACTGTTGTTGTTCTGCGGAACACCAAAAATCATCCCCGCCTCGACAAACAACATAGTAACGCCACTCGCATTATTCACAGTCGGGTTCTTAGCAGAGAACACCGAGCAGAACTTGAATTTCGGCACGGGATTGCGGCTATTAATAATAATTATACTCATTCCCACAGGTTCCGACAGAATGCATCACATTTGCACGTGCTTTTGATTCTTGAGAACTCACTCATGCGCTCTTAATTTCTGTGCGCCCACAGATCGCGATCAGGAGACAGCTTTTAATAATTATAAGGGGAGTTTGCATATGTGATATATTGATTTAATACAAAAGATCAATAAACAAGTACTGCATGATTTTGTTCTATTTCATCAACGAAAATAGTTAAAAATAAAGTAACAGCTGAGCCGTTGTGCATCACTAAAAGCAAATTTATATGTAAAACATTAATGTCCACATGAATCTATGAATAATTGCACTCATGCCACATCTGAGCCTCATTAAACGTCTGAAAATGTACGTACAAGTCAAACGTCACCTCGTATTCGGAAGGCTAATTTTTTTATCAGAATTTTTTTTTATTGATCAGAAGGTACTCCTAAATGTTTTTAATTAGGAGGACAAGCGCTCCTAATTACAAGAAGAAAAGCACCGCTCTTAAACTGTGTGTGTGTGAATGTAGCCGTATTGCTGTGGAATGGGGTTTGGCCAAGGAAATATTTTCAGTCAAAATATTTTTTTTTGCTTTAACCCCTGTATTTAGTGTGGACTTTTTCTACAATATTCACTCATCATGACACTAAAATATGGCATTCTAAGTCAATCTACTGCAGCTTTTACTCAGTCAGTAGAAAATGTGGTTAACACCCGGCGGTCATGCATGAAAAAAATAAATACCGTCATATACCGTGAAACCGGTATAATTTAGAAAAATACTGTGATATACATTTTTGGTCATACCGCCCAGCTCTAATAGATGCTAATCCAGCTTTAGGACGATAGCAAATCAGAGCAATATGAAAAGCCAACAACATAGGCTAGCATTAGCTACATGATAATAAATGTAACAGCATAATGTTACATAAACATACCAACTAAAGTACCGTATACAGACACAATATTTTAAACTAACCATTCTGAGACGTTCTGCTGTAGCCGCTGAGTTGCAACTTCTTCGTCCAGTGCTTCTCCATCTGGATCAGATTCTGGGTCAAACTGAAAAGCTTGAACGACTGCGTGTCTACGAGCCATTGTGATACATCCACTGTCAACATTAGTGCATGGTACCGTGGCCGCAAGCTGGTTAAGGCCACGCCCACCCTCCACCTTGCCCCGCCTCTCTCCTCCTCATTAGCATTTAAAGCTACAGACACAGAAATGGCACGTCCTAAGGAAAGCTCATTGTGGGACTTGCTCATAGTGGCTGAAATTCTGCACCAAGGATGAATTTCGGGAAAAAGACTTCTGATACAGTACTAGGGACCACTTAGGCCTATATAAAAGCATCCAAAAAGTAGCATGTCATGGGACTTTTAAGGTGGGCAACAGGACAGGGTCTTCATTGTCGCATTTTGCGCTTCAAAATGCGCCACACATTCTCTATTGGAGACAGGTCGGGACTGCAGGCAGGCCAGTCAAGTACCCGTACCCTCTTCCTCCGCAGCCAGGACTTTGTAATGTGTGCAGAATGTGGTTTTGCATTGTCTTGTTGAAATATGCATGGACGTCCCTGGAAAAGATGTCTTCTTGAAGGCAGCATATTGTGCTTCAAAATCTCTATGTAATTTTCAGCATTAATGGTGCCATCACAGAAGTGCAAGTTACCTTTGCCAAGGGCACTGACACAACCCCATGCCATGACAGACCCTGGCTTTTTGACTTGTTGCTGGTAACAGTCTGGATGATCCTTTTCTTCTTTGGCACACGGCGTCCATTCCTTTCCCAAAAATACCTGAAATACTGATTCATCTGACCTCAGTACACGTTTCGACTGTGTGATGGTCCATCCCAGATGCCTCCGAGCCCAGAGAAGTCGACGGCGCTTCTGGACACTGTTAACATAGGGCTTCCTTTTGGCACAGTACAGTTTTAACTGGCATTTGTGGATGTAACTACGTATTGTGGTAATTGACAAAGGTTTGCCAAAGTAGTCCTGAGCCCGTGTGGTGATATCACTTATACAGTGGGGCAAAAAAGTATTTAGTCAGCCACCAATTGTGCAAGTTCTCCCACTTAAAAAGATGAGAGAGGCCTGTAATAAGAAAAAAAAATCCAGAAAATCACATTGTAGGATTTTTAAGGAATTTATTTGCAAATTATGGTGGAAAATAAGTATTTGGTCAATAACAAAATTTCATCTCAATACTTTGTTATATACCCTTTGTTGGCAATGACAGAGGTCAAACGTTTTCTGTAAGTCTTCACAAGGTTTTCACACACTGTTGCTGGTATTTTGGCCCATTCCTCCATGCAGATCTCCTCTAGAGCAGTGATGTTTTGGGGCTGTCGCTGGGCAACACGGACTTTCAACTCCCTCCAAAGATTTTCTATGGGGTTGAGATCTGGAGACTGGCCAGGCCACTCCAGGACCTTGAAATGCTTCTTACTGAAGCCACTCCTTCGTTGCCGGGAGGTGTGTTTGGGATCATTGTCATGCTGAAAGACCCAGCCACGTTTCATCTTCAATGCCCTTGCTGATGGAAGGAGGTTTTCACTCAAAATCTCACGATACATGGCCCCATTCATTCTTTCCTTTACACAGATCAGTCGTCCTGGTCCCTTTGCAGAAAAACAGCCCCAAAGCATGATGTTTCCACCCCATGCTTCACAGTAGGTATGGTGTTCTTTGGATGCAACTCAGCATTCTTTCTCCTCCAAACACGACAAGTTGAGTTTTTACCAAAAGTTCTATTTTGGTTTCATCTGACCATATGACATTCTCCCAATCCTCTTCTGGATCATCCAAATGCTCTCTAGCAAACTTCAGATGGGCCTGGACATGTACTGGCTTAAGCAGTGGGACACGCCTGGCACTGCAGGATTTGAGTCCCTGGCGCAGTGTGTCACTGATGGTAGCCTTTGTTACTTTGGTCCCAGCTCTCTGCAGGTCATTCACTAGGTCCCCCGTGTGGTTCTGGGATTTTTGCTCACAATTCTTGTGATCATTTTGACCCCACGGGTGAGATCTGCGTGGAGCCCCAGATCGAGGGAGATTATCAGTGGTCTTGTATGTCTTCCATTTTCTAATAATTGCTCCCACAGTTGATTTCTTCACACCAAGCTGCTTACCTATTGTAGATTCAGTCTTCCCAGCCTGGTGCAGGTCTACAATTTTGTTTCTGGTGTCCTTTGACAGCTCTTTGGTCTTGGCCATAGTGGAGTTTGGAGTGTGACTGTTTGAGGTTGTGGACAGGTGTCTTTTATACTGATAACGAGTTCAAACAGATGCCATTAATACAGGTAACGAGTGGAGGACAGAGGAGCCTCTTAAAGAAGTTACAGGTATGTGAGAGCCAGCAATCTTGCTTGTTTGTTATTGACCAAATACTTATTTTCCACCATAATTTGCAAATAAATTCTTTAAAAATCCTACAATGTGATTTTCTGGATTTTTTTTCTTATTTTGTCTCTCATAGTTGAGGTATACCTATGATGAAAATTACAGGCCTCTCTCATCTTTTTAAGTGGGAGAACTTGCACAATTGGTGGCTGACTAAATACTTTTTTGCCCTACTTTAGATGAATGACGATTCTTGATGCAGTGCCTGAGGGATCGGAGATCACGGTTGTTCAGCTTAGGCTTGCGCCCTTGTCCTTTACGCACTGAAATTCCTCCAGATTCCTTGAATCTTTTAATTATGTTATGCACTGTTGAAGGTGAAATATCCAAATCTCTTCCTATCTTTCTTTGAGGAACATTTGAGGTTTTTAAACATTTCAATAATTTTCTCACGTATTTGTTGGCAAACTGGCGATCCTCGGCCCATCTTTGCTCCTAAAGGACTAGACCTTTCTTGGATGCTGCTTTTGTACCAAATCATAATTACAATCACCTGTTGACATCATCTGTTTCAAATCGCATCATTATTTAACCAATTTACCTCATTACTAGCCCTAAATTGCTCCTGTCCCAACTTTTTTTGGAATGTGTTGCAGGTCTGAATGACAGGAAAGGATGTATATTTACAAATGACATGAAGTTGACCAGACAAAACATGAAATATTTTGTGTTTATATTGTCTGCAATGAAATACAAGTCAAAGTAAATTTAGAAATCACTACATTCTTTTTTTTATTTGCATTTCCATACTGTCCCAACTTTTTCTGATTTGGGGTTGTAGATAACCCTGGACGTTTTGGCTGTTTGGCACGCTGGGGTTGAATTTGCCAATGTTTCTGGCGAGCTTGTCAAGGTCTTTTAGGTCCAAGCCGTGCAACGATCTGCGGCTGGCTGCAGCAGATTCTTTTGGCTTTGTCGTGATATACAGTTCTTCAGAAGGCGCTGGTGAATGTTTTAACACCACCACTTCTGTCTTTTGTTCACGTGTCAGTCCAGGAACAGGTGAGCCGGTCCTGCTTGTCAGGGGTGCGGTTGGTGCACGTCCTGTCCTTGACGGCTCATAGCATAATTCGTAAGCGTGCTTGAGTTCCTCTTGGAAACTTTCATACTCCTCTTTGAGGTAGGTGAGCTGTTGTGTTAGGCGGCTGGTCTCTTTTCTTGACTCATCCAGGTGAGTTTCAAGGGCTTTGATTCTGCTGTTTTTGTCCCTGAAGTCAGCCTTTGCCTTCTCAGCGAATCAGCGATCAGCGAAGTCCTCTTTTATTTGCTCCATTTCGTGGCTGGTAACTGCTAGAGTCTCTTTTAACCTGTTGATCTCCTCCTCAGCGCCTTGTTCCACCTCATCGGCCCCTTCCTGTCGTTCCTGAGCTTCACGTTCCAGCTGCTCTATGCGTCGTTGTGCGCTTGTCAGCTCCTGCTGGCGTTGTGCAGCATGCTTGTCACCCAATTTGAGGGTGGCGATGAGTGTGTGACTTAAGGAGCCGGTGATCTTGGCTAATTCTTTGTGACTGTAGCTTTGACTTGGGTCTTGTCTCATAAGGTCCTGTGTCTGATGTTTGAGTGTCTCAGCAGCCTTAGGGAGGAGGCTGACTGTCACAACACTTAGCCATGTTTCCAGATCTTCCCAGTGACCGACATGTTCTGTTTTGTGAGACATGTTTTCATGTTATAATATATATATATATATATATATATTTTATATAATATATATTGTTTCTTTGAGTACACCGTTTTAATGGCTGCGGCCACTAGGGATCTTCTCGAAATTCTCTGTGTAGTTTGAGTTTATTTGTTCTCTGATGAAAAAGCGCACGATCGGAGCTGGATGAGGAAGGGGGAGGGGCTTTATATCCAGACAGAGAGGTGCCACGTTCCTGTAGTTGTTTGAGCATTTATGACTTGGAACATGAAAGTAACCAAAAACTCCCCAAAGATGTGCTGTTCCTCAATCATCTTTCTCTACAACAATCAAACCTTTACAGATGATTCAGAATGCAGCAGCACGACTGGTCTTCAGCGAACCCAAAAGGGCCCATCTCACACCTCTCTTTATCTCCCTGCACTGGCTCCCGGTTGCAGCTCGCATCAAGTTCAAGACACTGATGCTTGCATATAGAACAGCCACAGGCTCAGCACCCTCCTACTTCCACTCACTTATAACAATCTGCATACCCTCAAGAAGTCTGAGATCTGCGAGCGAGCGTCGCCTCGTGGTGCCATCACAGAGAGGCAATAAAATCAATATCCAGAATGTTCATTCACCGTTCCTGGCTGGTGGAATGAACTTCCCACCCCCATCCGGAATACTGAATCCCTGACAATTTTCTAACGACACCTGAAAACTCATCTCTTCCGTCATCACTTGACTTCATCTTAATGTAATTTTAAGAGTAAATCTTGAGTACATGAAAGATGTTTCTTTCTCATGAAATTAATTGTTATTTGCAATGCAGAAGACAAGATTTTAATGTGTTAGAGCTTTTTTGAAGAGCAAGTTATGTTAGAGCTTCAATGCACAGAATCGCTAGTTTAGAGCTTCTAGGAACAATAATTGCTGTTTTAGTGCAAAAAAGCAAATGAAGAGAAGGCAAGCCCACGTATGCTGAAGAGCTTCTTTCTCAGTGAGAGAAAGTTGTTTAATGCAATTTTAAAAGTAAAGCTTGAGTACATGAAATATGTTTCTTTCTCATGAAATGAAGAGTGTTAGAGCATTTTTGCAGAGTAAGTTTTGTTAGAGCTTCAATGCACAGAACCACTAGTTTAGAGCTTAGTGAAAAAGCAAATGAAGAGATTGCAAGCCCACATATGCTGAAAAGCTTCTTTCTCAGTGAGAGAAAATTGGTGTGGCGAGGGGGGTGTTGTAGAGCGGAGTCTGCAGTGGGGGAACGAGCACAGAGACGAGTGGTGATCCGGAGGCCAAGTGAATGATGACTAACACCTGTCTTTAATTCCAGTGATTGGTTGGGAGATGGATATAGCAGCCCGTTCACCTGTGAAGAGGGAGAGAGCGTTGGTGGAAAGTGGAAGTCTGTGCTGAGAGACTATGTCATCAGGGAGCCTCACAGGAATGTGTGTTAAAAGTTCATTTTTGTTAAAGAACCTAATAAAAGCCTTACTCACTCCGGATTCCTGACTTCTTCGTCATTCTTCCACACGAGCTGGGTTACACTGGTGCCGAAACCCGGGACGAGGAAGCCTTCACGCCCATGTCCCGCTGGTGAATATGGGTCCACACCAGTGGTGTAGTCGGGGCCATACGCAAGTATACGCCGTATGCTTACTGTTTTCATCGGGCTGTTTGCATATTACCACTTCTAAGGATCAATATTTGCGTATACCCTCGGTATACCCACTTGTTTTGTTGCTTCGCAAGTCCGTAATCTACTGTAGCTTCCCCTATAATGGTGTCCCATACAGTTGTGTGAAACTCGTGATTCTTTGTTGTAATTGGTGCATTATCACTTCAGTCATTCTACCTTTTCCCGCCCATCATCGACTGAGTGCGCGTGTCCGCTGCATTGAGAGAACTCCACTCAAAGCCGCTTTTGTTTTTCACCTACGAGCAGGGAGAGCCTACTGGCCACCGGGATTACCGGAACATTCCCGGTGGATCGGTCACCGAAGCGAGGAAGAGCTCCCCCACATTAGGCACTGTTTTTAAACAGTTTTACAGCGAACTGCAAAAAGCAAATACTCCAAAAGTGTGAATCGGCGCTATGCAATGCATCCGCCAGCCGCGCGCATAATGTAAAGTGATAAACAGTGCAAAGTTGCTTCATCCATTCAGATGTGACACAGAATTATTGTTATAGTCGTGTGATATATGAGAACAGTAAAGGTCCTGTAGTGATGCTGGCTGAAAACAGCACGACAATGTAAACTGCATGAAGAGGTAAACTGGAAAACACCAAAACATAGGCTTGTTAATTCAGCTTTTTAATTCAGTTAATTGTTAATTAATGTAAGGTGTGTGTAAGGGATGTGGTCGGCTACCCGCTAGTGCCTGTAGATATTCAATTCCGAGGGAAAAAGCATAGCATTAAGGTGGCGGTTAATCCCCACCTTAGACATCCGCTGATTTTGGGTACAGATTGGCCAGCATTTTCGCAATTATTGGAGTTTTTGTGCGGATGTCTCTTGGGAGACAGGACTAGGGAGGGGATAGGTGGTGGCTCAGGCAAGAGATGCTGTTCCGGGACCTGCTCCGTCTGACTCGGAGGAAACGAGAATGAGGGCGGAGTTATTGCCACCTGAACGAAATGACTTTCCTCTCGAGCAGTCTCGGGATGAGATGCTTAATAATGCATATGACCGAGTCCGCACCATTGATGGGCAGCTTCTCCAGCCTGATCAGCTGCTCTCCTATCCCTATTTTTCCATTATAAAAGAGAGGTTGTATCGGGTGACTCAAGATGCCCAGACAAAAGAAAATTCAACCCAGTTGTTAGTGCCAAAAAGCCACCGGGAAATGCTTTTCCAGGCGGATCACTGTAATCCCATGGCAGCCCACTTGGGGGAACGTCTCATTACCCGATAATTTTGGCCAGGTATTCATGGTGTGCGGCATGTCGTGAATGTTCGCTGGTTAACCCTCCGGCCATTTCAAAAGCGCCATTGTGCCAATTGGCATTAGTGGAGGTCCCCTTCCAGAGAATTGGTATGGACCTCATCGAGCCATTAGAACGTTCAGCACGCGGCCATCGTGTTGCATTTTTTTTCTAATGTATTATGCAACACGATATCCGGAAGCAGTGCCATTGAACACCATTTCGGCAAAGAGTGATGCAGATGCACTGTTTCCCATTATCTCCCGGGTGGGAATCCCCAAAGATATTCTCACCGATCAGGACACGGTTGATAAGCGAATAATACGAACTGCTGGGCATTAAATCAATCCGCACCAGTGTCTCACAAACAGATGGCTTGGTGGAACGATTTAATCGCACTTTGAAATCCATGGTTCATAAATTTGTAAAAGAGGATGCCAAAAATTTGTATAAGTGACTCGAGCCCCTGTTGTTCGTAGTGTGGGAGATCCCACAAGCCTCCACTGAGTTTTCCCCATTCGAGCTTCTCTATGGTCGTCAGCCCCGTGAGGTGCTTGACGTCATTAGAGAGGCTTGGGAGGAGGGGCCGTCAAATAGCCGAAGTGAAATTCAGTATGTCATGGACCTCCGGGCAAAACTTCACACTTGGGGTGGCTCTCCATGGAGAATTTGCTCCAGGCTCAGTATAAACAAAGTCTATATTTGTTGACTATATCTATGAATTTGCTCCAGGCTCACTATAAACAAAGTATCGCGTGCCACGAGAGCATCAATTTAAACCGGGAGATAGAGTATTTGTGTCATTTCCAACATCCAGTTCCAAATTATTCGCAAAGTGGCAAGGACCAAGGACCGTTTGTGGTTAGACGGCCAGTAGGGGATCTCGATTATGAGGTTAAACGAACGGACGGGTGATTCACTTCAAATGTATCATCACAACCTGTTGAAACGCTGGCAGGAGGAGATCTCGGTTGAGCTAGCAGTGGCCGTGTTGGCAGAGGAGGATCTCGGGCCAGAAGCAGCAATCAAAGTCAATCCGTTTGCTCTGGTCCCCGGGGGAGATCATCTCTCGCTGCTGCAGCTCGCTGATGTAGCCAAGTTGCAGACAGAGTTTGCGGATGTGTTTTCACCCCGGCCCGGTCGCACAGATCTCATACAGCACCATATTGAAACGATCCCCGGGGAAGTGGCCCGTAGCCATCCCTATCGTTTACCTGAACACAAGAAAAAAGTGGTTCAGGATGAATTAAAGGCCATGCTAGAGTTGGGTTTAATAGAATAATCACATAGTGACTGGGCGAGCCCAATTGTTTTAGTTCCTAAAACGGATGGCTCGGTCAGTTTCTGTGTCGATTATAGAAGGGTGAAGGCTGTGTCAAAACTTGACGCTTATCCAATGCCCTGAGTTGATGAGCTGCTTGATCGGTTTGGATCGACTCGCTTTTACTCGACACTGGATTTAACAAAGGGTATTGGCACATCCCCTTATCACCTTTATCCAAAGAAAAGACAGCCTTCACTACGCCGTTTGGATTACACCAATTTGTCACCCTTCTGTTTGGGCTATTCAGGGCTCTTGCTACCTTTCAGCATCTCATGGACAGAATCCTCCGGCCCCATTATGCATATGTTGCTGCCTACTTGGACGATATCATTATCTTTAGTAATGATTGGCAGCGGCACCTCGAGCATGTGCACGCTGTCCTGAGATCGCTAAGGGTTGTGGGACTCAACCCTGTGAGGTAGAGTATCTGGGCTTCCACTTGGGCCATGGGCAGGTGTGTCCCCAGATTTACAAGACTGCTGTGATTGCGGCTTGCCCAGTTCCCGAGACCAAAAAGGAGGTGAGACAGTTCCTGGGGCTGGTGGGATCCTTTCTTGTTGCAGACGGACAGGGGGCTGGGGGCAGTCCTGTCACAGGTGGTCGGAGGAGAGGAGTGGCAGGTGCTTTATCTTAGTCTATCGGAAGCTCTCAAACAGGGAGACTAGATACAGCACCATTGAGAAGAACTATTTAGCCATTCGTTGGGCCATCCTCACCCTCCGTTATTACCTCCTGGGACAGGAATTCACCCTCTGTTCGGACCACGTGCCCCTCCGGTGGCTCCACCACATGAAGGATACCAACGCGTGGATCACCCGTTTGTATCTAGCTTTACAGCCTTTTAAGTTCAAGGTGGTCCACAGGCCGGGGGCACAGATGGCGGTAGCCGACTTCCTCTTTAGGAATGGGGAGGGGGGGCTGCAGACGGCTCCCTAGTCTGAGTCGGGTGGTTGGGGTATGTAGCGAGGGGGGTGTTGTAGAGCAGAGTCTGCAGCGGGAGAACGAGTGTGGAGACGAGCAGTGATAAGAAGGCCAAGTGAATGATGACTAACACCTGTCTTTAATTCCAGTGATTGTTGGGCAGATGGATATAGCAGCCCGTGCACCTGTGAAGAGGGAGGTTGGTGGAACGCGAAGAAGCTGGGCTGAGAGACTGTGTCGGCAGGGAGTTTGTGTTAACTGAATTTTTGTTAAAGAGCCTAATAAAAGCCCTACTCCGGATTCCTGACTTCTTCATCATTCTTCCACACGAGCTGGGTTACAGTTGGTTAATGGAATTTTAAGAGTAAAGCTTAAGTATATGAAATATAATTCTCTCATGAAATTAAATGTTATTTACAATGCAGAAGACAGATTTTAATGTGTTTGAGCTTATTTGCAGAGCAAGTTATGGTAGAGCTTCAATGCACAGAATCACTAGTTTAGAGGTTCCAGGAACACTAATGCTGTGTCAGTGCAAAAAAGCAAATTAAAAGATTAAAAGAGATTTCAAGCCCACATATGCTGAAAAGCTTCTTTCTCAGTGAGAGAAAGTTGGTTAATCAACCTTCTCTTACTGAGAAAGAAGATGTTTAGCAAATGTGGGCTTGAAATCTCTTCATTTAATTTTTTTTGCTCTAACACAGTAATTAGCGTTCCTAGAAGCTCTAAAATAGTGACTCTGAATTGAAGCTCTAACATAACTTAAACTGCAAAAAAAAGCTCTAAGACATTAAAATATGCTTCTGCATTGCAAATAACATTTAATTTCATGAGAAAGAAACATCTTTCATGCATTAAAACTTTACTCTCAAAATTGCATTAATCATCTTTTTCTGACTGAAAAAGAAGCTTGTCAGCTTATTGTTGGAATGAATCTTAAATGAATCTCTTAATTTTTTTTAGCTCCAATACAACAATTAGTGTTCCTAGAAGCTCTAGTGAATCTGTGCATTGAAGCTCTAAAATAATTTGCTCTGCAAAAAAGATCCAAGCCATTAAAATGTGTCTTCTGCATTGAAAATAAAATGTAATTTCATGAGAAAGAAGCTTCTTTAATGTACTGAAGTTTTACTCTTAAAATTACATTAATCAACATTGTCTCACTGAGAAAGAAGATTTTTAGCATATGTGGGCTTAAATCTGTTCATTTGCTTTTTGTTTGCTCTAACACAGCAATAAGTGTTCATAGAAGCTCTAAAATAGTGATTCTGTGCACTGAAGCTCTAACATAACGGAAACTGCAAAAAAGCTCTAAGACATTAAAATCTGTCTTCTGCATTGCAAATAACATTTAATTTCATGAAAGAGAAGCTTCATTCATGTACTGATGTTTTACTCTTAAAAATGCATTAATCAACCTTCTCTCACTGAGAAAGAAGCTTTTCAGCATATGTGGGCTTGAAATCTCTTAATTTGCTTGTTTTGCTCTAACACAGCAATTGGGTTCTTAGAAGCTCTAAACTAGTTATTCTGTGCATTCAAGCTCTAACATAATTTGCTCTTCAAAAATGCTCTAAGACATTAAAATCTGTCTTCTGCATTGCAAATAACATTTAATTTCATGAGAAAGAAGCTTCTTTCATAAACGGAAGTTTTACTCTTAAAATTACATTAAACAACCTTCTCTGTCGGACGGAAAATTAGGTGGGTTACTGAGACCAACGCTGACGCTCTACGGTGAGGCTGAACTCACTGAGTCTAGCGGGTCGGTCTCGTTGACCTAGGGGGAAGCGGTAAGTCGTCTAGCTGTGAGGCTCTCGCCGACACCAACGGGGGCACCATACCCGCTGTGTTGGACGGATAAGCGTCGCCAGCGTGGGACTAGAAAAGCAAGGTTGTCTGGCCCACGATTTCATGGATTGCATGGTCAATGTTCTAATATTGGGAGAGAACAGTCGAAGGAATCAAGGTGTTTATGCTTGAACGGGGAGTTATGCGGAGCTGACAATAGATTAGAAAAGTTTTCTTACCTCACGATGTCCTGGTAGCCACTCTGATGGCTAGTGCTGAAATGGCGGTCAGCGAAAGATCTGGTCATGAACCCTCGTTTAATTTGCACCGCATATTCCCCGCATAGGGGAAAGCTGCACAGGTTATTTCAGGAAACGGCTGAACTCGATGGAGAATTTGGTAAATGGCAACTTTGATGTCCATATTCAATTATTTGCGATTGTTGCAGCGCTTCTGTCATGGAGAGATGGCCAAGGGTTAGAGATTAGGTGGACATTGAATTGAAAAATACTTCGCAATTCTGTCTCAAACGATTCTGAGAATTTCAGAATCAATTCTGGGCTTAGATTTTAACCGGATGAGCGATGACAAGTTGCTTTGGAAACACCCATATG
The DNA here is from genome assembly GCA_027564155.1 of Gymnocypris eckloni scoliostomus. NCBI lineage: Eukaryota > Metazoa > Chordata > Actinopteri > Cypriniformes > Cyprinidae > Gymnocypris > Gymnocypris eckloni. Next base: position 46,138,796 of record CM050414.1, on the reverse strand, counting down.
CTGCTTGCTTCCAATTCCTCACGTGCAAGCGCCCCTTGAACCTTCTGTAAAATAATCTTTCATAAGGTTTGGAAAGGTTGGAGCAAGTTACAAGGAGATTCGCTGGCTTCATTGCACAGGAGCGCTGAGAGAGACACGCATTTGTTTGATGTATGCTTGAAGTGTGCGGTCTCGCCAGTCTGTGTTTTCCTTACAAATGCTCTGCGGAGTCATTATGTTGTATGCCCCTAGCGGTGACACCGAGGCAACAGCATTTGGTGGGACGAGCAGTGATGTTGCTGTAAAAGAGAATATGGTGATGTTAAATAAAGTAGAGAGCGGAGGCAGTATCACGCTGAATGACGGCCTCTGGATCTTGAAGTGGGAAATTGATAGAAGCACAAGAGAGAAAGCAGAACGAGAAAAGAGATGTGTGGGTCTGTTTTGTGAGCGAAGGCAGCGTTGTGCTTGCTTTGACTGCCGTAGCTGTAGGCCACAGAAAGGGGGTCCTGAAGAGCTATCGTAGCCTGCTCTGCTAATGGAGGTAGCCTCACGCTAGTGTCTGCTACGGGAGCTGGAGGCCACTGTAAAGGAAAAAGAGGGTTATTCATAGTGGAAGGAAAAAGACTGAGATGTGTGGGGCTGTGTTGCAAGCGGAGGCAGCTTCGAGCTTGCGCCTGCGGCTGTAGCTGTAGGCCATGGAAAAATGGTTGTGACATTTAGCAGGGCCGGTGGTGGTCAGTAACGAAGTAGCTTTACTTCACTACCGTACTAAAGTAAATTTTTCGAATAGCTGTACTTCTGGAGTCGTTTATTTAGTAACTTTACTGCGTTCCAAAGATCGTACTTTTTACTTCGCTACGTATCGTGAAACGTACCGTTACTCTTTATAATGTATATAATGTGCTCTGGGACGCGGGAGCGGTGTCTGATTCATGAACAAGCTGTTTTTTTTGTAAAATGGTTCGCAAATTGTTCCAACGCTTCCTTCGCAAGTTGGAATGATCCGATAGCAGCTGTTCTCGAGTTGACAACTCACTGATTCAAATGATCGATTTAGAGTGATGTCTCCGGTGAACTGAAATACACAAGAGAGAACTGTGAGATCTTGGGGGTGCGTGCGCAACTGATGCTGCAAGATTATTTATTACTGTCGAATTTTGGATTAATTGGTGTAACTGAAAATAATATTTGGGTCGAAACTGACAATTGTTTGGAAACTAAATCTGTTGTGAAAGGGATCTATTTAGCCCTCTGAAATGCATATGCAAATCAATGTAAGTGTCTCTATGATTTAGGTCAAAAACGAAACATTAATGTAACACAGGTCGAATGAGAATAACTCATGCACATTCATATTTACTGTTGGTCCGCGGTGATCAAGAGTGTATTTGCAAAACGCATTTGTCTCATTCAGCTTATCTAAGGAATTTTATGCCAATTAAATGCTGGTAAAAATACGGGGTTTAAGTACGTCCGGTGTGTATTCTAGGCATGTTGTCGTGGTTACATAGTGGCATTAACATCCAATGTCTTTGCGAGGTCTTTTAACGACTTTTATCAACACATACCTGCCTTTGGAGATTTATCCTGAGAATTATTGGCAACATTGGTGGCTGCATGCTAACGGAGGCCGCCTCGCTTTAACATCTGAAACTAGAAGCCCGGCTGCATACTTGCGCTGCAGCTGGGAGAGCCGCGGTGAAGGCTGAGGAGCCGAAGCGGGAAGCGAGTGAGGCTTTGCTGCGGTGAAAACTGGGGCGTGGCCCAGGCTCGTTAAAGGCCTGCTGCTGCGACCTCCGGCCGGCGGAGGAGAGTGTAGTAAAATTACCAGTTTAATATAGAGCTATTATTTCAGCTCCGGGAATTAGTTATTAAATATTAAATATTGCTTGGTTAAAAGTAATATTAATATTTAACAGTTATACTGTATTAAGTGACCGTCCACGAACACTAGCCTCAGCATATCAACTTCGAGCTTAGGTAGCTTTCTCTTTATGGCAAATAAGGAACAAAACTTCAAATCACATTCCAGAGACAATTCTTTATGAAATGAAAAATGGTTTATTCGTAATACTGCTATTCTAACATAAATGGATTAACTGATAACACACAAAACATACATACATACAAAGACATGCATAAGGGATTTTGGTAAGTAATTCCTAAAATTAAAGTTAGCCCTTTTAGCTATTTAAGCGCTTGACTTGACGGAAAGATCACGACAGATGCCTTATTGCTCTGTTACTGCATTCAGATCAGATTCTACCAGTTCAATCAGCAATATAGATTTAGTTAGATTGTACTTGCTTGTTGACAAGAAGCAGGTTGGAAGTTGTTTGTTTCCTTCAAATGCGTTGCTCTGGTCTTTGTGCTCGGGAACCACGTGGGTTGGTTCGTGCGTCTCCGGGTGCTCTCGGGTGGAAACACGAGAGATGTGGCTGCTGCCGGCGTGACGTCACGAAAGCTTTCCTTTCGTCCGTGGGCGTTCAGCTCGTTGTTCTTTGATGTTGTGCCTTCTAGCCTTGAATAGATGGTTGGTTTAGTCGGTGTCGATACAAAGTTCAGGTAAAGGCGCGAGCAGTAGAGATTCTGACGGCGCAGCTCAGCGATGTTAAAGAGATGTTCCAGAGGCGAGAGAGCCGAGGCGTCACGCCATGTTTCAGAGAGTCACGCCATGTTTTAGAAGCGATTTGCAACTGGCGCGTTGTTTTCAACAGTCCAACTTGCTCCTCCCCACGGGCGGCTTGCCGAATCCGATGGTTCGTATGGGCGGAGCCCGCCCATATCCAGGCTTGCTGGGTGGACCAACAGTTCTGTGATGTCTCATCACTTTTGGGAAGGATAAACTTTATGGATCTTTATACGTGTATAATTATGCAGGGTATTAAAATTTAACGGTCATCACACAGTCTATCACATCTGAGTCTAGCTTTCTTTAGAGATCAAACACCGCATAATAATACACACATTACAGTTTATACCATTTAAAGCATGATTAAAATTCCCACATTGTCCTAAATAATTGGCACTCGAAATCATCACATCATGCCTATGAGGAACAAGTACACATTAAATATCCATATATTTATTTTGTGTGTGGTTGCAATAGTTATACGATGTCAAAAAGGCAAGGAGTTTGGTTTTCCTTGGTCCGTCCGACGGAGAAAAGTCCTGCTTTGTTTTAAATGGGGGTTTTGAACTATGCTCTGGAATGTAAAGCAGCGGTGTCCAGAACCATTCCCGGAGCCGTCCGTACCTTTTGCAGGCGTTTAGTGATGGGGTCAGTTGACCCTCTCCACTTTGCATGGAAGGAGGACTTTTGGGTAATAATTCATTTCTGTTGCTGGGTTGGAATTCTCTGTGTGTGTTTTCAGGTCGACATTGTGTTACAAGAGCGTGTGACTGGTTGAGCAGAGATCAGCAGTTCGTGACGAAGTCCGGAGCTCGGCGGCCGTGTCTGGTGAAAAATAAATAAAAATAAAAATAGACGATCCTGGCAGATTGACCGGAGGTTACGAAAAATCCCCAGCATGGGTCTCGTTGTTTGGACGGAAATGTTGATTCTGTGATGCAATGGCAAATGGTGCCACCGAATGCTGCTTAACCGTCGACTAGGTGGAGGTAAGTCAGCTGTATTTATATCCAAGGGTTGATTACCTTGATTGCGTACCCCCTGTGTTAATTAGTATCTGACGTGCTCCTCCGGAACTTAGTTAATAAAAACTTAATTTAGTGCAACTAATCAAATGATGGGAATTCGAGGCCACAGATGCTCAAAAGCTTCTTTCTCAGTGAGAAAAATTTGCAAAATGCAATTTTAAGAGCAAAGCTCAACTACATAAAAAATGTTTCTTTCTCATTAAATAAAATGTTTTTTGCAATGCAGAAGACACATTTTCATGAGTTTGCGCTTTTTTGCAGAACAAGTCAATTTTGAGCTTAAATGCACAAAATCACTTCTTTAGAGCTTCTAAGAACACCAGTTCTTTGTTTAGTGCAACTAAGCAAATGATGAGAATGCGAGGCCACAGATGCTCAAAAGCTTCTTTCTCAGTGAGAAAAAGTTGCAAAATGCAATTTTAAGAGCAAAGCTCAACTACATGAAAAAAAATTCTTTCTACTAAATGAAATGTTTTTGCAATGCAGAAGACACATTTTCATGAGTTTGAGCTTTTTTGCAGAAAAAGTCATTTTAGAGCTTAAATGCACAAAATCACTTCTTTAGAGCTTCTAAGAACACCAATTCTGTGTTTAGTGCAACTAAGCAAATGATGGGAATTCGAGGCCACATATGCTCAAAAGCTTCTTTCACAGTGAGAAAAAGTTGCTTAATGCAATTTTAAGAGCAAAGCTCAACTACATGACATTTTTCTTTCTAATTAAATTAACTGTTTTTTGCAATGCAGAAGACAGATTTTCATGAGTTTGAGCTTTTTTGCAGAAAAAGTCATTTTAGAGCTTAATTGCACAAAATCAATTTCTTTAGAGCTTCTAAGAACACCAATTCTGTGTTTAGTGCAACTAAGCAAATGATGGGAATTCAAGGCCACATATGCTCAAAAGCTTCTTTCAGTGAGAAAAAGTTGCTAAATGCAATTTTAAGAGTAAAGCTCAACTACATGAAAAAAATTTTTCTTTCTACTGAAATGAAATGTTTTTTGCAATGCAGAAGACAGATTTTCATGAGTTTGAGCTTTTTTGCAGAACAAGTCATTTTAGAGCTTAAATGCACAAAATCACTTCTTTAGAGCTTCTAAGAACACCAATTCTGTGTTTAGTGCAACTAAGCAAATGATGGAAATGCGAGACCACAGATGCTCAAAAGCTTCTTTCTCAGTGAGAAAATGTTGCTAAATGCAATTTTAAGAGTAAAGCTCAACTACATGAAAAATGTTTCTTTCTCATGAAATAAAATGTTTTTTGCAATGCAGAAGACAGATTTGCATGAGTTTTAGCTTTTTTTGCAGAACAAGTCATTTTAGAGCTTAAATGCACAAAATCACTTCTTTAGAGCTTCTAAGAACACCAATTCTGTGTTTAGTGCAACTAAGCAAATGATGGGAATTCGAGGCCACATATGCTCAAAAGCTTCTTTCACAGTGAGAAAAAGTTGCAAAATGCAATTTTAAGAGCAAAGCTCAACTACATGAAATTTTTTCTTTCTACTGAAATGAAATGTTTTTTGCAATGCAGAAGACAGATTTTCATGAGTTTGAGCTTTTTTGCAGAACAAGTCATTTTAGAGCTTAAATGCACAAAATCACTTCTTTAGAGCTTCTAAGAACACCAGTTCTGTGTTTAGTGCAACTAAGCAAATGATGAGAATGCGAGGCCACAGATGCTCAAAAGCTTCTTTCTCAGTGAGAAAAAGTTGCAAAATGCAATTTTAAGAGCAAAGCTCAACTACATGAAAAAATTTTCTTTCTACTGAAATGAAATGTTTTTTGCAATGCAGAAGACACATTTTCATGAGTTTGAGCTTTTTTGCAGAACAAGTCATTTTAGAGCTTAAATGCACAAAATCACTTCTTTAGAGCTTCTAAGAACACCAATTCTGTATTTAGTGCAACTAAGCAAATGATGGAAATTCGAGGCCACATATGTTCAAAAGCTTCTTTCACAGTGAGAAAAAGTTGCTTAATGCAATTTTAAGAGCAAAGCTCAACTACATGACATTTTTTTCTTTCTAATTAAATGAAATGTTTTTTGCAATGCAGAAGACACATTTTCATGAGTTTGAGCTTTATTGCAGAACAAGTCATTTTAGAGCTTAAATGCACAAAATCACTTCTCTAGAGCTTCTAAGAACACCAATTCTGTTTAGTGCAACTAAGCTAATGATGGGAATTCGAGGCCACATATGCTCAAAAGCTTCTTTCACAGTGAGAAAAAGTTGCAAAATGCAATTTTGAGAGCAAAGCTCAACTACATGAAAAATGTTTTTTTCTTTATAATAAAATTAACAGTTTTTTGCAATGCAGAAGACAGATTTTTATGAGTTTGAGCTTTTTTGCAGAAAAAGTCATTTTAGAGCTTAAATGCACAAAATCACTTCTTTAGAGCTTCTAAGAACACCAATTCTGTGTCTAGTGCAACTAAGCAAATGATGGAAATGCGAGACCACAGATGCTCAAAAGCTTCTTTCTCAGTGAGAAAACGTTGCTAAATGCAATTTTAAGAGTAAAGCTCAACTACATGAAAAATGTTTATTTCTCATGAAATAAAATGTTTTTTGCAATGCAGAAGACACATTTTCATGAGTTTGAGCTTTTTTGCAGAACAAGTCATTTTAGAGCTTAAATGCACAAAATCACTTCTTTAGAGCTTCTAAGAACACCAATTCTGTGTTTAGTGCAACTAAGCAAATGATGGAAATTCGAGGCCACATATGCTCAAAAGCTTCTTTCACAGTGAGAAAAAGTTGCTTAATGCAATTTTAAGAGCAAAGCTCAACTACATGACATTTTTTTCTTTCTAATTAAATTAACTTTTTGCAATGCAGAAGACAGATTTTCATGAGTTTGAGCTTTTTTGCAGTAAAAGTCATTTTAGAGCTTAATTGCACAAAATCAATTTCTTTAGAGCTTCTAAGAACACCAATTCTGTGTTTAGTGCAACTAAGCAAATGATGGGAATTCAAGGCCACATATGCTCAAAAGCTTCTTTCACAGTGAGAAAAAGTTGCTTAATGCAATTTTAAGAGCAAAGCTCAACTACATGACATTTTTTTCTTTCTACTGAAATTAACTGTTTTTTGCAATGCAGAAGACACATTTTCATGAGTTTGAGCTTTTTTGCAGAACAAGTCATTTTAGAGCTGAAATGCACAAAATCACTTCTTTAGAGCTTCTAAGAAAACCAATTCTGTATTTAGTGCAACTAAGCAAATGATGGAAATTCGAGGCCACATATGTTCAAAAGCCTCTTTCACAGTGATAAAAAGTTGCTTAATGCAATTTTAAGAGCAAAGCTCAACTACATGACATTTTTTTCTTTCTAATTAAATGAAATGTTTTTTGCAATGCAGAAGACACATTTTCATGAGTTTGAGCTTTTGCAGAACAAGTCATTTTAGAGCTTAAATGCACAAAATCACTTCTCTAGAGCTTCTAAGAACACCAATTCTGTGTTTAGTGCAACTAAGCTAATGATGGGAATTCGAGGCCACATATGCTCAAAAGCTTCTTTCACAGTGAGAAAAAGTTGCAAAATGCAATTTTGAGAGCAAAGCTCAACTACATGAATTTTTTTTCTTTATAATGAAATTAACAGTTTTTTGCAATGCAGAAGACAGATTTTCATGAGTTTGAGCTTTTTTGCAGAAAAAGTCATTTTAGAGCTTAAATGCACAAAATCACTTCTTTAGAGCTTCTAAGAACACCAATTCTGTGTTTAGTGCAACTAAGCAAATGATGGAAATGCGAGACCACAGATGCTCAAAAGCTTCTTTCTCAGTGAGAAAACGTTGCTAAATGCAATTTTAAGAGTAAAGCTCAACTACATGAAAAATGTTTCTTTCTCATGAAATAAAATGTTTTTTGCAATGCAGAAGACAGATTTGCATGAGTTTTAGCTTTTTTTGCAGAACAAGTCATTTTAGAGCTTAAATGCACAAAATCACTTCTTTAGAGCTTCTAAGAACACCAATTCTGTGTTTAGTGCAACTAAGCAAATGATGGGAATTCGAGGCCACATATGCTCAAAAGCTTCTTTCACAGTGAGAAAAAGTTGCAAAATGCAATTTTGAGAGCAAAGCTCAACTACATAAAAAAATGTTTCTTTCTACTGAAATGAAATGTTTTTTGCAATTTAGAAGACAGATTTTCATGAGTTTGAGCTTTTTTGCAGAACAAGTCATTTTAGAGCTTAAATGCTCAAAATCACTTCTTTAGAGCTTCTAAGAACACCAATTATGTGTTTAGTGCAACTAAGCAAATGATGGGAATTCGAGGACACATATGCTCAAAAGCTTCTTTCACAGTGAGAAAAAGTTGCTTAATGCAATTTTAAGAGCAAAGCTCAACTACATAAAAAAATGTTTCTTTCTCATGAAATAAAATGTTTTTTGCAATATAAAAAGACAGATTTGCATGAGTTTTAGCTTTTTTGCAGAACAAGTCATTTTAGAGCTTAAATTCACAAAATCACTTCTTTAGAGCTTCTAAGAACACCAATTCTGTGTTTAATGCAACTAAGCAAATGATGGGAATTTGAGGCCACATATGCTCAAAAGCTTCTTTCTCAGTGAGAAAACGTTGCTAAATGCAATTTTAAGAGCAAAGCTCAACTACATGAAAAATGTTTCTTTCTCCTGAAATGAAATGTTTTTTGCAATGCAGAAGACACATTTTCATGAGTTTGAGCTTTTTGCAGAACAAGTCATTTTAGAGCTTAAATGCACAAAATCACTTCTCTAGAGCTTCTAAGAACACCAATTCTGTTTAGTGCAACTAAGCTAATGATGGGAATTCGAGGCCACATATGCTCAAAAGCTTCTTTCAACAGTGAGAAAAAGTTGCAAAATGCAATTTTGAGAGCAAAGCTCAACTACATGAATTTTTTTTCTTTATAATGAAATTAACAGTTTTTTGCAATGCAGAAGAGAGATTTTCATGAGTTTGAGCTTTTTTGCAGAAAAAGTCATTTTAGAGCTTAAATGCACAAAATCACTTCTTTAGAGCTTCTAAGAACACCAATTCTGTGTTTAGTGCAACTAAGCAAATGATGGGAATTCGAGGCCACAGATGCTCAAAAGCTTCTTTCTCAGTGAGAAAACGTTGCTAAATGCAATTTTAAGAGTAAAGCTCAACTACATGAAAAATGTTTCTTTCTCATGAAATAAAATGTTTTTTGCAATGCAGAAGACAGATTTGCATGAGTTTTAGCTTTTTTGCAGAACAAGTCATTTTAGAGCTTAAATGCACAAAATCACTTCTTTAGAGCTTCTAAGAACACCAATTCTGTGTTTAGTGCAACTAAGCAAATGATGGGAATTCGAGGCCACATATGCTCAAAAGCTTCTTTCACAGTGAGAAAAAGTTGCAAAATGCAATTTTGAGAGCAAAGCTCAACTACATGAAAAATGTTTCTTTCTACTGAAATGAAATGTTTTTTGCAATTTAGAAGACAGATTTTCATGAGTTTGAGCTTTTTTGCAGAACAAGTCATTTTAGAGCTTAAATGCACAAAATCACTTCTTTAGAGCTTCTAAGAACACCAATTCTGTGTTTAGTGCAACTAAGCAAATGATGGGAATTCGAGGACACATATGCTCAAAAGCTTCTTTCACAGTGAGAAAAAGTTGCTTAATGCAATTTTAAGAGCAAAGCTCAACTACATAAAAAAATGTTTCTTTCTCATGAAATAAAATGTTTTTTTGCAATATAAAAAGACAGATTTGCATGAGTTTTAGCTTTTTTGCAGAAAAAGTCATTTTAGAGCTTAATTGCACAAAATCAATTTCTTTAGAGCTTCTAAGAACACCAGTTCTGTGTTTAGTGCAACTAAGCAAATGATGAGAATGCGAGGCCACAGATGCTCAAAAGCTTCTTTCTCAGTGAGAAAAAGTTGCAAAATGCAATTTTAAGAGCAAAGCTCAACTACATGAAAATTTTTTCTTTCTACTGAAATGAAATGTTTTTTGCAATGCAGAAGACACATTTTCATGAGTTTGAGCTTTTTTGCAGAACAAGTCATTTTAGAGCTTAAATGCACAAAATCACTTCTTTAGAGCTTCTAAGAACACCAATTCTGTATTTAGTGCAACTAAGCAAATTATGGAAATTCGAGGCCACATATGTTCAAAAGCTTCTTTCACAGTGAGAAAAAGTTGCTTAATGCAATTTTGAGAGCAAAGCTCAACTACATGAATTTTTTTTCTTTATAATGAAATTAACAGTTTTTTGCAATGCAGAAGACAGATTTTCATAAGTTTGAGCTTTTTTGCAGAAAAAGTCATTTTAGAGCTTAAATGCACAAAATCACTTCTTTAGAGCTTCTAAGAACACCAATTCTGTGTCTAGTGCAACTAAGCAAATGATGGAAATGCGAGACCACAGATGCTCAAAAGCTTCTTTCTCAGTGAGAAAACGTTGCTAAATGCAATTTTAAGAGTAAAGCTCAACTACATGAAAAATGTTTATTTCTCATGAAATAAAATGTTTTTTGCAATGCAGAAGACACATTTTCATGAGTTTGAGCTTTTACCAGAACTCAAGTCATTTTAGAGCTTAAATGCACAAAATCACTTCTTTAGAGCTTCTAAGAACACCAATTCTGTGTTTAGTGCAACTAAGCAAATGATGGGAATTCGAGGCCACATATGCTCAAAAGCTTCTTTCACAGTGAGAAAAAGTTGCTTAATGCAATTTTAAGAGCAAAGCTCAACTACATGACATTTTTTTCTTTCTAATGAAATTAACTGTTTTTTGCAATGCAGAAGACAGATTTTCATGAGTTTGAGCTTTTTTGCAGAAAAAGTCATTTTAGAGCTTAATTGCACAAAATCAATTTCTTTAGAGCTTCTAAGAACACCAATTCTGTGTTTAGTGCAACTAAGCAAATGATGGGAATTCGAGGCCACATATGCTCAAAAGCTTCTTTCACAGTGAGAAAAAGTTGCTTAATGCAATTTTAAGAGCAAAGCTCAACTACATGACATTTTTCTTTCTAATGAAATTAACTGTTTTTTGCAATGCAGAAGACAGATTTTCATGAGTTTGAGCTTTTTTGCAGAACAAGTCATTTTAGAGCTTAAATGCACAAAATCACTTCTTTAGAGCTTCTAAGAACACCAATTCTGTGTTTAGTGCAACTAAGCAAATGATGGGAATTCGAGGCCACATATGTTCAAAAGCCTCTTTCACAGTGATAAAGTTGCTTAATGCAATTTTAAGAACTAAAGCTCAACTACATGACATTTTTTTCTTTCT